>CM053621.1:25341876-25399013 GCA_028646535.1 Procyon lotor | reverse complement strand
CCTGATGAGTCACCAAGATCCACTCAGGCAGCCCGACCACTTCATCACCTTCACTTTGCAGGGGAGCACATCCGGGCAGGTTAAGTGGCTTGGTCCTGGTTGCCCATTTCGGGAGGGGTGGGGCCAGGATTTGAACCCGGGCCATCTGACCCTGCAGTCTACGAGCTTATTATTATTATTATTGAGCTATAATTCACATACCATTCAGCTCACCCATTTCAAGTGTATAATTCAGGGGCTTTTGGTGTATTCAGAGTCGTGCAATCAATTTTAGGACATTTTCATCACCCTGAAAGAAACCCTGTACACTCGAGCCATACCCCAGTACCCCCTCCATTCCCCACCCCCCCACTCCAGGTAACCACTGACCTGCCATCTATGAATTTGCCCATTGTGGACATTGCACATCCTGGAATTCTATGCTATGTGACCTTTCACATCTGGCTGCTTTGACCAAGTGTAATGATTTCCAGTTTTATTCATGTTGTGGATGTATTTGTGCTTTTTTTTCTCTTTAGGGCTACACAGGAGCCTGCACTCTTAATGACTATGATGCCCTGGCAGCTCTGCAAACCTTTCTGTAGGATTGGCACATTCCAGAAACTTCTACCAAACCCTGAGGATTCTGCTGGAGCTGGGGGACAGAAGCTCTCCCCCTGTCCCCACAGCACTTCCTTCTCTCTTTACAAGACTCCTGGCACCGCAAGACCCCAGGGATGCCAGGCGCCTGTGGATGTGCTAGAAGGCCAACCCTTAGGTCTGGTCCCCGCCAAAGTGGAGCTGTCCTGCCTTCCTGGCGCAGAGCTCCTGGCCTTTCTCAGGTCCTAGGTCCCAGAGGACAGGCTGCTATTGGTACCGCCCTCGGGGTAAGTGACCAAGGCTGCCCCTGGTGGCCAGGCCTGGCCTGGGGTCCCTGTCCGGCCCAGCGTTGCTCTGGAAGCCTCTAAGGGTCAACACTGGAGCCCACCTGAAACGCAGCCACAGCAAAGATGGGAAGCTCTGATCGCAGGTGTCAGGGCCCACACCCAAAGAATGCTCCCCGATTTTGGTTTGGAGGCTTTTTCTTAATTACTTATTTATTTGAGAGACAGTGAGCAAGCAGAAGTGGGGATGTGGGTGGACGGAGAAGCAGACTCCGTGTTGTTGAGCAGGGAGCCCAATGCAGGGCTTGATCCCAGGACCCTGAGATAATGACGTGAGCTGAAGGCAGATGCTTAATTGACTGAGCCACCCAGGCGCCCCGGAAGTCTTTTACTGCAGGGGACCACTCTGGGAGAGAGCCTTGTCTGAGCTGCCGAGGACTCTGGGGTGTGGGGTGATGGCTGCCAAGAGGCCCCCTTTCACCCAGAGCTTGTCAGTGTGGCTCAGACAGCAGAAGGAACCCGGAACCTCAAGTCCCAGTTCTGACATGGTTCCTAGCTTCTTGTGTGCTGTTGAGGGGCCCACACCCTCTCTGGCATCCCACGGGGACACTATGGGGATTGGATTCTGTTGCCCACTGGTTTCTGCCGAATACTGCCCCCTCCCCAGGATTCATGGCAGGAGCTGGTATGGCTGCATCCTAAGATTTGTCTATCTGAGGGGTCAGAGCAGCTGTCCGTATGCCCCCCCCAACCCCCCCGCCCGCCATTTGCTAACTTGCAGTTGAGAAGCACCTGGGCTCTGCCTGGGCCTGGCTCCCTGTGGGGTGCTGGGAATGCAGCCGCCCCTACCCTGGAAGTGGGCAGCCCGTCTTGCTCTATGCCTGGGGTGAAGACATGGCCTCATCCAGGGCCAGGGAACCAGGAAAAGCCGTGGCTCAGTAGCCAGCACCACTCCTCAGCCTCACACCCCTGGGTAGGGGTGGAGGATGGCCCCACGCCTGCCCCATCCAGCCCCTTGGCCCAGTCCCGTCAATGGGTCAGTCCACAGGATGGAGCAGGCCAGTCCTTATCTTCTAGAAAGCAAGGAAAGCAGTGAGGGCAGCAGGGGACCCCAGGGAGGAGTGCCTGGCCCAGCTGGAGGAAGGAGCATCCTCTCAAGGAGGGGACACAGCTGAGTTGCCTGCAAGATTGACTATGAGCCAGTTGAAGGAGGGGGCAGCATGTGCAAAGGCCCATCAGTGTGAGAAGGAGAAGGGAAGTGTGAGAAGCACAGGGAAGTTTCCAGAAAGGCTGGGGGCAGATTAGGAAAGGAGATTTATCCTGATGGTAGTGGGCCACCATGGGAGTTTCCAGCAGGGGAGAGAAACAGTGGGACAGTTGTATGGAAAGAGCCCTCCAGCTGAAGGGCCTGAGGCCTGAATGGTGGCAATGGAGAGGAGGGGACAGTCACCAGGAGCTGGGGGATGGTTGGGCAGACCTGGTTTTCACTGACCTACCCTCCAGACTGCCCTGTCACTGGTTGAGGCGGACAAGTGGGGCACAAGGAAAGCCCCTGGGGGCTGGGGACTGGGGCTCTGGCAGACCTCATACCTGGGTCATCAGGGAGGAGGAGGGGGTGGGGGGTGCTTAAGATTGGTGGCCCCCGCCATGCCACCAGTGTGCAGGCTCCGCAGGGCTTCCCCAGAGGTAGGACTCCCCTTCCTTCTTGGCAAATGAGCCCAGGCTGAGGTCTCACCCCCCCTCCCCCACCCCGGCTGGACACGGATACCTGATAAGGAAGGAGGACCCCAGGGACCTAAGGCTGGGAACCCCGGAGAGCACAGAAGTGTGGCTTTCCTGCCTCTCAGTGGCAGCGGCTCTTGCTGGACCAATAGTGTGGTCTTTGCTTTGTGTCACATGAGCACTCCGTTCCTGAAAGTGACCCGTCCCATCCCAAGCCTCCCTGGGGGCTTGATGATGTCCCTCCAGGTTCTCAGGCCGTAACAGGACCAAGGCACGGTCCACTTTCTCACCCCGCTGCCTACCTGCCCCTCTGCTCCAACCATCCTGGCAGGTCCCCCTCTTCACAGATGGGGTGCCCATGCCCAGCTCCTTGGCCTTAATTTTCCTTCTGTATGGTGGTTTACAAAGGGAGTTTTTTTTTTGAAGAGTCAAAACCAAAAGGTGCATCTTAATGAGGGAAGACATGCAGGGAGGCCAGGCTGAACCCTGCTGGGCACCAGGCCTCCACTTTGTGAGAACAAATACTTTGAATGCAGCCCCGTTGCCATGGTGATCCCCGCATCTCAGCTTACTGAGGTGGCATTGCAAATCTGTGGGGGAAGAACAGATTATTCAATAAATGATGCCGGGACATTTGCTTAGCTATTCAGAAAGAAATAAAATTAGCTCCTTCCTTCACACCATACTCCCGATATGAATTCCAGAGGATTCAAAGAATTAAAATAAAAAAGGAAATCATTAAAAACTCAGACGATAGCCAAATATTTGATCTCTGGTTGAAAAAAGTCCTTCCAAACAAAAAAGCAGTGGAGAAAAGAACAAAGAATAAGATAAATTTTAATACATAGTATTTTAAATATCTTTGTTTTTAAAAAGCCATTTAATTAAATTTATTGGGGACCTGTAAACAAGGATAACAGTTCCAACAAATATGACAAAGGGTTAACACCTCTAATATATAAAAAGCAATAACAAATCAATAAAATGAACATTCCAGTAGAAAGGTAGTCAATGAGAAATGTACAAAAAACCCCACAAATATGACATTTTAAAATATTGAGCTTCACTAGTAATCAAAGAAATGCTCATTAAAACAAGAATTTCTCATGGTGCCTGGGTGGCTCAGTTGTTAAGCGTCTGCTTTTGGCCCAGGTCATGATCCTAGGGTCCTGGGATTGAGCCCCACATCAGGCTCCCTGCTCAGCAGGGAACCTGTTTCTCCCTCTCTCTGCTTGTGTTCCCTCTCTCGCTGTGTCTCTCTCTGTCATATAAATAAATAAAATCTTAAAAAAAAAACAATTTCTCCATCGGTTTATTAAAATTGTTTAAAATCGTAATACTCAGTCTTACTGAGCAGAGAGAAATTGAGCTTTTTAAACCATGAGGGTGCAAATTGGTAGAAAACTTTTAGGGAAAAACAGGCCTTATGCTATAGAGCTTTAAAAATGTTCATATCATTAACCTGGAACCCCCACTTCTAACATATTTTAAGGAGATGGTCAAAGCTAAAATGTGAACACAATAATACTTATTGTAATGCAATAAATTTATTAACATAAGTTTGTAATTCACTCAAACTCTAGGGTATGGATAAATTACGGTACATAAATAAGAAATACTGGGCACCTATTAAACTAATATTTTGAAAAATATTTAATGGCATGAAAATATGTCTAAGATGTAACGTTAAGTGGAAAATAGTACATCTGGCTGGCTTAGTTGGTAGAGCGTGTGAGTCTTGGTCTCGGGTGGTGGTTGGAGCCCCACGTTGGGCGTAGAAATTACTTAAAAATAAAATCTTGAAGGAAAGAAGAAAGAAAACAGTATTACCAGTTGTGGTTTTTAACCTTGGGCATTTAATACCCACTCCGTGTGGCTGGCTAAAGCAGAGAAAGAATTCACTGGGAAAATCTTGAAGAGCTCCAAATCATCAGAAACAAAGGAGAGCTGGACTGAGAAAATAAACAGGCAGCAAGACAGCCACAAACGCAGCTGGAATCAGGAAGCTTCTGGTGAGGAAACTGCTCAGAGACTGCTCTGCACAGAATGTCCCTGCAGGTCTGATTGGTCAGGCCTTGCCAGCAATGTGCCCAGGATATTGTGTGCTCTACTCTATCAATGTCTGTTTGGTTACTGATGTTGTTCCTTTAATTTCTTTTGCACATATTTATAACAGTGTATTTAAAGTCTTTGGTAAGTCCAGTGTTTGGGCTCCCCTGGGGACAATGTCCTGAAACTGGACCATACTTTCTTATTTCTTGGCATGGCTCATGACTTTTTGTTGAAAATTGAGCATTTAAAATAATAAAATGTTGCAAATCTGGAATCAGATCTCTACTTCCTGAGGGTTTGTTGTTACTGTGATTTGCTTTTCTTGTTGCTGCTGCTGTTGGTTTCATTAGTAACTTGCCTGGACTAATTCTGTAAAGTCTGCGTTCTTTGCTGTTCTTTAGCCACTGAAATTTCTATGCAGTTAGCTTAGTGGTCAGTAACAGATTGGCTAGAAATTTCCTTAAATTAGTAAGTCACCCAACCCTTGTTGAGGGGCTCTGCCTGTGTGCTGGGGCATGCCTTCAGTGCTCTAGCAAGAAACTTGATGACTCTGTCCTAGCTGTCCCTTCCTGCTTATACAGAGCCTCAAGGTCAGCCAGAGGTGAGACATTCAAGCTTTCAGAAGTCTTTCCTGGGTGTGTGCACAGCTATGCCCACATGTGTGGCCTTCTAGAGTTCCAGGGACATGTTGGAGCCTTTCCAAACCCCCTGTGGACATCTCATTCTCCAGTTTTTATATAGTCTCTCTTTAACCCCAACTGATATTGCCACTTCAGGCAGCTACAGTGTTAAACAGTTGCACTTAATTATTTTTGGCAAATGCTCTGGAGCTAGAGCTGTTCACATAGAACAGTCTCTTAAGTCAAATAAAGACAGTCCTGGGAATGGAGCTTTTCAGGGAACTGCCAGACAGGTCAATTAGTGACAGTTCCCTGGGTATGGAGCTTTTTTTGGAAGCTCCAAACCTGTTTACCTTCTAGGGGCTGCCAGGCTGCTGGTTGTCCTGGCCACCACAGTTGTGAGACTATCATTTTTCAAGCTTCAGTGGAGGTAGGGAGAAGGAAATGGAAATGGGGCAAGTTAAAACTTCACAAAGCTTGCTGTTCTCACTGTGATTTAGCCATCTTTTCAAAAAAAGTACACACTCCCAGGGCACCTGGGTGGCACAGCTGGTTAAGCTGTCGACTCTTGGTTTCAACTCAGGTCATGATCTCAGGGTTCTGGGATCATGCCCGGTGTGGGGCTCTGCACTAAGGACGGAGTCTGCTTGGGCTCCCTCTGCCACTGCTCCCTGTGCCTGCCCGCGCTCTCTCTCAAAGTAAAGACATCTTTTTAAATAAATTAATTAAAAATAAACACTCACCGTATTGTTGCAAGCCTTTGGTTAATTTCCAAAGTCATGAAAAAGTTGATTCTGACAATTTTTGCCAGCATGCTTGCTGCTTTTACGAAGGAGGTTATTTTTGGAAGTCCTTACTCTCATTCTGAAAGTGCTTTGCCCCACCTGTTTGTGTACAGAAAATTTTATTGGAACACAGCCATGCCCATTCATTTATATATTGTCTATAGCTGCTTTCACACTACAATTGAAGAGCTGAGTAGTTGCAACAGAAAGCATATGGTCTGCAAGGTCTAGAATGAGAACTATCTGGCCTTTACAGAAAAAGTCTGCCAACCTCTACAGTAAGGCAAGAAAATGATACGGAGATTGGAGGAAGTAAATTGCCACAAAGGAAATTATTTTACATTTAGAAGTTTTTAAAACTTGTAAGCCACTTGTTAGAATTAATGCGTGCTTAACAAGATCGTTAGACAGAACCCAACTGTTGGACTTCTGGGGCCCATGAAGAGAGCGTAAGCACACTCCATCCTACCTTGCCCACTGGTTACAACTAAAACGCCTGGACAGAATACACAGAGCAACTATCTGAGGACTCCGAAATCAGAGAAAGTAGACTGGGGAGGGGAATCAAAGATTGGAAAAACTGAGTTCTCCGGTTGGTTGGTTGGTTTTTCTCCACATTTCCCCATCAGACTCTAGCAAATCTCCAATCCTGAAATGGTGAGTAGGGTGGAAACAGAAGCAGCTCGGGGGGGAAACCCTGTCTTTCCGACCAGAGAATCAAGACTATTTCGCAGGGCAGAGAACATGGCAGGAAAGCCCAATTTTTTTTTTTTTTTCACTTTTAACTGTCCCTGTCCTGAGGCCTCAGCCTCCGTTCATGATGGCCTCCGCCATTCCACAGGCACCTAAAACATTTCCCTCTGGTCAGAGGGTGGCTCCTGTCATTCAAAGAGGGCGAGGAACCCCCATGTTCTTTTCTGTTGCCCCTTCTCGCTGAGATGCACCCATTTGTAGGGAGTGCCCGATAGCACACAGAGACTAAGACCCTGGCTTTCCGGTGAGAGAACCGGGAAAGGGGGTCTTGGAGATTTGGACAGTGGGGGCGGGGGGTGTCCCGGAGAGGACGGAGCTGGGAAAAAGGATTCTTTACATGTGCGCACAAAGTCCCAAGGCTTGAGTTGTGCGTGCGTGGAACTAACCTGAAACAGCCTAGCAAAGGTTTTGAGAATGGAGATCAGAAAACTTCCTCTGTAAAGGGTCAGACAGTAAATATTTTAGGCTTTGTGGGTAACATATGCTGTTACATATTCCATTTTTTCTTCCTTCTTTCCTCCCTCCTGTCTCTCATACAAATATAAAAACCAGTTTTATCTCATAGGCCATTACAAAAACAATCCACAGGCTGGGTTGCACTTGCGGGCTGTAGTTTAGTCTAGTGGACTAGGGGCTGTAGCCCTAGTGTAGACCGCTGCTAAGATCCCAAACTGGCCTCTGGGTAGTACACACACGGGATGGATCAAAATAGCACTGCAAAGGTTTTTAAAGTGGAACTTGCTTTAGAATCGTGGCCCAAAGGAGGTGGATCACAACTTCGGGTCTGAAAGTAGCCACAGACCCAGAGTTTCATAACCTAATACTCAGAATTAAAGGATAAAAACCCAAAGTTACTCAATATAGAAAGAACCAGGGGGTGCCTGGGTGGCTCAGTGGGTTAAAGCCTCTGCCTTCGGCTCAGGTCATGATCTCAGGGTCCTGGGATCAAGCCCTGCATCGGGCTCTCTGCTCAGCAGGGAGCCTGCTTCGCCCTGTCTCTCTGCCTGCCTCTCTGCCTACTTGTGATCTCTCTGTCAAATAAATAAATAAAAATCTTAAAAAAAAAATTAAAAAAATATATAGAAAGAACCAGGAAATTTTCAATAATTCTTAAGGGAAATGATAATCAATGGATACTGTATTAGTCAGGGTTCTCCAGGGAAAAAGAGGCAGTAGGATATATAGATATAGATCAGATATAGACATATAGATAAGTACACACACACACACACACACACACACACACACACACACACACACACACATATTCCTGCAGCTATGATGACCCAGGAGTCCCACAGTCTGTCATCACAAGCTGGAGAGCCAGGAAGGCTGGTGGTATAGTTCAGTCCAATGATCAACTGAGATGATGATATGGTTTTTTTTTTCATTTTGCTAATGTGAGATATTATACAGGTTGATGTTGCTATGTTGAAACATCTTTGCATCGCAGGAATAAATCCCCCTTGGTCATGGCTTATAAATGGCTTATAATTCTTTAAACGGGCTGCTAAATTTGGTTGGCTAGTGTTTTCATCAAGATCTTTGCACTACTGCTCAGAAGAGATATGTAGATTTCAATACCCCACTTGCAACAGTGGATAGAGCACTGTGGGTAGTTTTCCTATAGTGTCTTTGTCGGGCTTAAGTATAGGGTAATTAATGCTGGGCTCAGCATGAGTTAGGAAGTGTTTCCTCTTCTTTCCTCCTTTCCTCTTAGGAAAACTTTGAGAAGGATTGGTATTGATTCTTCTTTAAATGTTTGGTAGACTTGACTGGTGATGCCATCGGGTCCAGACTTTTCTTTGTTGGGAGATTTTTAATTACGGATTCAATCTCCTTGGTGTAGTTATGGGTCTGAAATTTTCTATTTCTCACATTTCAGTGTTGTTAGATTTTGTGCTTCCAGGAATCGTCCATTTTATCATTTTATTTAGGTTATTGTTGGGGAAGGTCCTCCAGAAGACGACCCCTGGCTGGCCTGTGGGCTGGACCCCAGCAACTGGGGACTCCTCAGCCCTCCCCTGTTCTTGGATTACGGGTTCTACTTGCCTTCTCTGCTCCCAGTGGCTGCTCCAAGAACAGAGCCTTGAGATAATGATGCGGCTTTCAGACTGATAGATGTGACTGAATGCAGTTAAGGCTTCTATAGAAATTTTTAAATGTGGCCGGTAGGTGTGGAGATCTACTCATCTCACAGTTGCCCAAGATGGGCCTCGTATGTATGTTCCCTGGCTTATTACACCTGCTACCTGTCAGTCTGCAGTGGCCTCTTTCTCGGGCCTCTCCCTGCCCTCTGAAAATGGGGCCGGTTTTGGAAACTCCCTAAGCGCTGGTGAACCAAGAGTTCTTCAATTTGTTGGCACATTTCTTGTTCATACTCAATTTGTTCATAGTGCTCTCTTATAATCTTTCTGGAGAATGAGAGGAAATATCTCAATTTCCTTTCTGATTTTTGTAATTTGCATCTTCTTTCTTATAGTCACTCTAGCTAAGTATTTATCGATTTAGGTGACCTTTTCAAAGAACCAACTTTGGGTTTCATTGATTTTCTCAATTGTTTTTCTATTCTCTCCCTTACTGATCTCTGCTCTCATCTTATTTCTTTCCCTCTGCTAGCAGTGGGTTGGTTGTTCTTCTTTTTATAATTCTTTAAGTTGTGAAGTTATGTTGTTGATTTGAGTTCTTTTTTTTTTTTTTTAAATGTGTTTATGACTATAAATATCACCCTGGGTCCTGCTTTTGCTGTTTCTCGTAACTTTGGATATGTTGTGTTTTTGTTTTCATTTGTTTCTAAGTATTTTCTCATTTCCCTTGTGATTTCTTCTTTGATCCACTGGTTGCTTAAAAGTCTGTTGTATAATTCCCACAATTTTGCGACTGTTCCAGTTTTCCTTCTGTTTTAGATTTCTAACTTTATCTCTTCATGGTCAGAAAAGACATGTTGTATGAGAGCCACCTTTTCAAATCCATGGAGACTGACTTTGTGGCCTAACCTCAAATCTGTACTGGAAAACAGTCCCCTGTGCACTTGAGAGGGATGCATATTCCGGTTTGGGGTAGACTGTTCTGTATGTGCCTGTTAGGTATAGTCTGTTTGCTGTGTCGTTTCCTTATTTATATCCGTGTGGCTGCTCTTCCCGGTGTTGCAAGTGGGGTATTGAAATCTACAGTTAACGGAGAGCTGTCTGTTTCTCCTTGCAATTCTGCCAGTTGTTGCTTCATATATTTTGATGGTCTGTCATTAGGTGCATAAATGTTTATAATTTATATATTCTTGCTGTAGCAAGCCTTTTATTAATAGATCATGTCCTTCTCTATCTTTCATAAACTCTTAAAGTTTTTTTTTTTTTTTTTATGGTGGCTCTAATCAAAAAGACTTCTTAAATTATAAACACCTCTTTTTCTACTTAAAATCTATTTTAGGGGCGCCTGGGTGGCTCAGTGGGTTAAAGCCTCTGCCTTCGGCTCAGGTCGTGATCTCGGGGTCCTGGGGTCGAGCCCCGGGTCAGGCTCTCTACTCAGTGGGGAGCCTGCTTCCCCCTCTCTCTCTGCCTGCCTCTCTGCCTGCTTGTGATCTCTCTCCCTCTGTCAAATAAATAAATAAAATCTTTTAAAAAAATAACATAAAATAAAATCTATTTTGTCCAGTATAGCTACTCCTGGTCTCTTTCAGTTACTATTTGCATGGAATACATTTATCCATCCTTTCACTTTCAAGCGATTTGTGTGAAGTGAGTCTCTTACAAACTGATGATTCCCAGGGGGGAGAGGGGTGGCGGTGGGTGAAACAGGTGACGTGGATGAGAGAGCACACCTGTCGTGATGAGCACCAGGTGATGTATAGAATTATTAGATCACCATATTGTACCTCTGAAACTAACATAACACTCTATGTTACCTGGAATTTAAATAAAACTTAAAAAAAAGAAAGTGAGTCTCTTATAGACAGTATATAGTTGGATTATGTATTTTTCTCCATTATGCTTGGCTCTTTTGGAGACTTTAATTCCTATACCTTTAAAGTAATTACTGATGAGGAGAGATTTCTGTTGTTTTGCTATCTGTTTTCTATATGCTTTATAGCTTTTTCTGTCCCTTGTTTCCTGCATCATTGTCTTCTTTTGTGTTTACTTGAACTTTGTAGGGAAAGGCTGAAATTTCTCATTTCTTTTTGTGTAATTTCTATAGCTATGTTCTTTGTGGTTACTGTGGGGATTATGTGTAACATCCTATAAGTTATAACACTTGAATCTGAATTTATGCCAGTTTAATGTCAATAAAATGCAAAAACCCTGCTCCTTTACAGCTCTGTCCCCCACCCCCTTCAGGTACTGGTGTCAGATGATTACATCTTTATACTTCGTGTTGCCAAAACCATAAACTTGTAGTTCCTTTAAATGCATTAGTCTCCTGCGTTATGTAGAAAACAAGATGTGGAGTTACAAACCGAAGTTATAGTAATACTAGTTTTTACACTAATTTTTTTTTTTTTTTTGGTCTTTCTTTTTTTAAAATTTCACTGCAGTTAACATACAGTGTCCTATTAGTTTCAGGCACAATATAGCGATTCGACAATTCTACACTCATTGTGTATTCTTTTTTAAAGATTTATTTGAGAGGGACAGAGAGCAAGCGGGGGTAGGGAGACAGAGAGAGGAGGAGAGAGAGAATCTCAGACTCCCCACTCTGCACAGAGCTGGATATGGGGCTCAATCCCACGATCCTGAGATCATGACCTGAGCCAAAATCAAAAGTCGGATGTTCAACTAACTGAGCCGCCCAGGCGCCCTACAGTAAGTGTACTCTTAATCCCCTTCACCTGTTTGACCCGTCCCCCAAAATGTATTAGTCTATAAATCACGTACAGTTAGTTAGAAACTACTGCTACAACACTACTAGGTTTTATCATCGCCGACTTATCTACCTTTAATTATTGAGATCTTTATTTCTCCATACACCTTCAAGTTACCGGACTTTTTAGCTCTGGAATCTTTCTGGTTTCATCTCCTTAGGTTTTCTATCTCCTTACAGCAGTACTTTGTCCACACGTTTTCTTGACTCCCTCCATATCGTCCTTTAGTTCTTTGCGCATCATTAATACAGATGTTTTAAAGTCTTTGTCTGGTATATCTGCCTTGGGGCCATTTTCAGGGACAGTTTCTGGTGAATTATTTTTTCCCTCTGATCGGGCTGTACCTCCCTGTTTCTTTGGTACGCCTTGCGATTCGCTGTTGCTGTTGTTGGGAACTGGACATCTGCAACCAATTGTGCGGTGAGTCTGGAAATCTATCCTCCCTCTTCCCCTCAGGTTTGCTGGGTTTTTAAAAATTGTTATTGTTTATTGTCTTTGTTTTTTGTTTTTAATGGTTATAGGTTGTCTCTGTGCCAAGGATCAAGCTGAGGTAAAGTCTTCCCAGATCTTTTCTGAGCCTTTCTTTGGGCACGCTGGTCACTTTCTCAATTTCCCCAAATGTGCAGTTGCTCTGAATGTCTTAGGGATTTTTTTTCCCCCACCCTGGCTCCCACCATTCACGTCCAGGCTGCTCCAGGAATATGTGCACAGCTGCCTGCGCTATGAGCTTAAAGTCACTGAAATGTACTGCAGTCAGAAATTTTTTTTTAAAACAACTTCACTGATACATAATTACCATGCCACGCAATTCACCTGCCAAAAGTGACAATATGCTGGCTTTTCGTCTGTTCACAGTGCTGTACAACCATCCGAATAATCAACTTTAGAACTTTCTCAGCCCCTACCCCGAAAAAAATATCCGTTAGCTGCCATCCCCAATCCCTCCATACCCTCTGGGCCCCAGATTACTCATCTGCTTTCTGGCTCTGGATTTGCCTGTTCTGGAAGATTCATACAAATGGAATCACACACCCTGTGGCCTTTGTGTCTGGCTTCTGTCAGCACCACGTTCTCAAGGCTCATGCACGTTGTGGCAGGTGCTGGTGCTGCTTCCATTTCACGGCTGAATCGTATTCCATTGTGTGGGTGGACCACACGTGCCATACCATTCACTCCCATCAACTGCAGTTCACCAGCTAAGCCTTCCCGTGGAAGCTGAAGCCTTCAACAGACTCCAGAGCCCCCAAATACTTGTATCAGACAGATCCTGTCCAGTGCAATTGTTGTCTAGGTGGAGAGAGATTCCTGGTGCCGCCGACTTCACATCCTCCCAGAGTCCTGTATTTAGTTTTTTAGAGATTATGGCAGTCTGTCCCCTTGAAGACTCAGTGTCACAGTGGGCTTCGTGTGGCTACAGATGGATGGGTACGACAGATGCTTTCTGGTGTCCCCTTGTCACCACCCCCCCTCAGCCTCCTTCTGATGGCACAACAGCTGGGTGGACAGTTGTAGGTGAGCTTGGGCACACTGACAGTGTCCCATGTTAAGCCTGTGACATGGGTCCTTTCCCACTGTGACCCGGGCTCCTTTCCAACAAGGGCCCGTTGAGTCTACGAGCAAACGCTCAGGCAGAATTGTGGGAGAGTCAATACTCTCAAGAGAAACACTCAGCCACGGGGGCACAGGTGGCAGTGGACGAATGTTCCATTCTCTTTCTTCCAAAAGATAGTTCTGGAAGACATTCTGTACTCTTTGCAGGGGTCCCTATGGCATCAGGCCCCCATTGCTGAGTGCAGTTATCTGCTGCTTTTCATTTTTTCCCCAAGATTCCCCTCGCTCCTTTTACTTATTTCCTGAGCTCGCAAATAAATTCCCCAGGCCTTGTCTTAGGCTCTGCTTTGTGGGCAATACAAATTCAGACACCCCCTAATCACGGGGTCCTGGTGGAGGGGTTAGGACGGCCAGGGCAGCAGGCAAGGCCCTTCCAGCGTTGAGAGAGGCTGCCATTTACTGATACATATGGAGGTGACGGGTCGCCAGGACACACTGGCAGAACATTGGCTCTCATTTTAAATTGTGACAACGTTCTGAGCTTGGGAAGTTACCTACAGGCCTGAGACCTGAGCAAGTTAAGCCACTGACAATCAGTTCTTTCTGCATTCTCAAAGTTCCAAGAGAAAAAAAACCCAAAAAATCCAAAAAACCTTTTAGGTGGTTATCTGATTGGCTGGGCCTACCTCCTAGGTATCCAATGCGTGCAAAGCAGGTAAGCGGTCATTCTTTTACTAAATGGGGCTTCCGCCAGAAATCTGTCTTATTTTGCTTGGTCTGATGGTCAGGTTGTGCCAAACATTACATATGATGCTTAGAGTATTAACCATTACGGGAACAGAAAAATAACGTTCGTGGGCACTTACTGGAGGCCGGGTACTGGTGCTCCACACTTGACATGCGGTATCTTGTACTCCTGAACACCCTCTGGGCTCACCATCAGGGTTACTGCCATTTTCTGGATGAGGAAAACAAGAGGCTCAGAGAGGTTACGTAGCTTGCCCAGGGTCACTCAGCAGTCAAATGCCAGAGTGAGTATTCTCAGCCCCCCTCTGCTCCTTAGTCATAACTGAGTTCTAGCGCCTTGCTTGGGGGGGGTGGGGGCGCAGGCAGTGCCGTAGGAAATGGGTTCATCTCTGCACACTGGCTCCAGTGCAGGGCCCAGCTCCTAGTGTCCACGGGCCTGTGTCCGCTTCTTGAACCTGTGCGTGCACAAGTGAGACCAGCCCCCAGCCTCCCTGGGTGACTAGCAGCAGCCTTGAACTCCATTCTGGATCAGCCTTTCTCAATGCAGATGAACTGCTGTTGATGTTCTTTGGACATAATTTCCAGCGAGACAGGATCATTTGGAAAGTCATAAATACACATTCAGATGCACGTGATGGATAATAAACTCGGCTCCAACGAGTCACTTGAGTCTCCATAAATCTTGGCTGCATTTTCTTCCCTGGTGCCTGTAAATCAGGCCTCTCTCCTCCTCCTTCTCAGTCTTCCTGGCCGCCCCTACCTGCCATCCATTATGCTGCAGGTGGAGCATCTGACGGCTGGCCCCACATGCTGCCCTTATGCCCCTGTACACATCCTGTCACCGTCCTGGGGGGCCCATGCGTCTCTCCCACTTTAGTCCTCCTTTGTGGTTTCAGCCACATATCATGGTTTACACCAGCCTGATGGGGTTTTAACAACATGCAATTTTTAAAGCGGGCTGTAGCTGTTTCTTGCCTCTCCCCTCCCCCGGGCCTGGGCCTCGGCAGGCTGTTTCCAACATGCCAGCAATGCAAGACGCAGAGAAAACCCCACCGGCTCTGGGGTCGGACACGGTGGGCTGAAGTGGTTCTGCAACGGGATTTCAGCCCAGTCCCTTCTCTGGGTCTCAGCGCACTCATCTGCGGGATGGGGACAGTAAGCCCTATTTTCCAGGACTGTTTTACTCTGGATAATCATGCTCGAGTAATCGACATCAGAGAAAGCCTCAAAGCTCAGTTCCTTGGGGCGCCTGGGTGGCTCAGCCGTTGGGCGTCTGCTTTGAGCTGGGGTCAGGATCCCAGGCCCCTGGGATGGAGCGGGAAGCCTGCTTCACCCTCTCCCTCTCTCCTTGTGTTTCTCTATCAAATAAAAGGGGAAAAAGAGCTCACTTTCTTAACAGAAAAGTTTAAATTTTTGACCTGCAAAGTCCCGCACAGTCTCTCCTCTACCTTAGAGCTTCATTATCTGGAACGTGTGTCCCTCCACGACCGCCCGCCGCAGCCTAAGAGAAACGTGGAGACGGCCTCGACTCGGAACTGCCCCAAACCCGGAAGTGAGGCGGGTCCCCTTGCTCATATCTTATTGGTCAGAACTAGTCACGTGGTTCCGGGCGAATCGCAAAGGATGCTGGGACATGGGGAAGCACGCGGCTAATTGGGGAGCGTTTTGCGTTTTTGCCGGAGTGGTTTCGGATCCCTGGGTCAGAGAAGTTTCAGATCCCCTGTTGACCAACCCCCATCCGAACCCCTAGGCGGCCCACGGATCCTTCCCGCCCTCCGTTTTCTTCTATGTAAAATGGGGCAAATGAGGTCACTCCGAGAATTCCGTGGTGGTTATATAGGGTGTAGAGCTGGGTTTCGAGTAGGTGCTCAGGAAGTCGCGTTCACGGAGGCTGTGCTGTTTTCTGTGATATAACGCACTCTCTGCGGGCCAACCTCTCTCTCCTCCACGCTCCCACCACCCAGCCCTACCTGGGGCTGGCACCGAACAGCATCCATGGCCTTTCCAGCCCCTGGATCCTCCCAGCCTCTGTTGTGGGCTTCATTAGTCGAGAGAAGGAGAGAAAGTCTCCTGTCCACAGCTGGGCGCTGCCTGCAGGAAGCCCTCTGTGATTTCCCTGGCTCCTGTGAGTGTAGGGAGAGAGTAGGGCCTCTGCACTGTGGAGGGGAGGAGGCAGTCTGGCAAATGGTCTCCCTCGTCTCTGGGGCCTGCCTGCTCCCTGAACAGCCTCCTACGGCTGGGCCGTGTGGTTTCAAGACTTGAACTCCTCATGCATGGTCTGCCCTCCTTGTCAAGCATAGAAGCAAAGGTTGGGAAGCAGGATAGCTACGAGGGCAGAGCCCGGTATGGCTGATAGAATACCCTCTGCTCCCAGGGCATAGGGTTGGAGACCCGCAGGGCCACCCCTCCCAGGGCTGGAGACAGCTGGGCTAGAATGAACCCGCCTAAACCGTAAGGACAGATGCCCTGAGTTCTAGTCTTTACCTGGTTGCTAATTTAGCATGTGGCCTTAAGCCAACCCTTTCATGCCTGGGCCTCAACTTGCACATCTGTAAAATGGGGATGGTACTCATCCCGCCCACCTTACAAGGTTAGCTACAAAGCACTGGAGAAGGGGTTCTGTGTGGGGGTGGGGAGGTGAGGTGTGGAAGAGCCAGAGGGAGCCCTCTGTTGGGATCTAAAATCCTCACAGTGATCAGCTCTGGGCTGGGGCAGCAACTCTGGCTCCTTTGGAATCCAGACAGGGCCCAGAGGTCAGCACTGGACAAGCGAGGGGCTGTTGTCTCTCTCTCTCTTTCCTTCCACCCCAAGGGTGAAGTCTGCTGCTTGTCCCTAGTGGAACTCTCTTTTTCCATCTCCCATTCTCAAAAGCACCCTGTAAAATGCCAAAAATAAACACTGTGCATGGCTTTCATTTGAGGAGGGTTTGTCTTTCCCCGTTTATTACTTCTTACCATGACATACCAGCCTTTCATCTTTGCACACCCGGGTCAGTGACCCTGGGAGGCGGGCCAGAGGCAGTGTGTCCGGGCCCCTTCAGTCTAACGAAGACTCACTTCTTGGAATGCTGGGGTAACCACAAGGGGCTGCCTGGGTGAGGCAGCAAATGCTGAACAGATGAGGGAACACTGGGCCTGAGGTTTGAAGGATGAGTAGAAGTCTGTCAGGTGGAGAAAGTGGGGTGCAGAGAGCACTCCCAGCAGTGAGGGGAGGCAGTGTACGCAAAGGGGTAGATAGAGAAAGAGACAGGTTGGCTTGTTTCAGGACCAAGTGGAAGTTCAGCAAGGCTGGATATCAGGGCGCCTGAGGGAGGAGAGGGGGCCCAGAGAGGCCTGGAGGCCTTGAATGCCAGGCTAAGGAGCCCAGACTTTATCTTGAGGACCATGGGGAACCAAGGAGGAAGGTAAGTGAGGTGGGGACAACCAGGGACACGTGCCCACCAGGGCCCGTCTTTGTGACATCGCTGTTTCTTCTTGTGTTGATGGGAGGTTGGAGGTGGCAGGGTGACCCGTCTCCTCCCCAAACTTGAAGGAAGGCTTAAAAGAATCTAAAAGGAGCCTCCATATAAAATGACTCTTTAAAAAAGTCAACATTTCCGTGATTTTGTAGAAATTAATCAGGAACACATGTGTTCTATTTTTCATAAATTGCAAGAGATCAAAAGGGAAGGAAAAATCTCTTAGGGTAAAAGACAATGTGAGTTCCATCACCAGCTGAAAGGCCCCACACCACTGCCTTCCACCCAGCATCCTCTGTGCCCCAGTGGATGTGAGGCCCAGGCTGGGCGTGGGCCACGGAGGGGGCTCAGACACAGCCCATACCCGGGGTGCTCACAGGCAGGCGGGAGCACCAGCCATGAGGGGCGATGGCAGTCGCTGTGACCAGTGCTGGGAGGGAAAGCCCAGGGAACAGGACAAGGGACAGTTGGAGAAGATATGAGATGTGAACAGATGAGGATTGCCCTGAATGCACTGCCGAAGAAACTGGATTCCCAGGCACTTTTCCCCAGAGCTCCCTGAGGACCGGGGCTTGGGGCCAGAAGCCCCAATCAGCCTCCCTCTTACAGTGAGGCTTCACTCCAGCCTCGAACCTCAAAAGGTCATCTGTAAAATGGAACGATAATGAGGCCTGCTTCCTCCAGGGGAGCTGTGAGGGGCTGTGGACAGGCGGGCACTTGCTTGGGCCTCCCTCACCGTGGCCTTGTCTCTCTCTGCTGGCCTCGTCTGGCCTTGACCTCTGTGGAGGGTCAGGGGCAGGAGAGGCAAGAGAGCGGTCCGTCAGGCCTCTACCCTGCCTATGCCCCGTGCGTCCAAAGGCCCGGGAACTCCGCAGCAAAGAAGAGGGGCCCGGGCCTCCTGGGATCCCGACTCTCCTGCGTCCATCTGGGGCAGAGTGAGGTCAGGGAGCCTGCGTGAGACTCAGAGCTCTGAGGGCCCCTCAGGCTTTGGCCTCAGTGCACCAGGTCCAGGGCTCCCTGCCTGTCTCCCAACCCCCCTGGGGCCCCCCCACCCCGAGCTGAGCGGCACCCAGCCTGCCACCCTGCCCGCCCCCGCGGTGGGCGCCGTGCCAGCCCTGCGGGCGGGCGGTGAAATAATCCGGCTAGACAGGCTGCCATCTTGGCACGTCCTGAGGCGCCCGGGGCCGCGGGGAGCTTCAAAAGGAAAATTAATGTCTCTTACCAGCAATTAGAGGAAATTATTTAGATAGAAATCTTGTTTTATATCTCCCCATTCTTGTTTTTCAATCCCCAGCCTTTGATTTCTTTCTTCTGCGGGGATTCTCAGAAAGACACCGAAGCCTGGGCCGCGCACCGAGGCCTAATGAGCGCCGGGGCGCACCTGGCGTGGCTGCCTCGCCCGTGGAGGCCGCTTCTGAGGCGCGGTGCCTCCTAAACCCAGCCTCTGGGGTCTTCCAGAGCGGCCGGCGGCCCTTTGGCAGCGAGGGCCCGGCTCCCGGGGTGGGCAGCCGTGGGTGGGCCTCCGTTCTGGCTGCCTTTTGCGCTGCCCTGGGGGGGGCGGCGGCCCAGGTCGTGGAGTCTGGGGGTGGCGTGGTGCCCAGGGCAGGCCTGAGGGGCAGGGGTCCGACACGCAGCCTGGGCGAGGGCCAGCACCCTTCTCCTGTCAGCAGGGGGACCCCCCCCTCCCAGCCCTGCCGTTCACCATCTCCCCGCTGCCTCAGATGAGGTCCCGACCCCACAGCTCCAAGCCGAGAGCCCTGCAGATCCACCCTCCCCCAGCTTCCCCGGCAGAGCCCCCCAGCCCTCCACCACTCACCCCGTCCCCCCACTTGAGCTGCCCAGAATGCTGGGCTTGTCCCAGACCAGAGCCGCTGCGGCGGGCCTGGGTCCCCTACGACCTGATCTCCCTCTACCTGGCCACCTCCAGCCCCTCCTTCCAGGTCCGGCCCCGCCTCACCTCCTCAGAGACCCTGAGACAGATTCCCCGTCCCAGAAGAATTGGTGCCCCCTGCACTTAGCCCAGGCCTCTGCCCTGATCCCGCCAAGCTATTTATGGGTCTGGGAGCTCCTCGAAGCCAGGGAGCAGATCTGCTGCATCTCCGGGTCCCCAGCACTAGGTGGCCCCCAAACAGGCTTCGGCAAGTGACAACGACTGCCTGAATAAATGAACGAATCGGGGGATGAATGGAACTTATTGGAAAAGGCACCAGGCGCAGAGGGACAAGAGACTCATCTTGACATGTGACATGGAGCAAGTCACCTTTCTGAGCCTCAATGTTCAATTCTATAGAATGAGATTAATAGTGCTCGCTTCGGCAGCACATATACTAAAATTAGAATGAGATTAATGGTTCTAGCTCTGCCTACACCACAGAGTTATGAGGATAAAGCAAAATAAAGAAGTTGAGATGCTTTGCAATTGTATTAAAGCCACGCACCAACCTTCCTTCCCTCCTCCCACCCGTCTGTCCACTGACCAATCCATTATCAACTCATCCATCCCTGTTCAATCCATCACCCACGTATCCCACCACTCATCCATCCATCCATCCATCCATCCATCCATCCAACCATCCACCCACTCATCCATCCATCCACCCACTCATCTATCCATCTACCCATCCATTCATCCATCCACCCATCCATCCATCCATCCACCCACTCATCTATCCATCTACCCATCCATTCATCCATCCACCTGTCCATCCATCCATCCACTCATCCATCCACCCAACCATCCAACCATCCAACCATCCATCCAACCATCCATCCGTCCATCCACCCACTCGTCCGTCCATCCACCCACTCATCCGTCCATCCACCCACTCATCCATCCATCCACCCATCCGTTCATCCATCCACCCGTCCATCCACCCATCCATCATCCATCTATCCATCATCCATCATCCATCCATCCATCCATCCATCCATCCATCCATTCATCCATCCATCCATCCACCTGTCCATCCGTCCATCCATCCATCCATCTCTCCATCCCTCCATCCACCCGTCCATCCATCCATCCATCCATCTCTCCATCCCTCCATCCACCCGTCCATCCATCCATCCACTCATCCATCCACCCAACCATCCAACCATCCAACCATCCGTCCAACCATCCATCCGTCCACCCACCCATCCATTCATCCATCCACCCGTCCATCCATCCATCCATCATCCATCTATCCATCATCCATCATCCATCCATCCATTCATCCATCTACTCGTCCATCCATCCACCCATCCATCCATCCACCCATCCATCATCTTTCATCTCTCCATCCATCCATCCATCTCTCTATCCATCCATCCATCTCTCCATCCACCCATCGATCCATCATCCATCATCCATCCATCATCCATCCATCCATCCACCCATCCATCCATCCACCCATCCATCATCTCTCATCTCTCCATCCATCCATCCATCCATCTCTCCATCCATCCATCCATCTCTCCATCCACCCATCCATCCATCATCCATCATCCATCCATCATCCATCCATCATCCATCCATCCCTCCATCCATCATCCATCCATCCATCCATCCATCATCCATCCATCATCCATCCATCCATCCATCATCCATCTATCCATCCATCCATCATCCATCCATCCTTTCATGTATTCACTTAACAACCACTCAATGAGGCTCTTATGTGCCAAGCCTGTGTTAAGGTCTGAAGGACCAAGGAGGCTCAGGAGCAAAGACCTGCCTCTGGGACCCCTTCCCAGGGAGAGGTCAGCAGCAGCAGCAGAGAGGCGTAGGTAGGAGCTGAGGGAGCAAGAGGGGAGCACAAGTCTCGGGATCCCAGCCCCAGAGCACCCCTGTTTCTTACCACCACTGATACACCTTCTCTCAAACTCTCCTTGCTTGGGGAATCCTAGGAGACCAGGAACCTTTCCACCAGGAGTCCACCTGGAGGGCACAGACATAGAGGTGGAGGCAGGGAGACGGGAAACCGAGGCATGGAGAGGCTAAACCATGACTCCATGAGTAGGAACCTGTTGAAGTAGGATGTGGGCCCCAAGGCACATTCCTAACCTCTGCCCTGTGCTGACTGGTCAACAGCCAGCCAACCTCAAGTCAAATGCCCAGAAAAGTGCCAGTCAGTGGCTGTTCAGCACCTGCTTACCTCACTACCTTCCCAGGCAGCGAGGCTCCTCCATGAACAGCATTGACTGAACTGCTCTTTCATGGATGGAGGTCCACGTTGGCCCTGGTTCTGCCCCTGGACTCTGCTCCCCGGACTGATGGGCACATTCAGGGCCAACCTGGAGCTGCCCCCATGTTCCCCTGGCCTCTGGCTGGGCAGGAGCGGCCAACAGTACCGGCTCCCATTACCAAGCGGGGTGCTGACAGCCAGGGCCTGGAGAACAAGAGGCCCTTTCAGGGTGCAGAGCCGGGCAGGCCCCACGTTCAGGTGCATGATCTCACCTCGCGGAAACCCAGCGGGCCTGCCAGAGGGCCTCATAAAGCCTTTGATGACCCAGCGTAGAGGACACAAATCACAGGTCCCCAGGCCTCCCAGGCCTGGCCCAGGCCCCGCTCCGTGGACAAATGGCCGAGTCCTGAAATGGACGCAGATGGGTTGGACCGCAGGGTACTCGGGCAGATGCAGATGCAGGGTGCCTACCCAGACCCTGCCAGCCTTGCACCCTCCGCTCCCATTCCCCGGGACACAGCAGCCTGCTGGCTCTGGCACCAACTGGGGCAGCAGTGGCTCCATGTTGGACAGAATCTGCCAGAACTCCTTAGCCTGCTCCTCCCGAGAGACCCTACTTTTGTCCTTTGAGCTCGCAGGACATGGTCTGGGAGCCCAAACTGATCCAGACAAAATGGAACTCAGATGAACCCAGAAGGGCTGCCTTCTGCCCTCTGGGCGTGGCTTCTTGGCTCTACCCGCGAAGAGGTGGGCAGCCGTCTCTGGCTTCTCCGAGTCCTCCTGCGGCAGGAGGCCGGGGCTGGGCGCACACGCCTCTCACTGTGCCCGGCCTCATGACGTGTCCGGCGGTGGCCTCTGTCATCACTCCATGGCTGGCAGCATGGGCCTTCTGTCTGTTCCCTGGTGAGAGGCTGTGCCACAGGGGCGCACATGGGTCGCCACTAAGGATGGCTCCTCCACTCCCTCGGGATCACCACCAGCTCTGGCTGGAGGCCCAAGGCCCTGCCACCTGACCCCGAGGGCTCCTCCCAGCCTCAGGGCCTGCCTCCCCACCGACCACCCCTCGAGGCCTCTGCTGCCTCCCGGAGCTCCTCCTGCTTGGGCCCACCTGGCTCTTCCATGCTTAGGCTCCTCCCTCCACCCCGACAGCGAGAAGGGCTCTCTCCTCCAGGACCCCGGGACTTAACAGCACGTGCCAGGGACTTTGATGGCTGTGCCCACCGCTCTCTGGACAAGTCTGGTTTTTGGAAGGCAGCCTGACCCACCCCACCCCAGCCTGACCCACCCCAGGAGCAGAGAGATGGCAGACTTGGAGGGCAGACGGCCCAGGATGTCCTCGGCCTCAGTTTCCTCATCTGTAGAATGGGGATCCTAGTCCCCATTTTTTTTCATCCCACGTGGTGACAGGCCCGAAGCTCAGAATGGAATTCCAAAAGCTACCGACTGTCAAAGCCTACCTAGCAGGTGGCCCAGTCCCCTCGGCACCTGGGGACGGGGAGCTCACCCCATGATGGACAGGCTTGTATAGAGACGGCTCCCATCCAGGACTGCCTCCTCAGATGGCAGTCCAGTGAGGGTCCTCAGCCCCCAGCCAGGGCTACTCAGGGCCCGGCTTGATCTGTGGCCTCATCCCAACGTTTCCCAAGCATCATAGTGGGTCTCTGGGGGTGCCCACTTCCCTTTCCATTTTATTTGGGTGTGCTCAAGCCGGCCCAGGCCTCCAGCTTTTGCAGCAGGCTCCCGTCTGCCGCCAAAAACTTGACGGAGCTTGGGGGTGGGGCAGGAAGGAGAACCAGTAATTACTGAGCTGATGAGGGCATTTCTGGGATGGGCACAGCAATGAGCGGGTGGCTCACATGGAACGAGCCCAGGCTGGATCGGGATGGTTGTCCCCGGCCCCTAAGCCTCGTGGCCCCATCCTTGGCCCTTTCACCCCACACTGTGCCCGCTGGGAAGCTTGCTGCTCTCGCTGGAGGGCCAGACAGACAAGGCCCTCCCCACTGGAGGCCTGGAACTGTGTCCTCGGCTAATCCAGTGCTCCGATGGGCACAGCGAGGGAGGCAGGGAAAGGGTGACAGAGTTCTAGAGCCGGAAGTGGTGGGAAATGCAAAGTAACCCCATCTGCAGACCAGGAAACCGGGGATCACAGAACACATCACATGATGGGTGGTGGCAGGGAGATAGCCCCTCGAAGAGATACCCCCCTAGACTTCTAGGTGAAGTCATTGGAGCCCCCCGCCTTGAGCCAAGGGATTCAGCCCCATGACCGGGAGTAAGTCTTACCTGTGTCCGTCCAAGGTGCCTCCACCCGGTGCCTTACTTGGCCTCGTGGTAAGAAGCAAGGATTGATGGAGGCAGACTGCCCGGTTCAAATCCCAGCTCTGCCACTTACTGGCTGTGCAGCCTGAGTCCAGTGTCTTGCCCTCTCTGGCCCCGGTTTTCTCATCTGTGAAGTGGAAATCGTGGTAGGCTCTACTTTCCATGGTCTCTGGGAGAATTATATGTACGAGCTCATAGAAAGTGCAGCACATGGGGGATAAACACGGTCAGCGTATGCTGCTGTCTTTAACACGAAAGCAAGACTCGAAGAACTTAAAAAAAAAACTTGCCCTGTCCTTCATCCAGAAATCCGGCAGCCAGGACTCGTATTCAGTCTTGTCTGCCCCCAAATTACATTTTTAACCTTGTGCACGTGGCCCCGGGGAAGCCGGAACTGGGCACTGTTGCCCAGCTGTCGGTAGATGGCGCTGTGGGGCCACAAGGGTCCCACCAAGAGCTCGTGTTCCCATTATCAGGTCAGGCACAGACTGGGGTCCTCCCAAGCCCCGGGCCATACCCTAGCCGAGGTGCTGCCCTAGGAGGGAGGTACCGCTCACCCTGTTTCTCTGATGAGGGTTACAGGGACCCAGAGACATTAAGCCACTGGCCTGAGGTCACACAGCCATAAGGCACTGGGGCTCCCCCACCCCAGATGTACCATGGAGGTCCCCAGCCCCACCCTCACGGCCCCCGAGAGGCCACAGTTCCTCTCTGGAGCTTGATGGGAACCAGGCATCCCCCTTCTGCCCCCACCATGGCTGGACATTCCAACAAAGCTGAAGCTGCCAGCTTTGAAGTCAGAGCTAAGCCCCAGATTAGGGTGGCTCCAGGCTGGCCTGTCCCTCCCAGTCCCGTCGCCAGGCCCACGCCCACGGTTCCCCCAGTCCAGTGTCCTCTTGCCACAGAAAGATCTGGGGCCCAGAGAGGGAAAGGGTTGCTTAGCAAGACGCAGCCCCTCTCCTGAAACCCTCTCCTTGCTAAGGAGCCCCAGGGCGCCCCCCCACCCCGACATGCCCCAGGTGGGAAATCCCGCCTCACAGCCCCCTACCGGCACCCAAGAGGTCTCGTGTTAATGTGTTGTCCCCCTTCCCGGACCCACGGACACACAGGCATTAGCACCTAGCACCGCAATAACGAATCTTGGACAGGAGTGTGATCCAAAATATATTCAGGGGTGTGGGGCAGACGGAAGGCGGACGACCATGGAAGGTCTGGAGCTGGGGAGGGTCACCCCGCTCTGGATCTAGCTTCATTGTTGTTCGCGGGGCACTTGGCACCTCCGTGACCCTGGAGCGTCCTTCCAGCTCAGCCTGTCACCGGCTCTGTGGTTCTAGTCGGGTCACACCCACACGGAAGCCAGGCAGGTGTGTGTGTGGCGGGGGACACACACAGGCAGCAGGCGAGGGGCTTTATGTACCCTATCTTTCTGTCCCAAGGAGCAACTCGGATTCTAAAAGGCAGCCGGCCCCATCCCTGCCGCGTGGTCACCAATGGTCCCAACGGAACTAAGACAGAGACCTGACGTCCTATAGACTCCACCCTCACCGTGAGCCGTGAGCCACCCGAAGCTGGGAGAGGCTGGGGCAGGGACGGCAGGAAGGAGAGGGACAGACGATGAGTGCTCCCGAATGCCACATCAGTAGACTGAGCTTGTGCCGGCATCACCCAGAGTTTGGCTTCGAGATGGTGAACTCTGAGCTTCCGTGCGTGCCCGGCGACAACCTCTCGGGCGGCCGAGAGCCCGTCTATCCGTCTGTCTGTCAGCAAGCAGCCACACTCCCTTGGCCCCACCCCACTGGATGGAGCCTTTCTTGTTCAAGGGGATTTTGGACTCAAGACCGAAAGCTAATGCTTTCAGCACTGGGGTTCGAGAACTCATGTTCCGGAGAGTTCTGGACTGTTCGCTTTCTGAAGGGTCTCTCATAGTGTCTCCTCTAGAATCCACCTCTTGCCCCCAAACCTCAGTGATTCCCACCCCACATTTATTGTTTTTGCCCTTAAGTATTGTCTACCTTAGTTGTTTTCCCTAAATTGACTCACGGATATCCATTTCTTCTGAAGAAAGCTTTTCTAAAAAAACTCGCTACCAAACATGAAAAGCTAGCTCCACATGCCGTAAACAGGAGATGACCATAAAAATACAGAGGCTGTGGCTCAAGTCTAGCTGGCTGTTGTGGCTGAAGGCAGGCCCCTGGCCTAGGGTCTGTTGCTGATGGCTAAAAAGGGCAACGGGCTGGTCGGAGCCTGGCCAATGTCAAACAGAGCCTCTCTGCGTGCTGTAATCTGGAGTGGACTTCTCTAGAAGAAGACTCTCTTTTTCTGTTTTCCACCTGGAGGCCCCTCATCATCCTCTTTGACTGCATTTCCCCTAGCCATTCTTTAGGCTGTCACCTCCTCCAGGAAGCCTTCCAGGCTGGATTGGCCCTCTCCTCAGTGCCTTCTCTGTTCCACGGGCCTTTCCTGACTTTGCACTTGTCACCTTGGGTTATTAAATTACACTTGTGCTCATGTCACTCCCAAAGACACAGAAGTGTCCCTACTCCTAGGACACAACTTTACCATGGCCTACACGGGTGGCCTACTGCTTCCCCACCTGCCCCTTGCCCATCCACCCCTCTATCACCTTGAGTCCTTGTATCGTGATGTCATTATGGGCATCTGCCTTTCCCCAGACGTGGGCTCAGTCGGGGCCCGGATGAGATCTGTCCGTCCACCCCCAGAGCCCAAAGTCTGGCCTGCGTGAAGCAAGAAGCCATCCTGTGAGGTTAGCAATGCCATGAGTTTCATTTTCCAAATAGGAAACTGAGTCATGGCAAGGTGAGTGACCTTGCCCAGAAGTGGCAAAGTCAGAGGCAAACTCAGGCATCGGGCTGCGGAGCCAGCCAAGGTCACCATGACCTTTGTTCTGTGCAGGGTTTGTCACCTTTGTCAGGTGAGACTTGAAGGTTTCATGTGTGAGACACACAGACACTGACACTTAGGGGTCCCCAGAAGTCCAGACTAACCCTCAGCCGGACTGAAGGACAGCCGGACTGAGGATATCGTGGGCTCTCCCCACCCCCACCCCAACCACTTCCTGGCTGTGAAAAAGGTCCAGAGTCACCCCCAGGGTTGCCACGGAGACGGCCAGCGGAGGCCAGCAGGGTCCCTCCAGCAGCCAGGGGCCGGCCGGAGGGGGCCCCCCTTTCCCGCGGTCAGCAGAGGCTCCCCGGGAGATTCCCCGCCCAGCCGGCTCCAAGCCCCTGGGGTCCGTCCTGGAAAGACCTTCAAAGGACTTGGCCATTCTTGAGCGAGTGCCAGGAGGGAATCTGCTCTCAGAGTCAATTTAGCCAGCCGCACGGGTGGAAGGAATTTGCCGTTTCTCTTAACAGCGACCCCCTCGTGATTTATACGGGGGCCACTGTCCGAAGGCCCCGGCTGATGGATCACAGTGGAAAATCAGATGCCAAGACGCAGGCAGCTCCCTGGGCTAATTACCCTCAATGAGACCCAGCTGGCTGGGGGGGCCGGCGGGGCCAGGGCAGGGCCAGACCCCGTACCCAGCTCCCCGGGGAAGTGAAGTCTTGGCCCTGCTGAGCCTGACACTCCTGCCTGTCACCTGCTAGGCTCGGGTTGGGGCCACCAAGAATTCCAGGAAAGCCGGTCTGGCCAGCTCTCAAGATGGGTCCCCTTCTGTGCAAAACAGCCAGGCGGATCCAGGGGTGCCCATGGCTTTAGGGTTCCCTGCTGCCCGGTGGGGGGCAGTTAGAGTTCCCTGAGACTCCAGGGGCCATGGCATCCCGTTCTGTTTGGGGGAGAGACTGAGTCCCAGACAGATAGAGCAGGCCCCGTGCAGCCCTGGGGATGGACCTGGGGATGGACCTGGGGATGCCACAGGCCCTGGCCGTGACTTCTGGTCCATAGTGTCTTCTCAAAGGCCCAGAGCCCACAGCACTGGCCATAGAAGTTACCTCCAGAAGGCCTTGTGCAGTCCGGGTCAGCTCTCCAGGCCTGCCGGAGCTGATTAAATGTTTCCCAAGAGTCTATGAAGTATCAGGCCTGGTGCAGGGTGCTAGGGGTACAAGGAGGGACAGATCCACCCTGATCCCAGACTTAAAGCCTTATGGGGAAGGCAAACCCGGCTTACACATCCTCAGCGAAAGTGCTTGATGCCATGGAGGGGGTGTGGCGCATTCCAGGCAGCAGGAACTGGGGATGTGAGGCGGAGCTGAGAAGAGAAAGCGGAGTGGGGCCAGTGGGCAGAGGAGGAGGTGGTACCAGGTAGGAGAGTGTGGCGCATTCCAGGCAGCAGGAACAGCATATGCAAAGGCCCTGTGGCAGGAAGAAGTGTTGGGCACTCAAGGGCCCAAACGAGGCTGTGCAACTGGAACCCCAGAGCCGAGAGGATGGTGGTACAGGTGAGCTTAGGGAGGCCCCAAGGAGTTCTTGTACCTTTAAAGAGCGATCCCAGATATGGCTCCAGAGACATGATGAGTCCATCAACACGCACGCTGCTCCCAATTTCTCTCTGGCTTTCAGGAAACTCAACTCCCACTCCAGCTTCCTGGAGTAGAGGAGGATCCAGTAGGACCTATCTGGGGGTCCTGTGGGGCCATGCCAAGTGTCCCTCAAGACCTGGATGGAAAGTCAGAGAGACTAAAGGCCCCTGGTTGTGGGCTTGGTTTAGGGGCAGCCAAGATCACCAATGAACCTCAGTGCAAGGAGAGGGGCCGTGAGCCAGCTATGCTGTGGAGACGCCGAGAAAGGCAGAAGCCAGTGCCTTGGAGCCACCATTGGCCCCCCACTCTGCTCTTGCCTTCTTCTCCCTAGGACGCTGGAGTCCACTCACTCCCGTGCCTCTGGGGCCGGAGCCCATTGAGGACAGAGGTGGGTCTTCCTGATGTTACTGGTCATCTCTGGGCCCTGGGACAGAGGGAGTGTAAGTGGACGGAAGTCTGAAGGGCGGAGGAATGAGTGGGCCCCCAGTCTCCTCTCCTGAGCCGCACGGAGCCCCTCTGGCCTTCCTGGCTGGCCGCCCCTGTGTCCTCACGGAGCTGGGCCGCTGCAGGGTGGGCAGAGCTGGGTGTCACGGAGCCGGGCCGCCCGGAGCTGTCAGGGGGCAGACAGGTGCCCATCAAGTCTGTTCCCTCCAGCTTGGCTCTGGCCTGGCTCCTCAGGGCGCAAACAGGTCTGACGAGTTCCTCAGCAGCGGAGACCTTGATTTCCAGGAAAGCCCAACTCTTAGAGAGCAGAAGGAGCAAGGCCTGGGCGGAGAGAGGGCTCTTATCGAGTCCTGCTCCTCCTCAACCTTGGGCCTTCCCCAGCCCCTGCTCGCAGCCCCGGCCCTGGTGATCTGAGCCGGGGAGCTCGGGGCTGATGGGCATACCTCTCCCCCCACCTCCTCCAGACCTCAGCCTGGGGCCTGGCCCTTTGGATCCCACGTTGTTGGCCTTTTTTCCATCTGATCTTTTCCCCCGGTCTCGCCTCCCAGCCTGCCGACCGCCCATCTCTGCCTGGTGCCTGGTCCTCCGCCTGCTCCAAGGGCTCAGAGTTACTCCGTGGTCTCTTCTGGCCCCACTGCTGGCTATACCTTCACAGGCTAGCCCAGGCCCGGGCTCCCAGAGCCTTAGACATGGCATCCAAGGGCATAGTACCATCAGTCGCCAAAGCCGTGTCCCCACAGCTCCCCGTGACGCCCTTCACCTCCACCCTATCTCCTGACCATACTGTCTTTTCTCTTCCCTCCCTCCCTCCCCCCTTCTCTCTTTCCTCTTTCTTTCTCTCCTGCTTCTTCTTTTCCTTGCTCCCTTCCTTCCTGTTGGGATAGAACATAAATATAGGAAAGGGCATTAACTGCTCGAATTAATAGTACCATCTGATTACCTTTTATGTCTATACTTGAGTACCTGCCACCCGATCAAGACACAGAGCATTTTCACCTCCCACAGGTTTCTCTCACGGCCCTTCCCCACCCCAGAAAGGACCATTATTCTGCCTTTTGCCTCCATAAATTAGTTTCACCTGATTTGGAACTCCACGGAAGTGGAATCCAAAGGTATGCCCTCTGAGTCATCGAGATGGATGGATTGGAAATGAGAGTACAGCTATGAACCTACCACTCTGATCAGTTCATCTTTGGCAAGGATGCCAAAACCACTCAAAGGGAGAACACAGTCTCACTCTCCCAAATCCTGGAAGAACTGGATATCTATAGGCAACGAATGAAGCTGTACCCCTACCTCACACCATAGACAACAACAACAAAACCCTTAACGATAAGATGTCCTAATGTCCTAAATGAAGAAGCTGAAAGTATAAAACTCTTGGAAGAAAGATTAAGCCTTAAAGAACACTATTAAAGAAGTGAAAAAGACAACCCACAGAATGTGAGAACAGTTTTTGCAAATCATGTAACTAAAGAGCCTAGTATCAAAATATATAAAGAACTCTTACAGCTCAGCAACAAAAAAGATAAACCCAATTTAAAAATGAGCCAAGAAGCTGAAAAGATGAAAAAATGGTCAATAAGAACATGATAAGATGCTCAGCTTCATCAGTCGTTAGGGAAATGCAAATCAAGACCAAAATGAGATGCCACTTTACACCCACTAGGAGGGCTATTTAAAACAACAACAACAACAACAACAACAACAACAACAAAAAACAGTGGGGCTCCTGGCTGGCTCAGTTGGTAACTTTTGATCTCAGGTTGTGAGTTCGAGTCCCAAACTGGATGTAGCGCTTACTCTAAAAAAATAAAAATTTAAAAAAAGAGAAAAAAGCAGAAAAATAACAGTGCTGGTAAGGATGTGAAGAAAGTAGAAGAATCTAGAACATTACCAGTGGGCACATAAAATGGGGCAGTCCCTTTGACAAGGTGCTTTGAAAAGCAATTTAGCAATTCCTGGAAAAGTGAAATATAGATTTGCCATATGACCCATCAATTTCATCCCTAGAAGAGAATCAAAAACAAGTTCATGCAAAAACTTGCACATGAATGTTCACCGCACTGTTACTCCTATTAGCCCCAAAGTGGGAACATCCCTACTGTCCATCAAGAGATGAGTGGATCAACAAAACATGCTCTAGCCATACAATGGAATGTTATCCAACTATAAGGAGGAAAAGGGCCACAACATGGACGAACCAGAGAAACATTATGCGAAGAAGCCAGACACAGAAGGCCATATACTGTATGACTGCATTTATATGAAAAGTCTAGAATAGGCAGATCCATAGGAAAAGAAAGTAGATTGGTGGTTGCTGGGGACTGGGCACAGAAAGGGGGTGAGGAGTGACTGCTAACGGGTTTCTTTCGGGGGTGATGAAGATGTCCTGGATATAGATAGTGGTGATAGTAGCCCAGCCCTGGGGGTATGCTAAAAGCCACTGAATTATATACTTTAAAAGGATGGATTTTATGGCACATGAATTATATCTTAATAAGTTATTTTTAAGCATGCTATTGTTTTAAAAAGTTAAAGAAAGAAGTATGTTCTCTTTTGCGTCTTTTTTTAAGATTTTATTTATTTATTTTTGAGAGAGAGAGGGAGAGTGTGTGTGCGCCAGCAAGGGGAGGGATAGAGGGAGAGGGAGAAGCAGGCTCCTCGATGAGCAGGGAGCCCAACATGGGGCTCGATCCTAGCACCCTGGGCTCATGACCCGAGGCAAAGGCAGAGGCTTAACTGACTGAGCCACCCAGGTGCCCCTCATGTGAGGGGTGAGGTCTTTGTCAAAATCTATTCCCAACACTAGGCTTTGCCTTTTCACACTCCAATGTATCTCTTGCTGAGGGCAAGTGTTTACTTTTGACGAAGTCCAGTTTATGCCCTTTCATTTTGTGGTTGGTGCTAATGTGTCCCGTTTAAGAGGTCCTCACCTGCTCCTTGATTGTCCCTTGGCTCCGCCCCCTCGTCTCCACCTTCTTGGCCTCTGCCCAGCTCCCACTGCTCCCCCCCACCCCCCTCCCCCCTCCCCCCTGTGCTCCCATCCCATTTCTTGTCCTGCTCACTGCACGACCTTCTGGCCCAGGGACAGGGTTGGCTCATCTGTGTGTCCCCACCCCCAGACCGGCACCCGGTTTGGCACACCCCAGGTGCTCAATAAAAGCTTCCTAAACGAAGGCATGTCCTGTGGCCCAGCTGGGGATCATTAAAACTGTCAATTAGTTCTAAACACCAGCTCATCAGGAACATTTGAGCAAAGCCGGGGAAGTAAAGTTTTGGAAAAACCGACAACACAGGGATGTTTCGCTTTCTCTCCAACCGGAGCATTAATCAGGAAAAACTCAGGCCTTGTTAGCATTCTTTATTCTCGCTTTGCCCCTGCGCTGGAGGGGCGGGGGAGCCTTTGCACACATTGGCTGTAGGGGGCTCACCAGGGGTCGCCCCCAAAACACCGTGGCTGTTTGCTGTCTCTGAATTTGCGTGGGGGGGGGGTCGGTCCCTGGCCTCCTAGTCCTTCTCCTCCCCGTGCGTGATGACGTAGCACAGATTCCGGTAGTCCAGGTTACCGCACACATCTGGCGGGAAAGCCGCAAACATCTGCTTGACCTGGGGAAGGATCAGGGAGTCAGCCCGGACTCGGGTTGAGGGGGAGCCAGAGTGGGGCGGGAGGGTTCACCCGAGGGCATCAGGCAGAACGGGGCTCCTCTCTCTGCAGGTGGAGGCAGGGATGGCCAGGGGCCTGCAGCCAGCCCCAATCACCAAAGGGGAGTCAAGGGGGGGGGTGGTCGCATCAATGTCTAAAGAAGAGCCATCTCCCAGGGAGGGGCTGCTGAGAAGGGCCTGGGCCAGGCGGGGCCTTCTCCTGGAAGATTCTAGGCAGTGCCCTGGAAAGCCCACACTCACCTCATCCTCACTGAACCGGTCGGCCTGGGTCATGAGCTTCTCTTTGATGCTGCTCAGGAGAGAGGAAGGGTCAGGGTCAAGGGAAGGGCCACCCTGGGTGTGCTCATGCGGATTCCGGGGCTGGTGAGAGCGGACAGGCGGTGGGGAGGCATCGTACCCCAGGAGGATGCCAGCCAGATGTCTGTGTGGCCTCAGGTGGACCCCTCCATCTCTTTTAGGGGCCCTGCTAGTTCAGCCAGGGAGTGACTTGTGCTGCCACATGCACTGTGCCTTCGAGAATACAAGGGCTGGCCCTCTACCGAGGCAGGAGACAGCCCTGCCCCGGTCCCCTTTGCCCCTCATAGCCCTGGGAAGCGAGTGCTATGAGCCCCTTTCACAGAAGGAACAACTGAGGTTCGGGAAAGGTCAGGATTGGCAGGGACAGAATGGGGTCTGAGCGGCCCCGGCGCCTGGGGGAGCAGCAGAGGTGAAGCCCCACCGGAGTGATGCCCCCGGAGCTCGGAGGGCCCCCCCACCCGGCCTCTCGGGGGGGCACAGCAGGCGGGGAAGGGATCAGAGGGCTGAGCCAGGCCTGAGCGCCAAGTGTCCTGTGGCGCCGGCAGTGGCCAGTCCGCTAAGGACCGACGCACATTTTCCATTATTTATGTTACTGTGGGACAGTCACAGTTTCCGACTCCCCGGGCTGGGGACTGTTCACAGACTCCCTTTCGGCCAGAGCCTCCTCTGCGGCCTGCCTGGCAGGCAGCCACATCTTCTAGGTCCGATAACCCCAGGGGATGGGGACTTTGGTTCTCAAACTGGGTCCCAGAAGTGTTCCTGGCCTGGCCCTGGTGGGAGTGAAGGTGCATGCCGGGAGAGGGGTCGGCCTCAGTGCCTCGCGGGGGTCCCCAAGACAGGTGTGGGAACCATGGGCGCTGAGGGAGGGGTGAAGGAGAGGGCCCCAGCCTGCAGGAGCTCTGAACAACCCCTCACCTACCCCTGGGGAAAATGTGCCTCACAACTTTGGGGGGTGGGGGTGGTGAGAAGGTGTAAGATACAAGATGGAACTTCTCCGGTCCCCCCCGGGCCCCCCTCCTGTCGTCTCCTGCCCACCTCCCTCACCCCCATTATGGGATGATTCTGGTGGGCAGCAAATCTAGCCTCAAAGCCAAGGCCTCAAGCATCACAGTATCAGTCAGGAAGCCTATGCCTGGGGAGGAAATTTTGCCTGCTCTGGGCCACCCACAGGCCCAGTGAGACCTCAGAGGCTCTGAAGGGACTTCCCGGGGGACAGTTCAGTGTCCTGGCCACTGGGCAGGCCGCCCCCGCCACCACCCTGGGCTCTGCTCAGTGCGCTCATTGGGCTGAGGCAGAGCGGGCATCGGGGCGCCCACCCCCACAATGCCAGCCCAGTGGCTCCCAGTGTAGACCCGGAGTCCAGGGCCTGTTGCTGGAGTTACCCCACACAGACCCTCTCTGTGCTCAGCCTCCCCCACCCGACCTGCCCCAGGCCCTCCAGGCGGCCCCTCACCAACCCCGCAACCCCTGTTCCTTCATGGCTGTGTTGCGGCATCTAGAATGTTCCCTGCCCCAACCTCTACCACTGGGAAACCCGCTCTTGCTGACCCCACCCTCCCTATACTCTTCCACACAGAAATGGGGGACACTGGGTCCCAGAGGGGGGAAGGGACACCAATCGACGGCTGAGCTGGGCAGGGCAGTGCCCTCCTGGCTCCTGGGCAGACACTGCCCGAGCTGGCTAAGTGCTGGGGGGGGGCTGTAGGAGACTGGGCGGTAACCCACCCTGACCTCATCCCAGCTCACTGATCACCTGAGCTTTTAGGGAGAGAAAAACCAAAACAAAGGGCAGAGGGGACTTACAAATCAGCCTTGACGAAACCTTTCCCTTCAGTGTCAAACACCTTGAAGGCATGGAGTATGGTCTCCTCTGGGTCCGTGCCTAGAAACAGCACATGCAGGCAGGGAGAGAGCTAGGGTGAAGAGGACAGGCCAGGGCTGGGGGCTGGGGGCTGGGGGGCGCTGGAGGGGCTTCTTCAGTGGGAACAAGAGAAGGGAGATTTCTGAGAAACAAGGAATAGGAGTAATGACCAAGGGCACTGCCTATAGTTATGAGCAGCCTACACAACTGTACATGGAGACCCCTCGGAGCCCTTACTATGTGCTTAACCCTCCTGATGATTGGCCTGATTTTACAGATGAAGAAACTAAAACTCAGAGGTCATGATTAGTGAGGTGGAGTTGGTGTGGGGGCATCACAGGGGCTCTCTCGTCACCCAAGATGTGTGTAAGAGCTGGCAGGCCAAAAAGACAGTGCTGTGCTTGGGGGCCGAAGGGTGGGCTCGGGCAGGGCCTGGGGATCAGAGGGAGGGCATCGGGCAGGGGCAGCTGGAGGGTTGGTGGGGAGGAGTCTCACCTCCCAGCATAGCCACAGCCCACGCTGGCCCCCTCCCTCTGCGCAGGGAAGCCTCGAGCCCAGGAAAACACTACTAAGGGGCAGAGGGTAGCTCCCAGGGGCCCAGAGAGGAAGGGACGGAGTTGCCCGGACTTCTGCCCTGACCCCACATCCCCCAGCCCGATGCCGCATCTCGGAAGCTGCCGTGGTTAGAACCGGGAGTCTTGGTTAGGGTCCTATCCCTGCTGAGCCCCTCGAGCCATGTGAAGGACCCTCCCGGGGCTGGGGTCAGTCACAGTAGCTTCCGGAATCCCATACCCATTCCCCTCCTCCCGTGAGCCGTGAGGCAGGACAGGTAAGGGGAGCCCAGGGGCAGGGAAGTGGGGCTGGGGCCCCTGGTGGGAGGAGGGGAGCCAGGCTGCCCCCCCCTGCCCCGGGCCACCTGGGGCCTCACTCACCCTTCAGCTTCTCCCCAAACATGGTCAGGAAGACCGTGAAGTTGATGGGTCCGGGTGCCTCCTTTACCATGGCCTCCAGCTCTTCATTCTTCACGTTGATGCGGCCTGGGGTGGGGGGCCGGGGGGGGGACACCCAGGGGCACAGTGAGGGACAGGGGAGCCTGCCTGCAGGCAGCCCGGGAGTGCAGAGCTCAGGACCCCCTCTACCCTCCCACCGGCCCCGACTCAGCCCTCAAGCCCTGCCCACCTGCTGGGGGACCTTAAGAGGGGGACACATTCAGCCACAGTTGGCACTGGGCTGCCCCAACCTCACTGCCCCCCCACCCCCCCGCTACCACCTCGGCCTCCGTGGAAAGGAGAGCGAGTTGGTGATTATCTCCATTTCACAGATGAAGAAACTGAGGCCCAAAGAAGCTTAAGTGGAGGTACATAGGGGCCGGAAGACCAGGAGCTCAGAGCTCATGTGCCCCAGGAGGAGGTCACCTGGGAGGAGGGGGTGGGCTCTGGGGTTCCTCATGGTCCCAGGGGACAATCACATCTCCAGGAACTCAAAGCTTAGTTGAGACATGACTTGGTTATGCCCCCTTCCCCCGAGGTGGACCCCCGACCCCGTTCATGCCTTAAGGCCTCTCCCTGGGCCCCTAGAGAAGGTAAGGGCCTGGCAGCTGGTCGCCTCGAGCCCTGTGGACGTGTCCAGCCTCCTCTGCCAACATCTTCCACTGCTCTCTGGGACCCTTCCCCACCTGGCCCCCTAGGCCAGGTCGTCGGGCACCTGCTGCCTTCCCTGGGTCCTCGGCCCAGACCGCACGGGCCCCCAGCGCACCCAAGCCCCTCACACCCACTACAACTGCTGCCCTGGCCTGTCCCTAGGCACTCACTCCTTCCAGAAGGCCTGGGCTCAGTTCCGCCCCAAGCCCCGAGCCCCACCCCGGCTGCTGGTCACCCACCCAAGGCGGCAAAGGTGTCCCTGAGGTCCTCCTTGTCGATGAAGCCATCCCGGTTCTGGTCCATGATAGTGAAGGCCTGGCGGAGACACGGGTGCTGAGCGGCCACCGACACACTCGCCCAAGCCCAGGCCCTCCCCCACCCCTAAGGAGCTGTGGTCCCGCACCCCGCTGCCTGGGGGATCTCTGGCCAGCGGTGTCCTGGCTCAGCGCGGCACCGGCATGAGAGTGTTGGCTGACCCACTGGGTTCCCGCCACATGCCAACACGCAGTGGGGGCGCCATGCCCGCCCCTCACTTCATGCTGCAGTGAGCCCATTTTACGGAGAGGGAAACTGAGGCTCAGAGAGCCGAAGGACTTGCCTGAGGTCACGCAGCAAGCAAAGACTCCGGAAGAGAGGGCTGGGGGTTGCCCAAAGGCAGCAAGTCACGTCCCCGGGCTCGGAGACACACCACAGTGGGCTCCAAGGATAGTGACGTCATCCTCACCCCCAGGGACCAAGAGTGACCCGGGCCATGCCAGCCCCTTGCATGCTTTCCATGCATTGTGCTAATGCTCCCGGTGGCCCCAAAGGGCACAGTGACCGACCTCTTTAAACTCCTGGATCTGGGACTGATCAAACATGGAGAAGACATTGGAGCTGGGTCCACCTTCCGCTCTCTTGCGGGCTCTTCTGGGTGCCTGGGAGGTGCCAGGTGGGGTACTGCAGAGGGCCTTCCTGCGGAGGTCAGCCGTGCACCCCGTCTGTCCCCCCGCGCCGCCCCTCCCAACGTGTCCTGGTCCCAGACAGGGCCGCCCGGGGCCGCAGGGCGCCGCAGACCGACAGGGCTCTAAGGAAGCCTGGTGGATAAGCGGGGTGTTTGTCCAGCCTGAGGCCAGAAGCCTGGGGACCCCCACCCCATGGGCTGATCAGCAGCTTCTTGACCCGGTGGGGGAGTCCCAGAGGTACAGCAGAGAGGACCCGGTGAGGCCATATCTCCCCACGTCCGTCCCACCTCGGGGATCCCCGGCGCCCACCCAGGGCCCCACCCCGAGTGCGGATCCATCGGGAAACGGCTGCCCAGAGGTCAGAGCCCGTCTCCCCAGCAGGTAGAGGAGGCGACCACCCACATGAAGGGGTTCTGGCCAGCCTTCCGGCCTCCACGTGCTTCTCGCAGGATATCAGGGACCTGAGAGCCCCCCCTTGAGCATTCCCTCAAAGCTCTGGGTCCCCAAGACCCCCCAGGGGACCTCGCCCTCAGCGGCTCTCACCAGGGCCTTCCCCGTCAAGGAGTCTCAGAAGCGGCTCATGAGGCGGGAAAGGACAGCCCGGGCTTCACAGAGCCGGAGGGGTTAGAGGTGTCCCCCCACCTCCAGGTGTCCCCCCTACTAACCCTCTGCCCACCCCACCCCGGAGCGTGGGCTCCCCCTGCCTTCTCCGCACCGCCCGGGTCCCTGTGTGGTCTCCCTTCCCCGAGCTCACTCTTGTGCCCCCAGCCCACGCTCACCCCCATTTCCCCTCCGGCTCCCGGGCTCAGGAGCAGCAGCGCCGGCTGACTTCTAATTAGCTTTTACTGGGTGCTTTGTCTCCACTAATCCTTTGAAAGGGGGCAGGCAGGACGCTATGTGCAGTAAAGCCGCTGTAATATTTATAAATCCCTTCAGACATCATAAAGAAAGGAACCTCCCTGCGGGGCTCATCTCACATAATTACATACACATTTCCCTCTGATTAATAAAAAACAATCACTTCCTTTTGTGGGATAGTCTGCTCTCTTGCTCCTCAGACCTGCCCTTGGCCTGGGTGTCCCCCACCCAGCCAGCCTTCCGTGTCCTTGTTTTGGACCATCGCCTCACTGTGTGCCAGGGTGCCCCCGCCAGAGCCCCCAAGGGAGGATGGGATTGTTTTCTCGGATTCCCCGGGGGGCCCCCTGAGCCCCAGGGCCCTGAGCGGCCTCCTGCTCTCCCAGCTGGGACCGTTTCCTGCCCAGACATCTTGGCAATTGCCTTTTACAATGTGCCCCTAAAGAAATGAAAGTCTTCCGAAAGGAACACCTCGGGGCAGAAGGGGTCACCCGGACCTGAGTTCTAATCCTGCCTTGTGGCTCAGAGTCCCGGAATGCTGAGAACATCTGTTGCCTGTTCTGAGCCTCAGTGTCCTCATTTGTAAAGCCAAGATGATGCCTACCTCGCAGCATCGGGACACTGATTAGGTACCTGCCGGCCTCCAGTCAGGCCTGGGTCCAGTCCTGGGAACCCAGCGCTGAGTCAGACCCTGCCCTGTCCGCAGGGATCCCCCAGTCCAGCGGGGAGACAGATGATCCGTGGGGAGTGATGGAGGGACGGACAGACACTGAGAGCACAGAGCAGCCCCTTATGCCATTGGGGCAATCAGGGCAGACCTCTTGGAGGAGGTGGCTTCTGAACTGAGACTTGACAGCCAGGTCAGAGTTCTCAGGCCAGGAGGGAGAGTGAAGGTGTGAGACATAGACGTGAAAGAGCCGTGCCACCGAGAGCCTGCGGGGACACCCAAAGGGCTGGGGACAGAGGCAAGGGGAGGGCAGCAGGGCAGGCCCCTCACCAGTCTGCGTAGGATCCAGGCTATCCTGGAATATTAACCCCGGCCCCCTGGGGACCACGTCCTCTCAATGGGAGCAGAGTCCTGCTTCTACCATGAAACCTCCAAGCCTAGCCCACCCTGTCTCCTTCTACCCACTTCTTCCTCATTCCTAACCCCCCCCCCCCACACCGCTTCACCGTGGCAGCCCGCACCCATTCCCGGAAGCAGAGATGCAAATCGGGGCCTACATGGATGGACTGGACACCCGTTAAGGACAGTCTAGGGTGAGCCAGGTGCAGGGATAACATCAAGGGTGAAGAAAAAGGTCAGGACCAGGGACAACATCAGGTCAAGGATGTCAGTGAGAGGAGCAAGGTCAAGGTCAGGGTGAGTTCAGGCATGAGGTGAAGGTCAGAATCACACATGAAGTCAAGGTCACAGGATGAGGTCAGGGTCAGGAGGCAGGGCAGCCCCAGCCTACCATGGTCTGGAGAGCTCCCTCTCGTCGCAGCAGGGCTGGGGGTTCTCAGGGATGGCTCTTTAAATAGTGCTCCAGGTCTGGACAACAGCTGGGAGGGTGACTAAAGGACAGGATGAAGGCCTCCCTGCCAGGCACCTGTTTGGGGCCATTAGGAGTGGGTGGGGTCCAGACACCGTCCAAACCACAGGATCTCCGCCCATACTGGGCCAACCGGATCTCTGCACCCAAGGGACAAAGGCCCAGGAAGGGGCACTTGGCCGAGCACACACAGTATGTTGAGGCCTGGAACCTGCTGGGAGGACTTGGCCTTGGGCCATTTGAGGTCAGGAGAGCTTCCAAGGCAGGGCCACCCACACCAGCGGGGAGAACTCAAGGCTGCAACATGGCCCGACCCCTTGAGCTCTGTGACTCTGAGTGGGTCACCATCCTCCCGTGAAAAGCCGCAAGCACGTGGCTCCCCAGTCAGCTCGGGGAGAGGGTTTCTGCATCAGCCTGACCCACGAGGCCCCTTGAGCAATTCGACTACCGCCCTGCGGACGGTTACCAGGGCCACCATGACCCCCTCCGGCCCTCGGGCCATTGACAATGTTTCTGGGAGCTGAAAAGACAAAGAGGCAAACCAAAGAAAAGTGGATGTGACCCCAACGAGGGAGAATTGGAGAATCAGATTCCCAATTCCGCGCTGGCCACATGCACTCCCGGCTGGGGCCCGTCCCTACCAGGCCTGACCCAGCCCAGGAATTCTCTAGGAGATGTGCCAAGCCAAGTCCGCACCTGCCCCTGGCAGGCCCCTGTGGGTCCGGCAGCCCCGGGCCGTCCAGCCAAACTGGCTCCCATGTGGGGCCCCCCACGTCTGATCGGCCGCCAGCGGGGACAGCACGGGGCTCGGGCAGTGAGCCCACCCGTCTCTAGGCGCTGCATAGCTTAACTGTCCCCGGAGCTGGTCTCCAGACCTCCCGGCCCCAGGACGGCTGATCCCGGCCTGGGGGGAGGGAATGTGATGATGACAATAAGAGGAGTAGCTAGCTTTTATAAAACACAGAAGGTCAGGCCATGTTCTAAAACGTGTGACCTCACAGCGAATCCTCACCCCATTTTCCAGGGGACTAAACTGAGGCTCACACGGGTGAAGTCACTCATCCAAGGCTGATAAGTGGGGGTGCCGGGATGAGTCTCTCTTTCTAGTGGTTCCAGAAGGGAGCTTCTGGAAGGTTCTGTCCATCCCGATGCTCACCTTCCTGACCTCGGTGGGACCTATGATGGAATCTTCCACCCTGAGCTGGGGCCAGGACTGCCCTGCCGTCCCCCGGTTGGGACCAACCACACGCTCCATAGGCTGGGGTGAAGAGGATTGCCGGTCCCAGTCTTGCCTCGACTGCCGCGGGACAAGGGCTATGTAAGTGTGGCAGCTGCCTGCCCCTCTCTGGGTCCACGTGGTGGGGCAGGTGGCCACTGTCCACACTGGCTCCTGGGAGCCGCTTTTCCTGGCCTGGTCCGCGAGCCTGGCCCTGAGGCCTCCTGGCTCTGGGCTTGCCGAATGGGGAGGATTTGCCATCTGGGACTTTTAACACCTGCTTCCTGCTGGCCGGAGGCCCCCTCACGCTCAACTCATGCCTCTGGGGATCACCACCCGGGCCTCTCACCCACGGAGGGGCTCCGGAGAGCTCAGGACAGTCCCAAGTGAGCGGAGAGCCCCCAGCCTGCCGGATGGAGGGAAATCCAAGAGGGAACGCCAGTGAGAGGCGGGTAAGTCACAACAGGGGACCAAGGGCTTAGCCAGCTAGTGCTGATTCTCTCCTTCCCTGGCCTCCTTCTCCATGCTACAAAAGCAGGGAGAGCTGATCAAAAACTCCAGAGACTGAAAACTCATGGAAGATGGAGGACATTTGTCCCTGGGGGGAGCAGGGGTGTGGCGGGGGTGGGCCTGCAACAGCCCTGAGCAGGGGAAGCGCCGTGAAAAGGAGGTGGCCTCTGGGGTCAAGGGCTTTGCAAGGCAGATCCCCCACACTGACAAAACTCACAGCCCCGTCACGTCGCGGCCATCTTCTTGACCTTCACCATTTTCCCAGTGATTTGCAAAATCTCCTTCCTCCAAACCGTTGACCATGGAGCACATTCCCCCACCCCAACCACAACCTCCATCCTCCCACTTTTTGTCACCTCTCACCTCCTCCCAGAAGCCTTCCCTGGTTTCTCTCCCCTCCCATCTCCCATTGGAATCACTGCTTCTCTCTGACCTCAATTCTGTAGATCAGCAACTACCTGCCTTTCCCTTGGCCTTGGGGCAGTACCATCATTGCTCCTTGGCCTCCAGCCACCTCGCCACGAGGAGCATGGAGGGGCCTCAGTTAACCAGGCCCCCAGGGGTTGTGCATACATAACCTTCCTTGTGGGGAATCATTGTCATAGACCTTTTGGCTAGAGGGATCTCAGAGACCCAGTGGAAGACCCAGTGGCCCCCTGAGTCCAGCCCACCTAGCCCTACTAGAGGCTGAGTGTCCTTTGCAGACTGTCTCAAAGGGCTCTTGCTTGCATACCATTTATGATGGGGAGCTCACTGTTTCCCCCAAGCAAAGGCAACTCAAAATTGGCAAATGCTCATTGATTATCTACTGTGGTCCCACCCTGGTGTTCTGGGGGACTGAAAGCTCATCCTTGACAAATCCCTGGGTTTGAGTCCTTTGAGTAAAACAGTCAGACAATGTGAGCTGTGTGTATTCATTCATTCATCAAATATTTATGGAGTACTTATGAGTGCTGAGCATTGCAGACACAGAGGGGAAAAAACAGGTATGGTTTTAAGGGTGAGGGGACAGAGCGCCATTACCCATTCAGAGAAGGCACGAGGGGCTGGAGTCCATTAAACTGGGACTTGCGGTTGGGGACAAAATGGGTGTTGTCACAGCTCTGCGAAAAGAGCCAATGGATGTATGGAACGTCCCAGAGTGCCCACAGAGCTGCCCAGATATGCGAGGGGCCAGAGTCAGGCAGGAGAGGGGAGCAGAGGGGCCAGGGCGGCTCAGAGGTGGCAACCGAACCATCCAGAGGTGACCCAAGCAGGACCAGGCAAAGAGTTCCCAGACCTGGCTTGGAGGCTCCCTCTTCTGGTTTAGGGTGTCTCCTGGCCTGCTGGGAACAGCAGGATTGGTTCCTAGCCCCTCTGTTCCGCTTCAACCATCAGACCCACAGCTCTTTTTACAGCGGGATGCTGTGGCCACAGGCCCCTTGAACAGGATGTATCATTCGTGCTTCTGCAGAGCTAGCGTGTTTGCCAGCTCCCCCCACCCCCGCCCCAGCCCGGCTATAGCTATAAACCAGGCAGGAGGCATTCTGGAGACATTCTTCTTCGCTTTAAAGGTTTCGCTGTCTTTTCTAAGTGGCTCCAAATTAGAGGAAGGCTCCAGACAGGGGCGGGCCTGGGGAGGAGGGGACACCCGGGAGTTTGGGAAAAGACAGACCTCCCCCTAATTGTCTTCAAAATCTCGGTCGTCCCATCTGGTAATTAGGGAGTTGACAGTGCAAAAGGCAATTTCCTTTGGGGTAAGAGGGGGAAAACAACTAATTGGCTCTAAGCCTAGGTTCTGCCTGCGATATTAACTACAGGGTGGTGGGCTGCTCTAGCCTGAGCCGGGCTCCGGCCCTGGTCACCCGGGAGTAGGGATGGGGAAGCCCATGGAGCCCTGCTGCCTTGGGCAGGCCAGAAAGGGCATGTGGCAGCCCCTTCTGGATCTGAGTGGGGAGGATCAGCCTCCAGGAGCACGCGCTTTCCTAGTACAGGGGTCCTGCCTCCTGGAGCTAACTGGGAGGGTCTCCGGGGGCGGGGGTGGGGGAACTGCCTCCTGCCCGTGCTCTGATTTCATTACGGAGGATGTGAAGGGGGATGGGGGATGGTGAGAAGCAAGTGTCAGAACCCAGACCTCCTGACTCCTGCTTGCAGGAGATTCTTTCCACGTGAGCTCACATCTCCTTTCTCAGACCCAAATGGTTGCCGAGGTGGACAGGGTTGGCAGGGTGACTGGTTACAACCAAGAGAGCTCAGGGGTCCATCCATGGGAGCGGGGGGGGAGGGGCTCTCAGCACAGCATTACACACCCAGAGAAGGATGGTGTTATGTCTTCCCAGCCACAGCAGCCACAAGGAAGGTGGGACTAAGCACCAGCTTGCATTGAGTTGTCGCAGGGACTCAGCAGCCCAGGAGCAACCTGGGGGTTGTGGTTCATAGTCAGCTCAACTGAGACATGTGGTTATAAAAGGAACCAATCCTCAGCTGCATTAATAGAGGTCTAAGCCTTCAATCCAGGGAGGTGACCATGCTACTTTCCATTGACCTCCACAAACAATAGAAGACCTAAGCTTGTTCCTAGCACTGTGCTTCGGGGAGGCTGCTTTTCGGAGGGTAGCAGCATGTAGTCACAGGAGTCGCAGCTCCTGTGGGGGCTGAGCCCCCTGTAGGGGCTCTCAGCTGGAGAGAAGCAACCTTAGTGGGGAGCATTGTTGTGGCAGCTTTGCCGGTTTACCCTCAGCTTTACAGCCTCTGTCTCCCCTCCTCCTGGTGTCTGTGGCCAGGCTCACCACCCCTCTCCAACCTTGGCTTTCCTCTGTGACCCCACTTAGATCCCATCATTAGGGCTATTAGCTATTGCTATGTAAAGAATCACCCCAAATTACAGTGGTGCGCTCCCAGGTTCCATGGGTCAGAAATTCAGGGAAGGCATAGTGAGGATAGCTTATGTCCTCTGCCTAAATGTGTGAGGCCACGGGTGGGAAGATGTCAAGGCTGTGGATGGCTGGTGGCTGATGCTGGAAACATCCAAGCCTTGACCGCTCACGTGTTCAGCGTCTGGGCTGCCAAGACTTGAAATCACAGCCATCAGCTTTCTGCATGGTGGCTCAGGACGCCAGCACCGCTGTCCCCACAAATAAGGTAGAAGCCCGCGGCTTTCTGCAATCTAAGCTCAGAAGTCCCAGAATGACACTTCTAAGCTATGCTCTTGGTCTAAGCAGTCACCAAAGCCCGCCCAGTGGCAAGGACAGACCGTATAGACCCTGCCTCTTGATGGAATATGCTGAAAGATTTGCAGGCACAGTGTACGACTGTCACTCCCAGTCAGCCTGGGGGCTCAGGGGGGCCCAGAACGTGGCCCAAGGTCATTGACCTGGTAGGTTGAGGAGCTGGAATTCAGAGCCAGTCTGGAAGGACTCTGTCCCTCAGAAAGTATGTGAGCCCAAGAAGGCTTTCCAGAAAGTTCACCTGGGGCCAGACAGTGTGGCAGGTGGTCACTCTCTCCACAGCCCAATGGCCTGAGTTTAGAAAGGGGCCAGAGCAGGGATGAGAAGCCAGGCGCCCTGGTTCACAAAGAGGCGGGCAGTCCTTACCCCACTGGACAGACCAGGAAACTGAGGCCTGGAGCAGGGAAGGGCTGGGTCAGGGTGGCACTGTGAGGCTTACACCCCGTCCCCTGGGGCTACGTGGGAGCAGAGCAAGGGGATGTGAATGGGCCCTCCCCTGAGACGTGGGGCATCCCGGCGGCCCCGACAGTCCTGGGGCTTGGGGCCCTCCCAGGGGCCCAGAGGTTGCCAAACAGGCCCAATTTGCTGTACTAATATGTGCTTTCTGATGCTTGGAGCTCCCTCGCACCCTCTCCTGTGAGCCGGGCCAGCGGCAACAGAACAAACTATAATTACGGCAAGCCGCACCCTGCTGCCCTAGCTTAGCAATTAGCCGGGTTACCCAGCATCCAGCAGCTCCCACCCAGCCTGGCTCGGGGTGGGGTCAATCAGAAGCTTGGGGGGCGGGGGTGGCCCGCTTCTTAAAGCCCCCACATACCCTCTCCCAGAAATAAACCTGCAAACGGGGCTTCCCTCCCCAGCCGGCCGCCTATGGCTCCAGCCAGACCTCAATCACCCTCTGAGGGAGATCATGGAGCCAGGAACCCCTCCCCACCCCATAAACACACACGCACACACACACAGAGGCCGGGCCCCCCACGGTGGACGGAGCAGTGGAGAGCAGAGCCCTCCCTGAAGGCATCCCTCCCAGGTGCCTGGGCTTAGGGGATGATCTGTAGGGGGACTGGCAGGCAGAACAGCTACAGCCTGAACATGACTTTGAAATCAGACCTGGGGCAGGTCCTGCCAGGCGCACCTGCTCTGTGACGTCACACGTCACTCAAATCCCCCAAGGTCACCGTGGCTTCGCCCGGAACACGGAGCCAGTGGCGTTCCCTTTGCAAGTTTGTGGCAAGGCTTAAGAGCATTATGCCTGGCATGTGACTGGTGCTTATCCAGTGTGGCTACAGACCGGGTCTGGCCACTGGCAGAGGACGTGGCTCTCAGTGGGGACAGAGTTAGGTCCCTAACTCCCCCCAGTTTTAAGATTGCGCAGCCCCACTCTCCTCGGCCCCAGTGGATCGTCACTGAGCCTCCAGAAGGTGAATTCCCGAGGAATGCTGGGTCTGCCTCACGCTGAGATGGGGCTGCCCGGCTCCCTCCCTGGGTCCTCTGGTTCTGCAAGGGGCCAGGCTCCTTATACCTTATTCTCTGCTTCGCTCCCTGCCACTTTCAAGAGACACAGGGTGCTCGGCTTGTGCAGAGCTCCAGCTTCAGGGAGGAATGGCTGGAAGGGAGGCTGAGGGGCTCATCAGAACCTTGTTTTAGCCAGGTTTCGGCCTGTCATCTCTCTCCTGTCTTTGCCCGAGTGCTGGGCTCCCCTCTTGCCCACTGTCCAGTCCCATGCCTCAATCCGACCAATCCTTTTTGATCTAGAATCCCAGGCGTCCAGTGATTCTGAATGTTGCCTCTGCTGCAGGAGACCAAGGCTTCTTGGACTTGGCCCACAGTGACCCTCATGTTTCAGTCTTCAATCCCGCACCTCCAGACCCAGTCCCTGAGGCAGGGACACCATGCACAGGTCCAAGGGGATGTTCACATATATTGCATCCATTTAGAACCTGGACTACAATGGAAACAGTGACCTCTGCAGTTGAGCAGTGCACAACCCAAATGGCTGTACATGGCCACCCCTCTTCAAGGTGTACATTCTTAACTCCTTCTCTCAACCGAATGATACATGTCCTGGGGGCACAGGTCCAGCCACCCAACTGACCTCTCCTATGGGACTTCTATCCCAGCAGGATGATGTTCTCTGTGAAGTAGAGGAAAAACTCCCTCTTTACTCTCTTTGGGGTTGGTGCTCTCCTAGAATTCTGAATATAGTTCAGGCCTACTCTGTGGGAGAAACGGATACACTGAAAGAGAGATTGCTGGAACTTGGGATATGGTAAGAACCCTGACCCACATTGTCTGGGTCTGGCTGGCGCCGTGAGTCAGCAGATGGCCCAGCAGAACTTCTCAGACCTCAGGTTTACAGAACTGGAGTGATCATCATCGTTGCTCATGGGACACCCTTATCATTGGCTCATGGTTGGCCTTTTCTTGTTCTTCATTTAACTGATTAATTGATTGATTGATATAATGAATACCCGTGAACCCACCATCTGACCCAGGAACTAGAACATCACCAAGAACTTATATCCTAGCAATCTGGCAGAAGCCATCCAGAATTTTGTGTTTATCACTCTCTTGCTTATTTTTGTTTTATTACACGTTCACGTGTGCTTACATAATATATTATTTAGCTTTGTTTGTTTACATTTATATTTATTTTTAATTTTTTACACTTGATCTTAGCCAAAAGGCCGAGAAGCGATTTATTTTTAATTTTTTAAATAGGCTCCACACCCAGATCGTTGATGGTGTCCTTATACAGAGGGTCAGTCTGCTCACACACAGGCATAGAGGAAAGACAGTGGGAAGATACAGGGAGAGAGCCCTCTACAAGCCAAGGGATACCTGAGGCTAGCCCAAGCTGGGAGTAAGGTCTGGAGCAGATTCTCCCTCCCAGCCCTCAGGAAGAGCCACCCCGGCCCACCCTGTGACTTTGGACTTTGGGCCTCCCCAAAGGGGCTGAGACGTTGCATTGTTGAAGTCCCACTGTTTATAGCACTTGTTACAGCAGCTCCTGGAAGCTAATACACACAGCAAACTTAACTCACCCCTGCCTGATTACCTCGTGAGGTTGGAGCTATCCTCCGGTGTGGATTGGTCTTTTCTTAAAATCTTCTATGAAAGGCCTATATGCCTTACATGAAATGTTTAGCACTTTGGCTATTTTTCCATTTTCTATTTCTATTCTATATTTTTTCTTCCTGACCTACAGGAATTCCTTACTGCTTCTTGGTACCAGCCTCTGTTGGCGTCTTCTCCATTTACAGCCCGCGTTTTTATTTTCTTTAGAATGTCTTTTTGTGGGGGTGCCCGGGAGGCTCAGTTGGTTGAGAGTCTGGCTTTTGATTTCGGCTCAGGCCATGCTCTCAGGGTCTTGGGACGGAGCCCTGCGTCAGGCTCTGTGCTCAGCGGGGAGTCTGCTTGGCCCTTTCCCTCTGCTCTTCCCCTAACCCCCTCTCTCAAATAAATAAATAAAATAAAATGTAAAAAAATATATATAGAATGTCTTTTTATGAACAGTTCTCTGTTTTGTTTTTTTTTTTTTAACATTTTTTATTTATTTGCTAGAAACACAGCGAGAGAGGGAACACAAGCAGAGGGAATGGTGGCAGGAGAAGCAGGCCTCCTGCCAAGCAGAGAGCCCGATGCGGGGCTCGATCCCAGGACCCTGGGATCATGACCTGAGCCGAAGGCAGCCACCCAGGGGCCCCAACAGTTCTCTGTCTTAACGTAACCAAATATCTCCATCTTTTCTTCGGAGACTGGTGTTTCCTGTGCCTTCGTTATTAGTAGCAGCTAACACCAACAATAGCTAGTACTACATTTTCTATAATGGGGATAATAAGTAAAAATAGCAAGTGACAAAATACCACACAGGATTCTATTTTGGTGCATGGCCAGATGCACTGAAACCTGCCCACCTTTCAACAGGGCCCAGACTTGGAATGAAAGCAAATGATTTGAGTTGGGTCCATCCCTGCAGGGAAGAGAAGAGAGCCCTTTCCTGCTGGGGCAGGTTCATTGTGACCGAGCCGGGCTCCCACCGGCAGATTCACCCTTCCAAAGGGAGCAAGGCCAAAGCCGCACTGCCAAGGGAAGTATATTGACCTTGATTTGAAATTGGCCTGTGTTCTTCTGAGAAAGAAATCATGAAAACAGTGCTCGCTTTGGTGAGATGTGTGTTGCTCTTGTTCTTCTGGGGATGATCACATAGCTCCCTCCAGCAGGGTCCTGAGCTGGGCCAGGGCGCCCGGCTTCATCCCAAAAAAGGCACCAGAATGGGGTGGGGAGGGTAGATGGGGAGGGTCCCGAGTTCTCTATTGGAGAAGCTTAGGGGCAACATTCTGTTGGAAGGAAGGACTTAAATTCAAGATAAAATTCATAGAGGGGCCCCAGGCTGGCTCGGTCGGTAGATCATGAGACTCTTGATCTCAGGGTCCTGAGTTGAGCATTGTAGTCTACTCTCCGGGGGGAGGGGAGGAGTGTCCAGGAGAGGAAGGCAAGGCCCGGGGATGGTCAGACAGAGGGATCGCATGGGGAGTGGGGAACAGGGAGAGGGTGGGAAGAGGGCCCTCCCCCTAAGGAGGACTCCTCCCTACTGATGATGTCGTGTGTTCCAACTTTTCTTCCTCCGCACTGTCCTGCCATCCAGAATCCCGGCCTTGAGGGGGAAAGGGAGGGGGCCCTCTTGTCTGCCTGTCCCACTGCCCCATCCACTTGCTTGGGGGACTGTGATAGTCAATTTTATGTGTCATGGTGCCCAGATTCTTGGTGAAATACTATTCTGGATGTTTCTGTGGATGTATATTTCAGATGAGATCAGATCGGTGGACTTTGGGTAAAGTGGATGTCCGCCATAATGTGGGTGGGCCTCATCTAATCAGTTAAAGGCCTTAATAGAACAAAAACTTAACCTCCCCTCAGCAAGGAAGAATTCTGCCTTTTGGAATCAGACTGTAACTTTCCCCTGGGTCTCCAGCTGCCAGCCTACCCCGTGGATTTGGGACTTAAGAACATCCACAATTACATGGGTCCGTTCTTTAAAATAAATCTCAGTCTCTCTGTTTCTGTCTCCGACTCTGTCTCTCTCTCTCTCTGTAGGAGGAACAGCTATAGGAATCAGGTGAGCCGGGGCTGGCTTGGAACAGAGAGGTAAGTTAGGTTTTTACCCCACGTAGGCAGAGACACAAGGTAGTGAACTCCCCCATCGCTTCCAGAAGTAGCCAGGGGAGGAAATGTCACACCTGGCATATAGTGAGTGCTCACTTAATATCGTCGGATGAATGGTGAGGCGGTGAAGGTTGTGGAGGGGTCTCCAGCCCTGGGGGACCAGAGTGGGGGGGCATATAAGACAGAATTCTCAAAGACAAAGACAGAGAAGGGCCTTCCCTCTCTCCTTGCCCCACATCCGACCCCGGCGCAGGACTGGGCACATTGGGGTTTGTAGTACAGCCTCCCAAGGTCACGATCCTGCTCCCACCTGACCCTGGAGCACAGGGATGCAATCGACGCTTTACATTGACCTTGGTCTGCTCAGCCTACAAGACGCCCCGAAGAACCAGCGACACTGTTTGAAGTCCCGGCACCTTCTAAGCACTGAGTTTAACGAGCTGGGTGCTACGGGCACCTGGATGAAAGACGCTATATAAAAACAGGAGATAATTACCAATTAAAGCCATTTTCTTAGAAACAGGAAGGTCCTATGTGCCAAAAGTAAACAGTGGGGGCAGACCCTGCCCGGGCGGAGGACCTGACGGCTGGGAGAGTCATTCTGGGTGGGCTCAGAAGCAGACGTGAGTCAGAGTGCGGGGTCAAGTGGGGCCAGAGCTCCCTCCTCATGAACCCTGCAGCTAAGAAGCCAGCAGAGATGCAGCAGCAGGGCCCCCCAGCAACCCCCTCCCCCACACTGCCCTCCACCCTGCCTGGCAAGAGTAAAGGAAGGACTGCACCAAGCCCAGATGGTAGGGCCGCTCCCTCTGACCTGGAGGCACCTCAACTTCCTCTGCAGGACATGATGGACAGGGGGAAGCTGCACGGTGGCTCCCGTTTCACTTACGTCACAAATATCTATTGAGCCTGTCCCGTGTGACGCTAGGTGCTTAGGCTGTAGCAGTAGACAAGAGATGAACGTGCCTCCCATCCCAAGGCTAACTGTCCAGCGGCCAAGCCTCGCGGGTACTTATGATGGACCAGGTGCTGGGTCCAGGGCTTTAGCTGGGCTGACTCATCTCACCTTCACCCCAACCCTCAAAAGTTAGGGTCCCCATTTCCAAAGGAGGCTGAATGGCGTCCCCAGGACACCCCATAGTAAACCAGACGCTTCAAAGCCAGATCGGGAAGTCAGGCTCTTCCTCCGCAAGCCCAGACTGGCCATATCCCCATTACTGAGAACCCCGCCTTCCACCTGCCAACCCAGTGAGCTGGCACCGCTCCCGTCCCTCCTACTCCCTGCTCTCTGCATTCCCTTCACACACACAAGGTATGGGCTGCGTGTCTCTCTTTCTCTCTCTCTTTTTTTCTTCAAATTTTTATTTAAGTTCTAGTTAGTTATCCTACACGGCAGTATGGTTTCAGGAGTGGAATTCGGTGATTCATCGCTTACATACAACACCCAGTGCTCATCACAAGTGTCCTCCTTAATCCCCACCCCCCAGCCAGCCCACCCCCCACTCACTTCCCTCCATCAACCCTCAGTTTGTTCTCTAGCGTTAAGAGTCTCCTATGGTTTCCCCCCTTGTGTTCCCCCACCTTCCCATATGTTCATCTGTTTTGTTTCTTAAGTTTCACATATGAGTGAAATCATATGGTATTTATCTCTCTCTGGCTTATTTTGCTTAGCTTAATATGAGCAAAATATTTGCTCCATCCACAAAGAGCAAGATTTCATTCTTTTTGATGGCTGAGTAATAGTCCATTATATCTATCTATCTATCTTCTTTAGAGGCTGCACATTTCGGAAGGGCCAGTTGGAACCTAGAGTCAGGACCTGTTGCCCAGAGCAGATTCAAGAAGAGGCTCGGCTCTTTACCACCTGCCATGGTGGCCCGGTGACTTGCTTACCACTAGCCACTGGTTAATTTCTGCTTCCCTGCCCCATGGGAAGGTTTTTGCAAACTATAAAATCCCTAACAATGGACGCGGGTATTAAAACACTCAAGGCAAGGAGCACCTGGGTGACTCAGTCGATTAATATCTGTCTTTGGCTCAGGTCATGATCCCAGGGTCCTGGGATCGAGCTCTGCATCAGGCTCCTTGCTCAGCGGGGAGTCTGCTTCTCCCTCTGCCTCAGCCTCTCCTCCCTGCTCTCTCTCTTTCAAATAAAATTTTAAAAGAAAAACCCACACACCATAGTCAAATGTACAGGCATAGTCCAGTTTCCCAAAATCTCCAGGCTGTAGCCAGCATTTCACAAAGGAAGCGACCCTACTGTGTCTGGCACCTTCCACGTACTGGTCACCATGCTGAGGGGATCTCAGCCCTAGGCTAGGGCCACCCCCACCTTATGGGTGAGGGACTTGACCCTCGAGCAATGGGAGTGCTGCAGTGGAGAGAGACTGCGACATCAGAGATCAGGTCTCTCTTCGATGCCTCCCAAATTAGCTTTTCCCTCGCTGCAGAAAACATAACCACAGATTTTGTGACTTGGCACACACGTTTGCCTGGGACAGGAGTCTGGACAGCTGAGTTCCCCGCTCAGCGGCTCGCCCTCAAGCTATCGGCCGGGCTGTGCTCTCATCTGAAGGTTTGATCGGGGAAGAGTCTGCTCCCAAGTGTCGTCAGGTGGCTGCAGAATTCACCCCATTTCTGTGACTGTGTGACTGAGGGCTTCGTGCTGGCTGACTGCGGGGTCCCAATCATGGGAGTGGCATCCCAACCCTTTGGCCATATTTTCTTGGTTAGAAGCAAGTCACAGGTCCACCCACACTCAGAGGGCAGGGATTACACAGAAGCATAAATAACAAGAGGCAGAAGTCACCGGACATCACCTTAGGGTCTGTGACTGGTACGCCCCAGGAGGGGTGAAGGACACATCCAAGCCCAGTGGGGTCATCACAAGCCAGGCTCCCAGAAGCAGACACTGAGACTGAGTTTGTGATGCAAGAAGCTTATTAAGGATCACGTCTATGAAGAGAGGGGGCAAAAGCAGGATTGGGCGGGTCTGATCAGTCGTCAGCCATTCTGACAGGACATGCTGTAGCAAGGAAGGCCAATGGAAGTCTCCCATGTGGGGCTGAGGTGGCCAGACCTTAGTCCCTTGCCTTGCTTGGTCTCTGGATGTGGATTGCCCCAGGAGACCGTGAGCTCCGGTGCGCAGAGCCTGATGGCAGCACATTCTCCCTTGTGCAGGACTGGGAGGCACCACTCCAGCGGGGCACTGGGAACCTTCCAGAAAGACTGTCTATCCACTAAAGGCAGAGCTGCTTTTGCTTTTGGGGCTCATCTGTTTCTAGGAAACGCAGCTCTTCATGGAAGAGTGCTAAATAATGCCCAGACTCCCTGCCCCCACCCCAGTTACCCCCCCCCATAAGACTACATTCAGAGCTAGAGCTTTTAAAGAGGCAGGGAGGGTTAAATGGGTTCATGGTGGGGGGTAATCCAGCTGGACTGGTGTCCTTAAGAGAGGAACAGGCTCGTGGCTCAGAGGAAGCTCATCAGATAAGAATCCAAGAAAGTGAGAGCTTGTTATCAGGCCTCTGATGTGCACCCTCGCAGGAAGTGACCCCGGCGGTGTGTGCATTGGGCTGGGCGCTGAGAACCTGGGCATCACCAAGTGTTCTTCCAAGAAAAGCACATCACATGCCCTGATCTCAGGCTATATTACAAAACTATAGTAATCAAAACAGGACGGTACCAGCATGAAAACAGACACATCGACCCCCGGGACAGAATCGTGAGCCCCCAGAACAAATAATCAAAAACATAAAAGGACCTACGGAATAGAAAACAAAAATACTTGCAAATCATATCTCCGATCAGGGGTTAATATCCAAAATATATAAAGAACTCCTACCACTCAATAACAAGAAGAAAACAAACGGTCCGATCAAAAAATGCACACAGGACCCAAAACAGACATTCTTCCTAACATCTCTAAAAGGCCAGTAGGTCCGTGAGAGGGTGCTCAGCAGCACTAATCATCGGGAAATGCAAATCAAAACCACAGCGAGATCTCACCTTGCCCCTGCTGGAATGGCTGGCCTCCCAAAGACAAGGAATTAGAAGCGCCCGCCAGGAGATAGAGGAAAGGGGGCCTTGCTGCTGGTGGGAGTGTTGGTGTAGCCGCTGTGGAAAACAGTACGGCAGTTCCTCCGAAAATTAAACATAGAAATACCATATGATCCAGCAATCCCACTTCTGGGAATATATCCGAAGGCAATGAAAACACGATGCCAGAGAGATATCTGTGCCCATATGTTTGTAGCAACATTATTTACAATAACCAAGACACGGCAACGCCCGAAGTGTCCACCGACAGATGAGTTAAGAAAATGTGGTGTGTACAAATCCATAGGCAATGGAATACTATTCAGCAACTTCAAAAAAAAAAAAAAAAGAAAGAAAGAAAGAAAAGGAAAGGACATCCTGCTGTTTGTGACCACATAGACGGACCTTGAGGGCATTGCGCTAAGGGAAGTCAGACAGAGAAAGACAAATACCGTATGATCTCTCTAGTATGCGGAATCTGAAATAAAAACAAATCCCCCCAAACCAAACTCATAGAAAAAGAGATCGGGGCGCCTGGGTGGCTCAGTGGGTTAAAGCCTCTGCCTTCGGCTCAGGTCATGATCTCAGGGTCCTGGGATCGAGCCCCGCATCGGGCTCTCTGTTCATCGGGGAGCCTGCTTCTTCCTCTCTTTCTACCTGCCTCTCTGCCTACTTGTGATCTCTCTCTATCAAATAAATAAATAAAATCTTAAAAAGAAAAAAAAAAGAAAAAGAGATCAGGAAAGAGATAGGAAGGAAGGAAGGAAGGAAGGAAGGAAGGAAGGAAGGAAGGAAGGAAGGAAGGAAGGAAGAGTTTTCTATAGGTCAGTTTTATGTCAATAAAGCTGGTTTGAGAAAAAAAAAAATCCTAGGGGAGAGAAGGGTGGTCTCACCTGGGGTCCAGGTCCCCCCACCCCTGCCCCATCCAGAGCCTGGGCCTAGAAGGTTTCTCCAGCAGTTGGCTTTCTCCCTTCCATTCTCTGGCTGGCATTTCTGCTTTCAGTAAACGGCTGTGGCCTCCCAGGGCTGCAGGGAAGGCAGCAGAAGGAAGCGGGAGGGGGGGCGAGGAGCCATCCCAGCTGCCCCAGACCAAGGGGTTTCCCAGGGCCTAATGAGGTGGTGGCCCATTGTGGCCGGGTGGGCTGGCTTCGGGGAGTTACTGCCAAGGCCCACAGGGCGGGCACAGGGAGGTCACAGGGGTCCCTGCTGCAGCTAGAGGTGGGCACGCTTTGGGGAGCACCCCCCCCCCGGGAAGTCTCCTAAGCACCTTGAGAAGCTCTCTCCCCTCCCTTTGCTATCTGATTGGGACAGAAACCAGGAAATAGGCAGCTTCATCACCTTCCCACTCAGTCACCTGCCACTCTTCTAGGGACCAGCTTCTGCCCTCAGAGCTGGGGACTCTGGAGGAATCCCACACCCCTCTTGGCTCAGGAAGCCCCACTCCAATGGGTAAGAACCCAAGCCTCCCAGCAGCTGGGAGAGAGGCCAGGCCACGGGGCCTTGCACCAACCTCAGCTTAGGGAGGATGGCCCACCCCGTGCCCATTCAGCTCTCCTTCCCTCCTGCAGAACCCTGACTTTGTGCCTAGCCAAGATGCCACGTTTCTCTGTCTCTCTTGAAGATAGAGAGAATCATGTGATGGAATTCTTGCCCAAGACAGGTGAAAGGCATTGAATGCTGTTTCTAGGCAAGTGCCTTCGGATGGAGGCACGGACTCAGATGCACTTCCCCCTTCCCTGCTTGTGCCACCGAGGATTTAAATGTGATGGCTGGAGCGGTAGCAGCTATCTCAAGGTCAGGAGGGGACTCTGATGAAGGATGGTGAGGAGGACAGAAGGAACTCGGTACATTAAGAATATCATGGAGTTCCAGCATCAGCCACTCTTTGTTACGTGCTAAACCTCTTGTGTAAGTTGCATTTGGGGGACAGGCTCTGTTACTCTGTTACCGCAAACATGGTCCCTAACTTGTACAAATGCTTCTTGGGAAAAGTAATGCTGGAGCTTCATGTTAAAGGAAGCAGGCCAGGGGCAGACTGAGCTCAGGTGACACCAACACCTTTCCCGCCACCAAACAGCCTTTGACCCATTGTCCCTGGACATCCTCACGAGATCCCGAGTGGGAGAGAGGGCAGGGGTTCCCATCCCTCCGCGGACCCAAGGAACCAAGGCCTCCCGTCTCCACCCAGCTCTCCCGCCAGCCGGCGGCTCCAGGCCCAGCCTCGCCCCTGCGCCCCCTGTCCCTGCCCTGTGGAGACCAAACTGCAGCCTCAAGCCCGCGCCCGCTCTGAGCCCTGGAGCAGTCAGGCCCCACTTCCCGGCAAGCGTGATTCCACAGCCTTGTTTACAGTTGTTGAACTACTTTCGTCAAATTAATTAAATACATGCTAAATCCTCTCCAATTTGTTGTGCGATAAATTAAAGATGCTGCGATTGTGAAATGCACAACAAAACCTGTTTATTCCGATAAAAGCCCGCATGACAGCCCGAGTCAAACGTCAGATGGGCCGGAGTCTGCTTCTGCCGTGGCTTCGTCGGAGAGGGGCTCCTCGGTGGCCAGCGTCCCCTCAGCTCCTTGCGGCTATCTGAAATGGCGACTCAAGGCACAGGGGGAGGGGACAGGACCCAGGTCACCGGAGAAGGTGATGCAGAGGCCAGGACTGCAAAATATAGAGTCCTTCCCTAGCATCTCCTGCTGGGCATCTCCCTGCTCCCCTGGGGCCGGCGCACGTGGGAATAGTAACAGCTCACATAGGTACCACTATGTACACAGGATCCTCTTCTAGCTCTAGCTTCCTGTCCTAGGAATAGCTTTGGCAGAAACAGTCACCACAGGCTGGACCCATACCCAGAAACTCTCTGGGGTCCAGGACACATCCCCTCACCCTACAACTAGAGTCCTAGAGTCTGCCTCACTCTTACCCTGCTCTGGGCCACGTGTGCCCTGTGGGTCCATGTGAACACGGCAGGTCACCTGTGAGAGTCTCTTTCGCCCATCCCCCTCCCTGTGGCTGCCTGGGAGAAAGAGGGCAGGGACATTCTGCGTGGAGAAACTGAGGCACGGAGGGCTCGCATCCACCAACCAGTGGCCCAAACCCCCACTTTTCCAAGCACGCATGGGTCACGTGGCACAACCCCAGCTCTGTTTTGTTATTCTCATTTTGTAGACGAGGAAACAGGACCAGAGAAGAAAAGGCACTTGCCTGGCTTCCATGGAGGAAAGATGGAGAGCTAAGTTCAGACTCAGAAAAGTCTGAGCTCCTAGTGTCCAAAGCCCAGCTCCCCGTGCCAGCGCACCCTGGTCACCACCTTCACATGGCCCAACCCCGTGCTCTGGGTGTCTTGGGGCTGCTGTTGGTGGGGAAGAAGATGAGGACACACTGGGTGAACTCCAG
>CM053621.1:25308000-25325919 GCA_028646535.1 Procyon lotor | reverse complement strand
CGGTGCGTACTTAGTAAGGCAGTGGAGAAGTCAGATACGCTCTGTGGAAGGCTTCCAGAAGGAGCCAGGGCCAGCCGCCCGGGCCTCCGTAGCTTCCGTGCGTCCGTGCATGTGGCTGCTCTGCAGAGCATCACCCTGTGACCGAGACACTGAAGTCTCGTCCTCGAGAGAGCCCTGCAGGCTACTCGCCTCATTCGTAAATGTTTAAAAGACGGCACGTGCTCTTAGAGCCGAAACGGGAAGCCTCCCTCCACTTCACGTTGTATGCGCCCATGACTGATAGGTAATCCGCCTCGACCCTTCACCCGCCTCTCCCATCGTTGCTTTTTTGGGGGACACCAGCGTCCAACAGACGTGCAGAACCTTGAGCACAGTCCCAGGCCCGAGTAATTGTTGGGGTTGCTTTTAAATGACTCGCAAACACCACTGCCTTTTGTGGGCCTTCCTCCGGTTTCGCGCCGGAGCGGGTGGCCTGCTCTCCCTGGTCCCGCCCCGCGGGTGCTGTCCAGTTGGGGACACTAGGAGAGCTCGTCCCGCTGGCCACCGGGTAGATCCCGCAGGAAGCCCTTCCTGCCGGGGGGCCGCGGTCCCTGCCGTGAAGTTGCAAGCACCGCCCGGCTCAGCGGGAGGCCACGCCTGCCTCCTTAACCGTCACCGGCCTCGGCTCCGGAGCCGGTGACCAGAGTGACCTCTTTGTGCAGCACTGATTTGTGTTTGGTGGTTTGTTTCGTGTGCGGCTTTGAAGTCATGGGTGTGGCTTTTCCCTGCAGGTAACATCACGACCCGGATCCGAGCCTCCGATACCGGATCCGATGAAGCAATCAAGTCCATCCTGGAACAAGCCAAAAGGGAGCTACAGGTGCAGAAGACGGGTACGGAATCCACTGCTTTGACCATTGTCTTCCAGGCTTAATTAGAGGAATTGTCATGAGTGTTGTGCTTAATTAACTTCAAAAAAAAAAAAAAAAAACCCACGCAGTAGAAGGTGTGTTTTCGAGCATTTAGGCAAATACAGAGGGAGCAGGTCTGCGTGATCTCGATTCTGCTCACAGTTACCCGTCTTACTAGGCCATGTCCTAGCACTGACTCAACGGTGCCCCGGGCCTGGATTGTCCCTGACTTACGTGGACAGGTGGTTTGTATCCGGTTTCCTTCTTCAGACGCCACACGGGCTTTGTTATCGGTTACGTCCTTGACTAAACCCTGAAAGAACGGGGACCGGGTCGGTCCTGAGCTGCTTCGCAGAACAAACGTTGCCAGGGAGCAGCGGGAGGTGGTAGCGGGCGGAGGTCCGACTCGGCGGTTGGTCGGGCGGCCTGGGGACCCCGCCCTCGGAGCTCCCACACCGCAGCCCCTCTCTGGCGGAGGCTGACTGTGAGGCTCACCAGCCGGAGATTCAGCTCAGACCTGCTACCGGGGAGGAGACCCGAGCGCCCGGGTTCCCTTGCTCTGGGGTTCGGCATGTGGGCGCACACCAGCCTCGTACCCGTGAGGCCCCGGCTGCCGCGCCGCTCCCCCGAAGACCTGGGCGCAGAGCTCCCTTCTGGGAACCAGGCCCGGGCTGGGCAGTTTTACCTCCCCCGTCCTATTTAAACTAGGTCCTCACCCTGGGCCTGAAAGCCAGATACTGAATCCCACTGCTGATTCTCAAACTCAGGCCCCGACTGAGAACCATGTGCTCAGACTAAAAGGCAGGTCCTGGGTGGAAAGCAGGGGCTCTCAGCTCTTGTCCCAGCACCTCCCCGTCGGCCACCATCTGCCTCCTTACCCCAGGGCGACGGGTGGGAGGCCATCCTGTGAGCCTCAGGCTTGATGCCGGGGGACCTTCTCTCCGGCATAGTTCCCCCTCTCCAACCCAGAGCCAACACATGAACCAGCCCCTCCCTGGGTGGCCAAACAACCAAGGAGCTTGGCTGGGCACCCTGCGGGGGGGAGACGGCCTCAATCGAGAGCAGAAAGGCCCAGTTTGTCCTGCAGAGCAGTGGGGGTTCTGCCTGCACCCCGAGGGTGCTGTGGGGATCATGTGAGTCCGAGAAGCCTGGGCCTTTGGTCACCCAGTGAAACTAAGTCCTCAAGCGGCCTAAAAGGTTGTCCCTGTTGCTGGAAGCATTTTTCAGCCTCGTTCAAAGTGCATAAAGAGCCACCTCGTGTGATTCTCTCCCCCAGACGCGAAGGTGTCCACGAGCCGGAGCTGCCTGCAGGAGCTTTCAGCCCCGAGCTCCTCGGCCAGGGCCTCGCTCCGCGGTCTTCCGGGAGCTGGTCCAGCCCCGCACCTGCCACTCAGGCAGATGCTCTGGTGCTGGGGCCTGGGCACGTGCATTTTAACAAGCCCTGCGGGTGATTCTGGGGTGCAGCCCTCATTAAGAGTTAAGAGTCCTCGATCCAGCCCGTCACCCGCCCCAAGCTCACAGACGGGAATCCTGAGGCCAAGCCGTGCCCTGTGACTCCCCCAGGGTCTCAGCCCTGGGTTTCCCGGCCGGGGCCTGGCCACCGTCCCCCCATCGTGGGGCTCACTGTTGCTGGCCACGCCACAGTCACCTACCCAGGGAAGAAGAAACATGAGCCAGCCCCCACACAGCAGTGTCTCGGTGGAGACTCCGGTCTCACGCTGCAACCATTAATAGAAATTGTTTCTAAAGGTTGTCACAACCACTACAGTTTTGGAATTTAGCAGCCAAGAATTTTGTTTAGAAGTTCTCAGGGATGATGGCACGTCCCTGACTGTTTGCCCCCTTTCCCCCATCCCCCTACACTCGGGGATAATGAACCCTTTCAGGTGGTGTGAAGTGAAGGCCAGCGGGTCTCAGAGCGGTGGTCCTCTGTGTCTGGGCAGATAGGATGCACACGGGGTCCACTACCGAGGAAACCTTAGCAGAGTGGGGCAGCTTGGTTCTCCCGGATAATCCGCATTTTGTGGAAGGCTGACTAGAAGGAAGCGGAGGGAAAGCAACGAGTTCCCAGCCGCGGGAGGGGGGTGAGCCCGCCACCGTCTCACGTCTGTGTTTGCTCCGTCCGCAGAGCCGGCCCAGCCCTCGTCCACGTCCAGCAGCGGGAGCTCCGACGACGCCATCCGCTCCATCCTGCAGCAGGCCCGCCGCGAAATGGAGGCCCAGCAGGCCGCCCTCGACCCCGCCTTAAAGCCCGCGCCACTGTCCCAGGCGGACCTCGCCATCCTGACCCCCAAGTTGATACCCTCCTCGCCCATGTCGTCCGTGTCCAGCTACCCTCCACTCGCCCTCTCCTTAAAGAAGCCTCCCTCGGCCCCCGACGCCAGCGCCTCCGCTCTGCCCAACCCCCCGGCCCTCAAAAAGGAGTCACAGGACGCGCCCGGGCTCGACCTCCAGGGAGCGGCCGAGTCCGCACAGGGGGTCCTGAGACACGTGAAGAGCGAGCTGGGCCGCAGCGGCGTGTGGAAGGACCACTGGTGGAGCACCGTGCAGCCGGAGAGGAAGAGCGCCGTGCCTCCCGAGGACACCAAGTCAGAAGAAGCCAGCGGCGCGAAGGAGAAAGGTGGCGGCAGCCAGCCTCGGGCCGAGCGCAGCCAGCTCCAGGGACCCTCGTCGTCAGAGTACTGGAAGGAGTGGCCCAGTGCCGAGTCACCGTACTCCCAGAGCTCGGAGCTGAGCCTGACCGGAGCCAGCCGCAGCGAGACGCCCCAGAACAGCCCCCTGCCCTCCTCCCCGATCGTGCCCATGTCCAAGCCCGCCAAGCCCTCGGTCCCTCCGCTGACCCCGGAGCAGTACGAAATCTACATGTACCAGGAAGTGGACACCATCGAGCTCACCCGGCAGGTGAAAGAGAAGCTGGCCAAGAACGGCATCTGTCAGAGGATCTTCGGGGAGAAGGTAAGGGCCTGGGTTCGGGGGCCTGGCTTTGCCCATCTCTCTGGAGGACGTGGCCCTTGGCCCGTGAGTGGGCCGCAGAGCAGGAAGGCTCGTCCACCCCCAGACTTCGGAGAGGCTGGCCGGCGGACGTTCCGTCTGGGGCGAGGCTCTGGGCTAGGCCCCGCCACTCACCACGCTCCTTTCGACTCCCGGTGACGCTAAAGTCGCCATTTGACAGAAAAGGAAAGCGAGGCTCAGGGAAGCCAGCTTCAGGCCCCCAGCTGGCTGGTGGCTGAGTTCATGTCCCGCCTCTCTGCCAACTGGGGCCCAGACGCACCTCTGCAGGCTTTTTTTGACCAAAAAAGATCTGAGCCCATAAGGAGACCCCCAGTGGGCACAGAAGCAAAAGGCGCGGGATAGGAAAAGCTCATGTCACATGATAGGCATAATCAGTTGGACCTTTCTCATAACTCAGAGGGTGCTTGGGGCCCTGTTCGGCCAGACTGGTGAAGCACCCAGAATCCCTAGCTCAGGCAGCCGGGGCCGTGTCCACAGCTGGCCCCGAAAGCCCCCGTTTGCACGTCTTCCCTCCCTGGCTCCTGAAAGCACAATGGTTTGTGAGTGAGCCCCCAAACCTTTCTGTTCTTGGCATTTCCCGGTAACAGATTGAGGATAATGGGGGTTCAGTGGGCTTGTAAAGCAGGAGACAAACGTAATATCTCGGCGTCGTTTCCGATTCAGTGATCACCAAGCATCATCACCCCACTCCCCTAAAAGGCAGCCTCCCCGAGGGGCAGGTGGCGGGGTCGGCAGTGGCCTCTGAGGGGCCCCACGTGGGGCCTCCCTTCCCCTCCTCTGCCCCGAGTCCCCCCCCAGCCCCGCACTGTCCTGCCTTCCATTCAGCCTTTGCAACGTCCCATGCCTCAGAGCCTTACAATATCTCGTGGTGATCTCTTTGTCCTGATTTTGCAAAAGGTGATGGGGTGGAGAGAAGTGAGGGTGAGAATTTAAAGTCCCTTGAAATTTCTAGTTCAGTGTTGTAAAAATATCATTTGAGAACATTTAAATAGACATTTGTGCTCATGCCTTAAATTTAGCAGACTTAATAGCGTTGAACTTGTTTGGCCCGTGAGTGCAGTTTATTCTGGAACTTGAGAACTTTTCAAAAGAGTGATCGAATGCAGCCCCTAAATATCTCTGGGCTGCATCTGTGTCCTGTGGGGGGTGTTTGTGCCCATACATATGTATGGCCATATGTGAGCGTTCAAGAAAACTCGGGCATGTACGTGCAACTTGTCGATCGTCTGCAGTGAGTCTGACTCCCGGGCTGGCGCCCCCGGCGCCGCCAGCTCACCTCTGGGCCCCCACTGCAGAGCAGGGCATGGGCAGAGAGAGCAGACCTCTCCGAAGGCCGGGCTGGCCCGGCGCCACAAGGGCAACTGGCCTCCCGCATCCCGCCAGCATCCACTGCCCCAGCCGCCGAAGGAGTCCTTAGCCCCAGCACCTCTGCCTTTCGTGGCGCCCCCAAAGAGCAAGATGGCTTCACTGCTGCCTCCTCAGGGTGTCAGGATGAGAGCCCCACGGCCTCGGCAGGATCGAGGCCCCGGACGATCCTGGGATCCCATCCCCTCTCCCTGGGAGCAAAAAGCTAGGACTTCAACCGTGGCTCCCCCATGCCAGAGCGATGCCCTCTGGTGACCTTGAAAAGTTTATTCCCTCCACCAGGCCCAGGGGGTGGGGGTGGGGAGGCGATCTGTGCTCAGCCCCTAACACGCGCACTGGGTGTCGCCCATCTCAGCCTCTCCACGACTGTGTGTGTGTCACCGAAGTGCTTTGTGGCCTCGCAGTAAATCCCAGCCGCTGATTCCAGGTCTTCGGTTGCCCCTCCAGGTTCTGGGCCTGTCCCAGGGCAGCGTCAGTGACATGCTGTCCCGGCCAAAGCCTTGGAGCAAGCTGACCCAGAAAGGCCGAGAACCCTTCATTCGGATGCAGCTCTGGCTCAACGGCGAGCTGGGCCAGGGTGTCCTGCCTGTGCAGGGACAGCAGCAAGGGCCAGGTAAGGGCAGCCCCAGCTGGGGCGCCTGCGGGTGGGGGGCAGGGAAACGTCCACCCGGAGGCCGCCAGCCCAGCCGGTCTGGGTCACCCGGCGCCCGGAGGCCACGAACTACCCCCTTCCTCCACCACCTGTTGCCATGGGACTGGCAGCAGCTTTTAGGGGAGAGAAGATTGTGCCTAGCTAATTTTATAAACAGCGGAAAATGAGTTACTAATTAAGAAAATGCTGTTGATACATAAATATAAGTAAAAGTCAAGTAGCTAAATCAAGGAATCAGGAGAGGAAATCAGGCAAAGACACAGAGGTGAAAGAGAGAACGGGCTCTGGCTTCTACCTGCTCCCGACCAGGGGCCCCCGCCCTCCCCTGGCAGAGCTGCACCTGCCTGCACAGGCCCCCAAGTTCTGCCCCCCCCCCGCCCCGCCCAGAAGGAGTGGGGCCTTTGGGGCCCTTACGCTGTCCCCCACTCCGCTGGGCTAGGCGCATTAGGCAGCTCTAAGCACCTGGGGCTTGGTTCCCCACCTAATTGTAACCGTTTGTCTTCTTTAGTTCTCCATTCTGTGACGTCACTACAGGACTCCCTGCAGCAGGGCTGTGTGAGCTCAGGTAAGCAGCCGGTTTCCGTTTTGTGTGGAATACTTCCCTCCCCTGTCTGTACATTTTCCTGTCCTCTGGTCTGTAGCGGGGAGACCCCGAGGGTCCCTAGTTCTGGATCCGGGGGGCTGACAACGCTGTATCCCGTTGGCACACGGGGTTCTCGTGGTCCTAGTTTCTAATGGAGACGGAAGAGTCGACAGGCGAACAAGGGGTGCCTCCAGCGTTTTCCTGCTCGCCACCAAAATCTTTCGTCCATCGGTCCGTGGCTTCTGGCGCTCTGGCCTGGGGGTTGGGGTCCGAGTCGGAGATTCTGTACCCGGAGGGCTTCCGTGTGAACAGGAAGGGACAGGGTCAGACGTGCAACGCTCCCCCAGCAGAGTCATGGCGGAGAGACGTTGAGTCCATCTGGGAGGACTTGGGGCCCCCTTCAAGCAAGAAGGCTAGGGAAGAAGGAAGCGGCAGGCAGGGTCGCACGGAGGAGACGGCCGAGGGCCTCTGGGAGCGGTTTGGGCGTGACCGAGTATAGAGCCAGTGGTGCCCGGGAGAGTGAGGCTGAGGATGCGAATCCAGCCTGGAGGCGGGGCGGGCGGGGGGGCCTGGAGGGCCGGCGGCCGGGACAGTGCTTGCTGCTTATTGGCGTCTGAAAGCGCTGAGGTCTCAGAGGTGGCGTTCCTGCCCTGCAGACCCCTTTCGGCGGCACCGTGCTCCCGGGACCCCTCGCGTGTCCTCCCCGCGCTCCCGCTGGTGCAGAGCTTGGCTCGCCCAGCTTCCAGGAACAGCCGGCATCTTGAGCTGCTCCTCGTTTTTCCTTTATTTTTCTAAACATGTTGATTAGTCTCCATATCCCATTGATTCATTGAAAACACAAACAAAGCTAAGTAAGGAGCGTGGAGCCCGCCAGCCTGCTGCAAGTTTTACGAGGGGAAACATGTGTAGCGCGGGGAACAGCTGGGCGGCCGCGGCCGCTACCGCTGGGAGATGCCAAACCCACGCACAGATGCGGCGGGAGTGGGGCGCTTGCAGCAAAGTTCCCGGCGGAGCTCGTGCGTGGGGTGCTCCCGGTGTGCTCTTGACCCAGATGGGGGCGGGAAGCTGCCTCGTACCCGAATCGTCAGTCTCCTTGGCTGGGCATCTTAAATGTCCACCCGCAGAAGGATCCCAGGTAATTCCTTCTCCCGTCACTTCCGGTTTGGGCAGTCTCATTGGCAAGCCCTGGAGAGCTCACCCAGCCCTGGCTCCCCTTTCCGGGTGCGGCAGGCCAAATGGTGCCCAGAGCTGTTTGGGTCTGAGCTTTGCAGACATTTGCACGGAAAATCAGCCTTGCCTCCTGCTCCCGCAAAAGGCTGGTCTCCCTTTGAGCCCTCGGAGAGCATTTGCTACCCCACCAGAGTCAGGACCAAACTTGGCAGGATGTGACGGACATTTTTTAGATTACTTGCTCCTAAATAAAACGGGAACTCTCCGGCAGTTCCAGGTTAGTTACAATTGAAGTTACAATTGAGAAGCCAAAATCTTCTCCACGTGCAAACAAATCCTTAAAAAGAATGGCCTTCCGCTCTTTCTGGTAGGGCAGGTAGTAGGCACCGTGCTGGAACTTCTGTAGTCAAATTCCCAATGTAGGAAAACCGCACCGGGCTCCTCAGAGGGACGTAAATGGTATTTGTAAGGAATTAAATGACTTTATAAAGTAAAGGGACGCATTGAACTCTTGGGGAGTCTGCAGATTGGCAGAGGCAAGGAACCCCTGGATAAAATTGAGGACTGAAGAACTTTCCAGTGGTTTCTTTGAAGAGGGGGCAGGCAGGCCTCTCCCTATGTCACCCCAGCCAGACGGGAGATGGATTGCAGACTGTTCACCCATCGTGCGCATTGTCCGTCAGCAAGAGGGAAACCGTAGATGCAGTAGTCATAGTGATTGTGGAGAGAAATGGAAAACTATTTCATATATTCTAGGAAAATATACTTTGTTAAAGATTTACTTATTTTAGGGAGCGTGTACACGTGCACAAGTGGGGAGGGGGAGGGGGCAGAAGGAGAAGGAGAATCTCTAGCAGACTCCCCACCCAGCGCGGAGCCCCGTGCAGGGCTTGATCCCAGGACCCAAAGATCATGACCTGAGCCCAAACCAAGAAGCGGACACTCAACCAACTGAGCCACCCAGACACCCCTAAATTCTTTTACTATCTTGATGGTAGCTAAGGCAAAATGTGTCTCTGGATCAGCAAAGACTAGAAAGCGCTCGTCAAAACGAGGAGGACGATAATCACAACAGCAAGATTATTTTTCACTATCAGTGTTATCTTTTCAAGAGCGTTTCTAAAAATCAAAGTAGCTGAGCTTTTCAGCATGTGGAATTTAGATTCGAAGAACAGAATTATTTTATGATGATGACTGTTGGTAAATCATTGGGATGGGCGCCCAGAGGAGACTCCAGAATCTTCCCCAACAGAGTAGAGAATCGGGGTCTCTGAGGAAGGCTTCAGCAGTGCTGCCCCAAGGGCATGGTAGTAAAGCCCCCGGTTCTAGGATTTCCCCAGGGTTCCGGTTCTCTGTTCTCACCATGGCTACTGCGGGATCCGTCCAAGGGCCCCCTGGTCCTAGAAAGATGCTGTCCTCAGTGGTGGCTCCGTGAGGCCTCATGGCAGCGGCGCGGTCAGACCGGCCGCCTGCAGGAAGATTACCCCAACCCCGCGTGGGTTGGCTCCCAGACACCAGTGAGAAGGACGCCCAGCATGTGAGCCCCCAGGCCTCGGAGCTGGCCTGGCAGGGAGGGCAACCTCCCGAGTGCGGAAGGCGTCTGCCCCCAGCCCTTCAGTGAGAGAGGTATAGTCTCAGCGCGGGGAAAGGGGCGTCCAGCGCAGGGCTCTGTGCTCGGTTACCATGGCGACGAGGTGCCCAGGAGTGAAGTGGCCTCACACATCTGAGCAACAAACTGCTGACACGGGAATCTGTTTGCCTCACTAAAGAACCCCCGCCTGCCTCTTTCTGCCCGGCGCTGTCACCCCCGGGGTCTCTGTCTTCCTTAATGATCTGTATGTCAAGCTTGCTGATGAGTTTTACAGCGAGAGAGACTGAACTTTGAATCCTATCACCAGTTCCTCTTGGTGACCAGAACCATTCCTGAATGTTCCTTTGATGATATAGGCACTGGGGCAGTGGCCTTGGGCATTTAGGAAGGTCGACGCCCTTTTCTGCTGGTGAACTGTGCGTTTTCTTGGAAGCTGTGGGGGCCTTGATGAAGAGTCAGGAAAGTGGGGGGGGGGGGTTCTGTGCCGATCACATGAGTATCTTTTACCAAAAAAAGGGAGGGATGTAGGGCTTAAGGCCAGAACTTCAGATCAGATATTAGTTCACGTATTTGCAGGCAGTCTGGTCGTCTGCAAACATTTCTGAGCTGGCTTCTTTCAGAGTTGCCTGTGTCTGGGGGAGGGCCGTCGCCAGCTCCATCCAGTGTCGTCTTTGATCAGATATGGCAAACGCTTTTGCAGGTGCAGTTAGCGGGGAGGCCTTTGGGGATGGACTCTGCATCTTTTCTGTCTTCCATCTCGGGTATCATGTATCAGCCGACCTCCCAGTGCCTAGCAATCGCAGCGCTCTGGGGAGGCCAGGAAGGCACCCACAGAAGGAGAGGGGAGGGGCCCTGGGAGGCTCGTCTGCTCAGAGCGGAGCCTGCCGTCCATGCTCCCCAGGCAGCAGGCTTTATAAAAGGGAAGAAAACCTTGAGTTTCCAGGAAGGGCTTGCGTGCGCACACACGGACAGCTAGGTAGGTACGTGCCGAGATCGCTAGGTAGACAAGATCTAGTAAACCACTGGGTTTTTTTTTTTTTTCCATTTTCCTTCCCTGAAGCTCATTTCATATTCACAGTTCCTTGGTGTGATTAATCTTTTTGCCCCAAGGGAAGGAAGGAGACGAGAGACAATCTAAAAGGGGCAGAAGAAAAGGGGGAGGGGACAGATTTTCCCGGATGCGATGTTAGTCATTACGTTACAGAGAAGAGTACCCGCTGTGTAACTTTTTAACAGGAGAGCGTTTGGTTACTGTAGCTAACAAGCTTCCGCCCGGCCTCAGATGGGTTACTGCAGACTGTCCCAGCGAAAACGACGGCCCAGCCTCCTCGGATTCATTCTAAAATGTCCAGCTTTTTTCCCAGTGTTGTGTCCGTCGGGGACTGTGGGTTCCAAGTCTTCTCCCCCGCTGGGGAATTCCGTGGCCCGTGGCCCTGCTCTCAGTCAGCAGGGCGTCGGGTGCCTCTGGAGGGGACAGCGGCGGCAGCATCTTGAACGTGGGGCGCCTCACATGGGCGCCCTCACTGACGCGATCCCCGGGCTGGGTGCTGCATGTGGCCTCGCGCCCCCTGGAGAGGCCACAGCCCCCTGGTGAGAGACGGTTGACATTCCTTCGTGAGATACACAGTCACTCTCGTATCGTGCCCATGAGCTGACCAGGAAAGTACGCCCAGGGTTGGCGCTTTGAATTCAGCAACAGGATTCTCACGCAGGCATTTGGGTAGCGTGTTCATCAGAAAAGGAGAGGCTAGTTGCACCCCCTAGAAGATTCCATGGCCCTGTCTAACGCTCCTCATCCGGCGCATTAGACTAGATTCGATTTGATTTTTTTCCCCCTTTTTTTTTAAAGATCTTATTTATGTATATATTTATTTATTTGAGAGAGAGAGCACGAGCATGAGTGGGGAGAGGGGCAGAGGGCGAAGCAGGCTGAGCAGGGAGCCCATCGCAGGGCTCGATCCCAGGACCTGAGCCAAAGGCAGATGCTTAACCAACTGAGCCTCCTGGGCGCCCCCATCTCTTCTCATCAGATAGCAATTACTGGTTCTCTCCAGAAAGAATTATTCTAACTCCTGAGATTTGTATATAACTGATTTAGACACAGCCACGGACAACAGAGAGACAAAAGAGAATTCTGGAAGGCCACGCGTAAACTAGCAAATGCCCCTCCCTGAGCCAGGTGGCTGCTGCCCCTCACGGGACCTGGGGCTCTCAGCTTTGCGCACCCACTCATCGTCCCCAAGATGTGGTGACATGGCGGCCAGAAGAACCGAGCGCTCCATTTGTTTCTTTTCTTTCTTGGTTGAAATCTGCATCAGGGCGCTTTCAGTCTAACAGGAACCCCATAATAAAGAAATAACTGTCTTCTCTGCGGTCAGGAAAGACAGGTTTCTGGATGCAGGCACAACCTCCCTTCCTGTCGTCTGTCCCCGGGCTTGTGTGGGTGCAGGCCCCGCGGCGCTGAGGGAGCCCCAAGGAGGGGCTGGGCCGGGAAGGGCGAGGAGTCAGGGCGGAGACCATCACGGATGGAGCTCTGCAGGGCTGAGGTTCGTAGCCGAGGAAGAACAGGGCATGGGTGGAACCTTTGAAAAAGACGAGCAGCCCCTCGGTCAGGGGGCTTTTTATTTTCCTCTTAAAGTGACAGTAGGGGCGTCTGTCTGTCTCAGTTGGTGGAGCGTATGATTCTTGATCTCGGGGCTGTGGGTTTGACCCCCACTTTGGGCATAGAGATTACTTAAAAATAAAATATGTTTTAAATAATAATAATAAAGTGACAGGAGGAAGCGGGCTCTGGGAGAATTTCGTCTTTCCTCTGTGTTGCTCAAGCTAAAGTTGCTGTGCTGCCTTGAGGCTTGTACAGAAAAGAAAAGCGCAGACGCGGGACGAACCAAGGCACCTTGCTCTTTCTGGGTGACCTTGGCGACCTGGCCCCTGGGGGTGCTGGGCTAGGATGCCGGCCTGCTGCCTTTGAGGTCCCGGTGCTGCTTCCCCCACCCATGGTTCTTTCTGGGGAGGAGGTGACCCTGGGGAGTGTGTGCTCTGGAGCCAGCCAGGCCTGAGACCCCCAGCCGAGGCACGACTCAGGGAACTTCCCATCAGGGCCTAGAAAGTTCCCCGCCCACCTTGGGTGCGGTGCCGCAACTTGCTCCTCCAAGAGCGAGGCGTCTCCCCGCGCCTGCCGGGATGGTCCAGGAAAGTGCGCTCTGTGCATTTCCTTCTAATTAATGTCTTTCAAAAATTGTCAACCTTATCACAGCTGAGCTTCGGTGAGAAGGGGTTTGGTTGTACTACAGCTAATCCTTCAAGAATGACGAGATGCAGGCTGGGGCACAGCAAGCCCACCAGGGCCTCAGAGGGGGGCCCCCTCCTAGCCCGCACGCCACGAGACAGGAGGGTGCCCTCTCACAGTTCCCTCGAAGTGTGACTTGTCGGGATCAACCTCCCCCTCGTGCTTGTGCCCACGCTGCTTTTCAGCTCTTGTAGCCCCTGGGACTGTCATGGGATTCGTCGTGGGGGACCGGCCACGTGCCCCTGAAGCAGCCCCACTGCAACATTAACACAAGAGGGTGGGGGAGAGTGGAGGCCCAGCCCCACCTGCCCTCCACTGGAGCACACTGTGCCTGAAGGCCCCTCGCAGGCCTCCCTGGGCAGCCGGCTCTGAGCAGGGAGCCCGCTCAGGGTTTGCTCTCAGGCAGGAGAGGTCAGCCTCAAGTTCCCAGGAAAGGCTGCTCTGGCATAAAGTGGGATTTGCCACCATGTCTCTACCAAAAAAAAAAAAAAAGAGAGAGAGAGAGAGAGAGGAAAGAATGACAGTAACTCAAAGTAAGACATTTATTGACTTTTTTAAAAATTATGAGTTGTGGGGTTTCCATGAATGAATGAAGTGCACCAGGATTATAAAAGGCACGATTTCAAAGGGCTTACATGCTTTTTTAAAAATAAGTCGCCCACTGTCCCTAATCCCCAGCCCTCCAGCCGCCTTCCCCGGCCAGAGACGATCCTGCTCCCAGTTTCCTGTAGCTGGTCTCTACATCTAGATACTGTTCCGCACAGAAGGGAGCATGCAGGCCTCAAGGTGCTGTGCCTTGCAATATATCCCAGACTTCCTAGGCCAGTACCGAATCTCCTCATCCTCTTTTTACAGCCACAGGGAATCCCATATCTGGATATATACCGTATTTCATTTAACCTGTCACTAGTGAGAGAGGTGTAAATTACTCTTAACACGGGGCGCCTGGGTGGCTCAGTGGGTTAAGCCTCTGCCTTCGGCTCAGGTCATGATCTCAGGGTCCTGGGATGGAGCCCCGCGTCGGGCTCCCTGCTCAGACGGGAGCCTGCTTCTCCCTCTCCCTCTGCCCCTCCCCACCACCGGCATGCACACACTCTCCCTCTCCCTCTAATAAAATCTTTTTTATAAAATAAAATGAAATAAATAAATTGCTTTTAACAGCAAAACCTAAGAACCTCTCCCGCCATGAGGTGAGCAGCCTTGAGCGCCCGTGAGCAACAACGGGACGAGGCCTCCTCAGCGGCCTGCCAGGGGCTCATCCGGCCTCTGCCAATGAGCGATTGTGTGACCTTGGGCAAGTGACTCAATGTCGTCGAGTCCCAATGTCTTCTGTAAAGGGGAGAAGACAGTACCTGTCCGCTGGGCTGTTGGGAGGTTTAAACGACTTTGTGTACAGAAGCCTCCAGAACGTGCCGGCACAGACAAAGTGCTGTTTGAACCTGTACTTCCGCCGACACCACAACTGGTACCGTCCGGTCTGTGCCGCTCCGGTGTGCACAGAGAGCTGCAGGGTCCCGCACGTGCACCCCCAAATGTCAGTCCTCCGGCTTTGAAACAGAGAAGAAGCCCAGCCACCCACTCCTTGGGTGGAGCTCATCGAGCGCGAACGTCGCTGAATGGCAGCCGGCACCGAGGGGCCCCCGACGGGTAACCGGCGCGTAGCTCTCCACAGTCTCAGCTTCTCTGAAATGCCATCCGTCTTTGGAAGTCGCCTGTCCACCCACCGTTCTGTACATTTGACCCCAAATCCTGAGCTTCCCGAATAAGACTGCGGGTTATCACTCATGCCACCTGGGGCGAACCGTTATGGAATCGGGCCATCTTGTCTGGATGTAGGGGTGACCGTCAGCACAGGTGAGCAAGAGTGCCTCCCCGTCCGTGCCCACACACCCCAGCTCCGCTTTCGGAGAAGGCCCTTGCAGGCCCTGGTCACGGGCCCCTGGGCGTGTCTGCCTTCTCTCCCCATTAGACTTCCTGTGGAAAACAGAATTTACAGTACATTGGGCATTCAGTGCAAGAAGCAAAAGTAGGTCATGGGAGCAAATGAGGACTTGGATTTTCAGTGGTTTGATTGTCGGGAAGGCTGAAGAATGCTTAAATGGCTAAATATCCTCAGGTAGTTTGAAAAAGGTGGGAATTAAATGAGGCAACTCACGTATTTGTGTGTCTCGTGTGCTGGCCACAGTGCTAACACCTTCAGTCCCTCACCAGTAAGTGGAAATGATTTCCCCCATTTTATGCACGGAGAAGACCAAGGCCCAGTCAAGAAGATGGTCCTGAGACCAGCGGCCCAGCTTGGGTCCGGGCGAGCTGTCATTCGCTCCTGAGGACTTGGTGCCCCCACCATGGGGGAAGGCTTGATCCTTAGAACTACGCTCAGACAGAAGTCAAGGCCACATTTCAAACCAAACCAAACCAAAACTGGGCTCAATTTACACATTGGGACAAATAACAAAAAAGCAGATGCAAGCCAGAAGACTGTAGAAAATCTGATACCTGTGTCACCCTGGGACACATCCCTTGTATTTCGGCCAGGAGAAGAGGAGAAAACCCATCGACAGGTCAGTGGCAGAGTCGGACCCAACTCTATGAAGTTTGGCGATGAAACATATATAATCCATCCGGCCCGTGAAACAGGTCCGTGCTCCTTTGAAACCCTTCCTGTCTACATCCAAAGAAAGTACACGGTGGCCCAGGGCCCTCTCCCCTGCTGAAGGACAGCCCTGCCTTTGGCCGTCATGCCTTCTCCCTGCCGGCGGCCCTGAGCCAGCCCAGAACCCGGCCCCCCAGCCCCCTGGCCCCACCATGCAGACCGGCCCTTGGGCCACGCTCAGGGTCCTCGCAAGAGGTGAGAAAGACCTCTCAGAGAGCCAGCCGGGAGCCTCCATCACCGGCCTCCTCCTGATTTTGTGTTTTGTTCTTCCCTTTGGAAGTGGAGTCCCTAAATATAGCCCGAGTCTGAATTGGCAGATGTTGGATTTGTCCTTTACAAGAGGACCAAAATTAGTCTGTCATTTGGCACCTAAATAAAGCAGCCAAACTGCCTTTGTACCAACTTTGCGACAAGGAGGGACTAAAGCTGCAGCATTTTGTCTGATAAGGAAACTTTCTTGGAAGCTGTGAGCGGCACCTCGGAAGCCAAAATCCGAGGGGGGGCGCGGGGGGACGCAGAACACGGAGTGCAGAGGGGCGTGCCCTCCTCCTGGCTAGACCCGCTCGGCCCCGAGCTTCAGGGGCAGCTGGTTCCACGTGGCTGAAATACCTCCTGAAATCGGAAGAGAGAATCGATACTCCGGCTAAAGAGCGGTCGGAGCGAACAGCCGTGCTCCCTCTGTTTTGGGGAGAAGAACAGTTCGTCCAGAGTTCCTGGAGCCGGGTGAGCAGAGGGGCTCCCCAGGGGCAGCCGAAAGATGTTATAATCAATTACCACATCATAACACTGATGTATGATAATTACGGAGTGTTTCTCCTGAGATAGCGCCGCATTTGGCTGGGATACAGTTCTTTCATGGTCCACTGCCTGATTAATATGCAAATAATAGGCTGATTGCATGATGAATGCAGAAAATGAGTTCGCTGATAACGGGAGCACTGAAGCAGGAAGATGATAAATTACTCTCACCGACTGTCCTACATTAAGTACCCTTTCTCAACAGTTTCATCACAAATTAAGTAAAGCAGTGTGGAGAGATCAGGAGGAGGTGTAAAATAACGCACCTTAATAGCTTGCCTGGTCCCGTTGTGGACAGCGGAGACGGGGGCCGGGTCAGCTCCCCCCCCCCCCCCCCCCCCCCCCCCCCCCCCCCCGCCGCGTCCTGATGGAAAGCCGGGTCGCAGCCCCCCACACCGTCAGCCCCGGGTCCTCTGAGGAACATTCCGTCACAGCCCATCATTACCCACACGGTGTCGTCGAGAGGGGACGGGCCGCTCCTGGGGACGTTAGCGCCTCCGCACAGACGGACACTCCGGAGCCTGCCGTCCCCCAGGGCACCTGGGGGAGAGGAGAGCCTCGGAGCTGCCGGCCTGGAAGGTTCAGCAATAAAACCATATTCAAAACCACCTCTTGGAGATCTGGGGAAATTAACTCTGCTCTCAGAACAGCGAGCGTGACCCGTCGGCGGGGGCACGTGGCTGTCGGGGAAGGCCGGGCACGTTTGCCCGAAGCCAGGAAGGAACCCTGGAGGAAGAGAGAGGACACGGGCGTGCGGGCGCACACGCTCACACACGCTCACGGTGATTAATCTTTGATTACAGCAGCGCAATTTAACTAGAGGGTTTGTTTTTTCCCATCTCGGTAATATATATTTAGACTGTTTGTATGACATACATTTTCTCTTAATGCACAGGGACGCATTGATAAGTGTTCATACACACAGCTGGTTTGGTAATAAGGTTATTGAAGGTAATTTGAAAGCATTATTTCTAGATCAGTGTGGGTCTGCAGAAAAGCGGGAGACCGGGTGAGCACCGAGCTCCTGAAGCCGGGCCGAGTACATCCCCCAGTGCTGCTCCTGCGACTTCGCCACGCTGAGGTCACTGCAAGAGACGAACTGTAATTTGAGGACCGTTGTTAATTTTGAGCTGAATTAAACGAATGTCGAATTCCCAGACTCTGCCTCTGATGTGCATAGTGCCTTCAGAGCTTATAAAACAGGCACCAGAAAGACAAGGATCCCCAAGAGAGGGCAGAAAGGCGCCCCGAATCTTCCGTCCGCCCCCCCCCCCCCGACCCCCGGCTCAGCCACGGCCACAGGAAGGCGCCACCTGGGTCAGCCCAGGTTGCGGAGAACGTGTCTCCCCATGCACTTGCCCCGTCTGGGGAGAAAAGAGAATGAAAGACCATCTTGAGAGTGAGGGAAGTGCCAGGTGGCACAAGATGGTGTCCAATGGGAGGAGCTGAGCGACCGTAGATCTCTGGGCGACGAGAAGCAGCCTCTCTTGCACCCCAAGGCTGTGCACTGGGCTGAGGCACCCAGCCAAGGACACTCCTGCCTCCTGCCTCCTCCCACCACGAGCCCACCGCCACCGCCAGACCCAGGAACTCGACACCCCCTCCGGTGAAATGCACCTGACCTTGGACTCAGCCTTGTCTCCCCAGAACTGCTCCCTTTGGTGAACAGCACGCCGCCACCCCCCCTGCCCCCGTCATCTAAGCCCAAGTCTGGCAACCCATTTCCATCCTTCTCTTCTCACGCACCCTCCCAGACACACTCATGTGCACGCACGCGCGCACACACATGCACACTGACAGTTTCTGTTTCCTAAGCGTCTCTCCGATCCCTTTTATTCCCCTTCCCGTGGTCCCCACCCTGGCGCACGCCTCAGAGTCTTCCTTCCAGACGGCACATCCGGCTGGGACCCTCCCTC
>CM053621.1:25285498-25307500 GCA_028646535.1 Procyon lotor | reverse complement strand
CGGCTCCGGGCATGGCGCTGGGGTGTCATCGTATCCTTGGTGGGGTTCCCTCGGAGCCCGGCTCTGGGCTCAGTCAGTTTCCGCTTCTGGGAAGTGGAGTTTCCAATCCGGGGGCTCTGTCACCGTCCACAGCAGCCAAGGTTTATTCTCCCCACCTTGCGGACAAGGAAATGGAGGGACAGAGGTTAGTCAGCGGCCGAGGTAGTTCACCTGTGCCTGTGCCGGAGCCGAGACTTGACCCTGACCTTCTGACACCGCACCCAGGCCCTTGGCCCCGTGTGGCCTCGCCCTCCCTGTGCCTGGCAAGGCCGGGCGGCTCCCTGGAAAGGCGAGCCTTGGCATTTCAGAATATACCACACTGGATGAGCGGTGAGATACGAACTGTGCTTCGTATTTTGGGGGGCGATTCCTAAGTAGAAAGTCCACACCATTGTCTCTATCCGTGTGTCACAGCTGGCACGACAAGGTGCCCATGTGTGGGCTGTGGGCGGGGCCCAGCTGGGCGGGGCCTAGGCACCTGCAGCCGCTGAGTGTGCAAGCGCTGTGGCACCCAGACCCAGGGCCACCCTCCGTCACCGGTATACAAGCAGGACATTCATTATCAAATGACAGCAGCTACGGAGTGTTCTGGGCCTCCCAGGTACTCGGCCCAGTTAGAGGCACATTCCTTCGTAGCACTCACCGAAAGCCCGTAAAGAGGTCTCGTCTTCCCCATTTTACAGCAACATCACCTGGTCATTTCCTCTCCAACCCCAACCCCCCGCCACCACCTCCCCAGGGTTCTCTTGTTCTCACGAGGAAGTCTGCTCTTCCCTCAGCTAGGCCCGAGCTTGGCTCTCATGCTTCCCACTTTTTAGACTGGACTAAATGGGAGCTAGTAAAAGCCTCCTTGAAGCTCTTAATTGTGTAGGAAACTGCCTTCCCCGCTCCGATTCTGCAAAGTGACCGATGTGGAACTCGGCAATAAGTTGCTAGGAGTCCCTGAGTCCGGGCGGCCGTCCTGCCCGGAACCTACCTGCACTCGCTCACAGATACCTGGACACTGGGGTACAGAGCAGAAGGTGCCGCTGCGCCTGGCCCGAGATGGACCACAGGGTGGTAGAGAGGAGGCTCATACATGGGGGTCATCATCACACGGTGTGGGAAGTGGGCAGAGAGGGTTTTACAAAGAGCTCAGGTGGCCCAAGGACCGAGTGACCAGTGGGGCCTGGGGAAACCAGGAGGATACCACACAGGAGGTGTTTCCTAGACTGACTAGGGAGGGCTGGGTTCCCCTGTGCCCGGGGTGAAGGACATTCCAGGCAGAGGACCTAGCGTAGAAACACCTGGAGACATGAAGGGACTGGCTCGTTGGGGGGACCCAGGCTTGGTGTGGACAAGCGTGGTAAGTGGTGGGATTTGGTGGGAGGTGAAGGTAGCATAAGTCAAGGGCCGCGTGGGGAAGGGTTCTGGGACCGCAGTCTGAGGAGTGTAGGTCTGGGAGTGAGGAGAAGCCGTTAGGGCAGAATGGCTCTGTGTTTTCTGGGTGCTGGGACAGTGGGCCGAGGCCCCTGCGATGGCCAGGCCATGCTCCGTGGCAAGGAGAAGCTACAGTTACGGAGATCGGCTGGGTACTGGCCAATAGCGCCCACACAGGAAGTAACGGGAGGGTGTCAATTACGGCCAAAGCATCAAAGGAAGGAAAGAGATCATAATTCCAAAATCGATTTCTGAGGCCAAACGATCAGGACTCCTTGATTGATTGGTGGTCAACGCTGGTGGTCAAGGAGGATTTATATATCTGTAAATATCACACTGTCCTGTCCTTTTTCCATCCTGTGCGAAGCATCTTCCGGTTCAAATTCAGGCTTCGACTCGTTCTCCTCACATTTCCTTCCTCTGCAGAAAATAGGAGAGTCCTATTGAAAAGTCGAGTACCAGCCCCCAAAGCCTCAAACCCGTTAATGTTCTGAGTTACTGTTGGTGAGGGACTCTCGCAGGGAATGTCACCGTAAGACAAGAGCGTGCCCCTCCAAAGTTGCAGCCCACGCCCCATGAGTGCTCTTTGGGGGACTATTGGAAGGAGTTAATTCAATTTTAATTTAATTTTGTTAAAAACAAGAGCTTTTGTTTTTAAAGCTTTTTTTTTTTTTTTTTTTAAAGATTTTACTTATTTGTCAGAGAGAGCACAAGCAGGGGGAGGTGCAGGCAGAGGGAGAAACAGACTCCCTGCTGAGCAAGGAGCCCGATGCGGGGCTCGATCCCAGGACCCCAAGGATCATGACCTGAGCCGAAGGTAGATGCTTAACTGACTAAGCCACTCAGGCGCCCCAGGGTTAATTCTTTTAAAAATGATGTGGCAGTTTGTACAAAACTAATGCCTCGAGTGTGTAAATTCTCTTCTAACTGACCCTCTGAAAACGGCACGTAATTTGGATGATATTGGTGTGATGTCTCATCTTCTAAATACATCACAGGTTAGTAATTATCACCAACACTGAAAACTAGCTTGGAAATAGCTCCACACGGTTGGCTTTTTGGTCCCGTTTGATTCCCCAGGGCCCCCATAAGGCAAACATTCTGGTCGATCCCTTTTCCTAGGCATAGGAAATAAAATTCAAAGAGGCAGTGGGTACGTAGCTGGCTTAATATTTCCAAATGTGCAGAGGAGCCCTGTTGTAAATCCACTTTTCTGGTTTCAAGTCCTGTGCCCTTTCTACTTTATCATCCCACCTTCCCCCTGCCCTGCCTGTGGCAAAAAAAAATAGTTTAAAAAAAAAGTCCTTGGGGCGCCTGGGTGGCTCAGTCGTTGGGCGTCTGCCTTCGGCTCAGGTCATGATCCCGGGGTCCTGGGATCGAGCCCCGCATCGGGCTCCCTGCTCAGCAAGGAGTCCTGCTTCTCCCGCTGCCATTCCCTCTGCTTGTGTTCCCTCTCTCGGTTTGTTTCTCACTGTCAAATAAATAAAATCTTTAAAAAAAAAAAAAAAAAAAAGTCCTTGGCCCGCACGATATTGGTTGTTTATTCCTTACTTTTACTTCGTACTAGCTTCGCGGTGTGACCTCCCTCGGACTTGAGACTGACAGCTTGCTAGTGAGGCAGCTGTAACAGGCAACCTCAGATCTCAGTGGCCTGTGGCAACAAAAGATGGCTCCTCGCCCTTATGACATATTGGCTGTGGGCTGACCGTCACGGCCCTGGGACCGTGTGTGGTCTTCATTCCGAGAGCCTGGTAAGGGAAGCGGCTCCCAGCGGGTCACACCGGTCCCACAGCCAAAGACCAGAGTGCAGTGGCCGAACCACGTGATTGCTTTTAAATCCGAATCTCCGGCGTGGGGCACTGTCGCTTACGTCGCATCAGCCACAGTAGCTCACGTGGTCACACCTGACGTCAGTGGGGCGGGAAAGCCCCCGCGTGGGAGGTGCTGGTCCCCCACCAGTCACGAGGCAGTGGCAGAGGCGTGCGGTCCGCCACACAGGGCAGGTGGACAGTGACTGGCAGTGACAACTCGAGATTCCGCACGGCTCCCAGGACCGCACAGCGCGGTTCTGCCGGTGCCCACACAGCCAGGCCCCTGCGCAACCCCTTGGTGATCTCAGGGGTCTCACCGGTGACTTCCACTTACTCGTCTCCAAGCCTGGCCTCTGAGCGTCTGTGCTGCTGCAAGCAACTATTGATTGTTGCCAATGTATAAAGTCGAGGGGGTTGCTTTGTTTTGGGGGGGGGGCATTTTGTTTTTTTGCTCCCAGCGCCCTCGCCCAGGCCGAGGGGCTGTCATCCCATCAGCGCAGGAACCGTACCTCCCAAAGAACTCTTTACATATTAAGCATTTTCCTAAAGATTTAAAACTGGATCCCTTAACCATTGGCTCACTTCCACAGGTAAAACTTTATGGATTGAGGCAAATTGTCACACTCACAGTGAGAAGCTAGTGACCACCTCCTGCGTGCTGTTGGGGAGGAAGGCATAGTAGGGCTTTCAAGGAACCCGGGGTCTCCCAAGGGAGCCCCATCCACAGTCCTCGAACCTCAGGACGATCCCATGGGGTGATGGGAGTGTCCCGCAGGCTGCTAGGAGATGGGTCAGCCGAGCCTCAGGATCGGAGGAACATTCCAAGGAGGTGCCTTCTGGGCTGCTGGGAAATTGTTCTCCTACGCCGGGAACAGGGAGGGACCGGGCGTGGCAGGAGGTGAGGCTGATCCCTGCCCCGGGACGGTTTGCCCCAGGGCCGGGGCCTGAATGCTCCCAGGGCTTCCCTTGGCCCCTGCCGCCTCTGCTGCCCTTGCCCGCGCCCGCACCTACCGCACCTACCGTGGCTTTAAGGGCTTTCAGGGCTGGGAGGCGGACTCCACCTCAGGCCATCTTTGCACAGGAAGTAGTCAGAGTGTCTAGCCGGGACCCTGCTTCAGACCATCTACATACACCTTAAGGCCACTTCTCAGGGCCACCTGGCTGAGACCGGGCTCAAGGCTGCAAAGACAGGCAGCGCACAGCCCTGAGCACCTGGCGCAGATAGGTGTGGACGGTGGAGCATATAGACACCCCACCCCGCCCCCACTCTCCGGGCTCTAACGGCATGGACACGCCCAGGAAAGCTGCTGAAGGTGACAAAGTCACTGTTAGGTAGCCAGCCCTTCCATGAGTGCCTTAGCCGTGTGACCTCCTCTACATGCCCAGCCCTGGGAGGTGAGCGCCGTTACCCCTTGTACAGAAAAGGCTGTACCCCCCGAGCTCCAGGCTCCTGCTTCCTCCCTCCAAGCCCAGAGAGTCCTGCCAGCCAAGGGACCTCCGGCACTCAGGTCCTCTTTGAGCACGGGTAGGTCTTCCACAGAGATTTGAGCAAAGGGTAGTCGAGGAAGCAGGAGCACGAGATAGGAAGTCCCGGGCCGCAGGGAGGGGACACCTGCCGCAGAAAACAGAGCTGGGAGAGGCTCGACCCAAGCTCGGGTCCCCGAGGCCTGGTTGTGGCTGAGGGTGCTGAGCACAGGGGCATCAAAAGAGTATGTAAGAATAGAAAGTCTCAAAATGCCCAGAATCCACAAATCCTTCCAGGTTTGGAAATCTTATAAAGGGGCCGGGTCAGGGACCTCATAAAGCAGGAACAACCACACATGGAATACTCATCACCTTTCTTAAGAAACCTCGTCACTGGGGCGCCTGGGTGGCTCTGTGGGTTAAGCAGCTGCCTTCGCCTTAGGTCATGATCCCAGGTTACTGGGCTCGAGCCCCGCATCAGGCTCCCTGCTCTGCAAGCTGGCTTCTCCCTCTCACTCTGCCTGCCACTCCCCCTGCTTGTGGGAGCTCTCTCTCTCTGTGTCAAATAAATAAATAAAATCTTTAAAAAAGAAAGAAAGAAATACCGTCGTCCAATCGCTTCATGAATTAATGAAGCTCATTGGCCCGACCTTGTTCTCTTTGAACTGGCTTTGAATTCTCCCGCATTTGCGGCAAGGGGACAGGCAGGAAGGGAACCTAGAATCGCGACCAAGTACCACACACCAGGCCACGTAACAATATGCATTTATTTCTTGCGGTTCTGAGGACTAGAAGGCCAAGATCAAGGTGTGGGCACTATCTGTTCCTTCTGAGGCCAAGGGAGAACCTGCCGCAGGCCTTTCTCCTGGCTTCTGGTGGCTTGTTGGTGCTCCTTAGTTGGTCGAGGTCCCGCCCCAGTCTCTGCCTTCGTGTTCACATGGTGTCCTCCCTGGGGGTTTGACTGTGTCTGGGTCCAGTGTCCCCCTTTTTATAAAGACGGGGTCAGATTGGATCAGCACCCACTCTAATAACCTCATCTTAACTGGCTCCCCTGCGAAGGCCTCATTTGCAGATAAGGTCACATTGGTAGGTGTTGGGGACCAGGACTTCAGCCTCTTTTGAGGGGACACAGTTCAACCCCTAACAGTCTCCAAGTGTAACCCCTGCCCTGCCCCCAACAACCCCGACGGGAGAGATGGGCTCCTTCCGGATCCCACCCTCCGTCCACCACAGAGGCGGCCGCTGCCCTTTGTACTCTCGGCAGGACACCTGGAAAACCAGGGCCCTTCCCGGCGCGGGTCCCGAGCTGAGCAGAGAAGGTTCTGTCCGCGTCTGGAGGCACGAAGGGCAGCCAAGGCATCCACCCCATCTCCTGGGCAGAAACTTCCCTCCCCGTGAGCACACTGCTCTCCAGAGGGAACAGAAAGACCCAGAGCCCAGGGAGTGTGCCAAAATCTAAAGGGGTAACTCCAAATCCACTTTTTCTCAAAGCATCTGCCCACGGGGTGCTCAGATACAGATGAAATACCGCTGTTAAGACATTTTCCACATTTTGCAGTAGGTACTGGAGAAGGTTTGCACACTATGGTAGCACAATCCAGAACTTTCCGTGTGCTTTAATTTCAGATACACACATCGCTAACAGCTTTATTGAGAGAGAATTCACATACCGTGTCGTTCACCCCTGTAAAGTCTGCAGCCCACCGATTTTCAGTCTAGTCAGAAGTTGTGTGGCCCTCAGCACAATCCTCCGTAGACCGTCTCCTCACCCCACAAACCATCCCTGCACCCCTAAGCTATCATCCTCCAAACCCCCCATCTTCCCCGGCCCCAAACAACTGCTAACCTACTTCCTCTCCCTCTGGTTTGCCAGTGTGACTACATTTCATTCAAATCTGTATTTTTTTTTTAATTAGAAAAAAAAAAAATTGAAGGGAACTAGAAATGAGACAGAGAATGAATTCCACTGGAGAGTGGCAGAATTGGAATTTTTATTTTCCTCTCTCTCTCTCTCCCTTTTTTTTTTTTCTTTCTAATTATACAATGAGTCTAAGTTGCTAATACTCAGAGGGGAGAAAAATACCATTTTATTGTAAAAATAAAGCGAAAACTGTCTTGTCATTTTTAAGTCATCCTTGGGGATTATTCTGAGCACTTCCACGGCACCTAAAGAAAATCACAGTCTTATTTTATGGGAGGAAAGTGCACCTGAGTTCCAAACAACTGACTTCAAATGGGAATGTTGGAGCACAACTGGCTAGAACTGGAAATGCTGGTTAGCTCTGCCTTGGGTTTCCTGAGACCTGCCCCCCGCCGCCCCGGTCCCTGGGTCCTTCTCCCCAGCGTCTTCCTACTCTTCATCAGGTGGCCCCTCTCGGCCCTGAACAAATTGTTGGTTGGCTCCCGCGAGGGACCCTATAATTAAGCCACATCCTTTTGCCTCTTTAATAACATTGGAGACAGAGCGTATAATTCTGTGAGGGGACAAAAGGAGTATGTAATTTAGTGTCCTTTTCCTGAGCCAATATGAACTCAGTACATGTAGCATCTTGCATGCTCCAGGTGTAAAAAGTGATCGGGTGTCTCAACAAGTGTGTTACGTGAGCAAAATACGTACAGAGTTCATCCAGCAATCAAGGGCTCTTTAGATGCGTGTCTGGCATACTTGGGAGCTTCACGTGTTCCCTGTCGCTGATGAAGAGACTTGATGCAGCCCAGCTGGGGGGGGGGGTTCACAAGCCACACCAATCCTGGCCACCATCACGAGCCTGGTGCCTAAGCCGGAAACCTGGGGGCCGTCCTTGTCTGGTTCTATGCCTCCTATCAACTTGGTTTGACCCCCTTTGAACGTCACCTCCTATGTGCCCTGCGGGCCCTTCATGGTCTGAGCCCTGCTCCCCTGCCGGTCTCATCACCCATGCGTCCCCGTTCCCACCCAGCACACCCCCATGGTCGCCACGTGTTGTGACAGCCCCTTTGTGGGTTCTTAATTTGGATCCCATGGACGGGACACAAGAGGACCTGTGAGTGTCCTAGGGAGAGGACGTCACTGTGCGGGTATATATTTTTAGAAGGAGGGTCCTTGGCTTTCATCAGATTCTTAACCAGGACATGTGAACCCCCAGGTTGAAGAGTTTTGCTCAGGGTGTTTGAACGTGCTCCTCCCTTTCATGCAATGTCTCTCCTTCCCACCTGGTGTACTATTCTTGCAGTCTCTGCTCAGATGTCATCCGCTTGCCTGCTTAGTGGCCCTTTCTCAGGGTCCCCGTGCTCTGCTTTTCCCGAGTGGGATTTAGTCCCTCATTTGCATACCTCTTCCCCTACTGGACCACAGCTCCTGGGGCTAGGAGCTGGCATACAGCCAACTCTGGGTAAATACTCGCAGAGGAAGGAAAGGAACTGTTTTCTCATGTGGGCAGTGGGACTGAGGGTCGCAAATGGCTGCACAGCCCTGCTCCTGCCCCGTCACCCTCACCAACTGGGACCACGGGGACTGTTGCCCCTTCGTGCATTTGCCGCCATTTTCCCTGAGGGGAAGGCCCAACTGTCTGGCATTTTCATGAAGAAACCAAACTTCCATTTGCCATGGGAACTCACTAGATGTGTGATGATTTCTCCATTACCTCTTGACAAATTTTGAGCTCTTTGTTTTTCTTTTCCTTCTTTTATTGCCTTTCAGATTGATGCACTGAGTAAAAGAAGCAAAGAAGCTGAGGCAGCCTTCTTGAATGTCTACAAAAGATTGATTGATGTCCCAGGTAAGCCCGTGCACTTCCAGAGGCCGCCAGTGGGTGTTGTGTGTTGGTGGGTCTCGGGCTTATTCTTCCCAGCTTCCCTAAGGGACTTACACTGGCAACGGCAGCTCCCCAGGAAGCTGGGGATTCTGGGAATATGGATTCTCGAAAACCCCGACTTCGGATGGGTATGGAAGTCAGATGTGTATCTGCTGAAGTTAATCGCATAACTTCCAGTTGATGCCTTTGTAAATGCAGAAACTCAAATCTGTGGGGCTCCCTTTAGCTTCGGTATGCAGTGCTGCACGTTCTTCTTCACAGAGAAGAAAGGGAACCCCTGTGTGAGCCAGGCAGACATCGTGAATGTTCACGGTTCTGGGCGGACCGATCCCACTTTCAGGAATGGCCCCGATAGGGCCCTGGGGCACCTCCTCTCTCCTGGGTCGTCCAGGGGATTCGCATCCTGAGGCCAAGTCTTTCACTTCAGGGTTATAGCCAAGGGCGGGAAGTAGCCTGTTTACGACATGGGTGGATTGTTTCTTCTTGCAAAGGAACTAAAGAGTTAACGTTTTAATCATACTTGCTGGACATTCAGAGAAGTAATGGCTTTCCATTCCTTATTTTAGAAAAGTGAGGCAGAATTCAGAGTACCTTGAGCCACTGGCCCCATTGGTCGTCTTTTCCTGGGTGTTCCACTCACCTAGAAACCCTGGGGAGGTGATGGACATGATCACATGGGTCCCAGCTCAGTCTTGGAAGGACTCCAATCAGAAAATTAGGGAAGTAGTTTGAACATCCTCCTCTACAGACCACGGAAGCCTAATTACCGCCACCCTCCCCTCCCCAGCCCATTGGAATTGCTCACTGACTCTTAGTAATCCTCTAAACATTACTGGCATTACTAGACCTGCTTTTAACAACGCAGAGCAAAAATAGTTCTCCCTGGGGTCTGTCGTTGTGTTCCAGGTCAGGTTCACTAGGCTCTGCTGTCCCCTCTGGGAGTAGGAGTTAATGGAGGCCAGGCCAAGCTAGGGGTGGCGGAAAGCACTCTGGACACTTTGGACAGAGAGGAGAGAGACAGATTCTCCTGCCAGGGCCTGTTGTGAGGTCTTGGTTACATTCTTTTTCTTCTCTGAACCTCAGCTTTCTCATCTGGAAAATGGAAGAAGGCAGGGGAACAGTCTGGTGATGAGAATGGTTTTCTTCTAACTTTTCAGTGTCTTGGGAGCATATCCAGCCCTTAGTTCCAAAGTCTAGCCTTTTGATTTTCTGCAAGAATTTGTATCCACCTAAGGGGTTCCCCAGCCACCCTGGGCAAGGCTCATGAGGATGCTTCTTCACAGTAACGGGATCATTTGATGCCTGACGTGCACTATTTCTCAGAAATTGGAAGCTTGGTGGGCCTGCTTGCATTTTCTTTTGCAAGTTTTGTGTGGATAACTTAGTTGAAAGGGGACAGGCTTGTTTGGTCTTTGCCAGAGACCCAGACAGCCTTTAGCTGCTGTTTTCTAAATAACCTTCACTCTCTTTTTTCCAAAGTCCGTTTGTGCCTGGGTCTTCCCTTAGTGAACTTTCTCAGCCGGGCAATCCCTTTAAAAAATGATGGGCTTTGTCTTTCTGCAGTTATTCTCCATCTAAATTTCCCATAGGAAAAGAAGAGACAGTTTTTAAATCCACACTCCTCTTTTCCTGAGCAGGCCTCATTTATAAACCTATGATTTTTAAAGAATCTTGATCGTAACATGCGTAGGTAGGCTCCTTTTGTCGCTTACTGTCGTACCATCAGCGTTTTTCCCATATTGGTGATATTCTTCATAATTATCATTTTGGGCTGGAGAATTCAAGTTTGCAGTTTCGGCGTTAAGGTGGTGGGAACATATGTTCGATGTTCTCTGTGAGAGTGAAAGTCAATCCGAGCACATCTGCCTGCCCCGTCAGATCGCTTTCACCCACCTCCTAGGTATTTCTTCCTTACACATGCTGCGGTCTGACGGATCTAGCAAGTTCCTTGCGAAGCAGGAATGGAGCTTGGAGCACTCCGCCTGGGTTTTGAAGTCTGCCTATTGCTCAGATGAAGTAATCCTGTGGCTGAGCCTTACAGGAAGGGCCTGGTCAATAGCCTTGCATTTACTGACAGCCAGGCAGCTGGGGGGAGTCCGGGTGCCTTCACTGTCTGTGTGCTTCAGGCCACAGTCTACCTAAACCCAGAAACATCGGGGGGTGGGGGGGGCAGGGTTAAGTTCTTGTAAGAAACAGCAGCTCACGCTACGTCGGAAAAGTCAGGGCAGCTCTCAGGAATAATGGCAAGGGTATTTCAGCTCTGTGTCCTGTGGCCGAGCTCCAGGAGCCCAGGAAGAGCCGACCAGCTGGCTCCAGGAAGAGGTGGAGACAAAGGGCCAGCGACTAAGGAGGCTGGCCCAGAAATCTGACGCAACCAACCCCACTGTCCCCTGTCCAGACATTTTTTTCTTTAAAGGTTTTGCTTATTTATTTGTGAGAGAGAGTTAGCAGGGGGAGGAGCCGAGGGGGGAGAAAGAATGTCCAGCAGACTCCATGTTGAGCGTGGGGCCTGATGGGGGGCTTGACCTCATGACCCCGAGATGATGACCTGAGCGGAAACCAAGAGTCGCAAGCTCCGCTGACCGAGCCACCCGGGAGCGCGGAAATTTTATTTGTATCTTTTGTTTCCCACCTGCTGGCCCTATGGGGTGAAAGCTCCCCGAGGACAGCTTTGCGTTGTCACTGTGTGCCCGGGACTTGGAATAGGGCCTGGCGCACCGCAGGCGTGATACGGGGCGTGCCCCAGAGCCACCCCGAAGTCCTCAGCAGCAGAACTCACTCGGGCACACTAGTGGCTCTTAAAGCTCCATCCTGGCTCAGTTCTGACTCCTCTAAGGGTCCACTTACGTACCCAGTAGCTCCTGGGCATTCCTCCCCCCTGGAATGGCTAATGTGTGCCCTGAAACCCCCCAGTGTGTCCAGAGGAAACCGGCCCCTTGCCTGGCCTCTCTCAGCGAGCAGCACTACCTTCAAACCAGCTGCTCACACCAGAGCGCGGCATCACCACGTCCTGGCCATTCTGCCTCCAGAATGTTCTCGAGTCCATCTACTTCTCTCCATCCCCACTTCTCCTCTCTGCTTCATAGTTCAGGCACCCCCCTCGAGTTTACAGCACCTCAGAGCAAGTCTCCGTGCTTGTAGGAACGGGTTACCCTTCACCCCACAGGCAGACCAGGCCCCATCTCAGCTGATACCTTCCTTATTCCTCCGGGTGAACTTGAGACCCTCCTACATGACCTCGCAGGTCTGGCTTAGCCCTTCACACGCACGCATGCACGCGCACACTCGCACACACGCATTCCCAGCACCCTGTGTTTGCCTCTGCTATTTTCTGGCCGGGCAGGGGAGGGGGACATGTGGTCTTGTGCCTCCTCATTTTCCTACCGTCTTCCCCAGTGCCTGCCACGTAGCAGAAACTCCATAAATCTTGGTTGAATGAATAAATTAAAGGCTCCCATTATTTCTTCAGCATGCTTCCTGAGGTTGTGCAGTCTGCAGTTGTTCGCGCTGGCCCTCACTCCCGGGGTTGGCACTGGCACTGGGGAGAGCACTCGGGTGGGGGGTGGGGGGGCACGCCGGGGCCCTGTGGCTCCTCCCTCTCGTCTGTCTTCCACAGCCCGAATCCCAGGTACTGGTACCTCTCTCTGCCCAGGCACCTTCGTATTAGAGACACTGAACAAACATTTAGACACATAATCATCCTGATGAGTCCCCCAAAGAGTTGAAATAGGTAAGACCCCCAAATTTACCGTCTTCCTCACTTGCCCCCAGATTGTCGTTCATTCTGCGATCCACTTTGAGAGCATCTTAAGATGCTTTTTATCGGAAATACCCTGCCAGCCTTGGCCAAAAGCACGTTCTCTTTCCACGCTGCTGCGACCCCTCCCCCTCAGGGGTGCGTTGGTGAGAGGGGACAGAAGCTGTCCCCTCCCTGGGTCCCAGGAACCATGCTGAGCCCCAGGGGTGGAGTCGGGAGCAAATCAGCCAGATCGCTTCTTGTTTTCATGGACTTCAGAGGGTGGTGAGACTGTGGGCATTAAAAGTAGCCACACACATAGTAATTAAAGTGTATGACGAATATTTCGGAGGTAACACCCATCGGGCATGAGAGTGGAGCTCAGAGAGGACTAGGCAGGGTCCCAGGCAGCCGCCCCTGGGCAGTGACAAGAAGGGCCAAGAACGATGTCATCTAAACAGAAACACTGTCACTGGTCAAAGAGGTGCTGCTAACAGTTAGGCCCCAGGAAGGGGCGCACACCCCTGTGGTCACCTTGTGGGGAAGGCAGGCAGGGACCTGGTAGGGTAGGGGAAGGAGTCTGGGCTTCATCTCACAGACAGAAACTAGGGATGGCTTGTAAGCAGGGAAATGACGCTCTCCGATGGGCCTAATAAAACTGTCATCCTGACTACAGTTGGGACAACAGATTGGAAAGGTGTCCCGAGGACACACGGGGAGGGAGAGATGAGGTCACTTGGTTTCAGGTGGCAGGAGTAAAATTAGAGGCAAATGGACAGATCTCAGCTGCATGAGGGAGGCAGGGGAGATGACGGAGGAAGGTGACAGGGACAGCCCTCACCAGGATGTGGTGGGCACAGCGTCACTTCCTTCAGGACTTGGTTACGCGGTTCACTCTGGCTTATTAATTAAAAGGAGGACCAACAGGAGTGCCTGGGTAGCTCAGTCGGTTAAGCATCTGACTCTCGATTTTGGCTCAAGTCGTGATGTCAGGGTCGTGAGATCGGCGTTGGGCTTCACGCTCAGCAGGGGGTCTGCTGGAGATTCTCTCTCCCTCTCCTTCTGTCCCCTCACCCTCTCTCTCTCTAAAATCAGTCTTAAAAGGAAGACCAACAGTTTGGAGGATTAACCTCTCTTCCTGATTTCTAGCATCGTCTCTAATCATTGTCCTAATTGAAAATGGCCTTTGCCTTTATTGTCAAGGAGAGCGTTTTTACCTTTCGATTCATAAATAAGTTAGGATTTTACTACGTTAGTCAAGATGGCTTCATCTGTCGGTTTCATCACAGACACTTTATATCCTAGTGTTTATGGTCAACCTATAGGGATAGCTTCAGCTTGGACATATTTACGTTTTTTATTTTAATACACCTCTGATTGGGATTTATATTTATTACTTCCTGATGATGAGCACATGAAGAAGAACATCACAGCCATCCACTAACAGCATGACTTGGTAAGGAGACCTGGGCGAGGCGCCCCCAGAGGGGGAGTCCCTCTGTGGCCAGTTCCCCCAGGAGGCCAGCATCCCCCTGCGTGGGCTTCTGTGTTTGCAGGTGAGAACCGGGTTCACTGAATATCCGTCAACAGCAGTGACCCTGAGAGTGCAAGAGAAGGTTCGAGGCATGCCATTTAAGAAGTCCTAGAACATATTCCCTCGGCCAGCACTTCCTGGCAGTCCGTTTTATGCCAGGCCCTGGAGCACCTAAGGTACAAATGCGATTGAGCCTTGGCCCTCGCCTGCCCCTGGCTGGTTCCTTTTTGCCTGGCGGGAGACTGCACAGCCTTTGAGAAAACACTTGCACAATTAAACAGGCTAAACAGGCAGACTCCATCCCTGACTGCAGTGAAAGGAAAAATAAATGACTCCATTCTTAAAGTGTGATCCTCTCCGGTAGCTGGAAATATTCTAGAACGACCACTCTAAAGGCTTGTGCAGAGCTGGGATATTACTGTATTTTGAGCAGAATCACGATGCTGTGCATGATCTGCCCGGAGTTAACCTGGCATGGGTGACTTGCTCTTGCTTCTTGATACTTTTCAAAAAATTTTTTCCCACAATGAGCATGTATTTATCTGTACGGGAGGGAGGGAGGCATGAATCAGGAAAACGATCATGATCTTCGTTTCCGAATAGCCCTTATTAATGGATAATAGATCAGAATTGAAACACCAGTCAGCTGAGCGTTTGTGAGACACTTAACAACTTGTGTAAAACAAAACTGTGGCTTTTCTGTCTCAGGAACATCTTGGTAACGGTCCCCTTTTGAAGTTTAGAAAGGGGGAGAAAGAGATGAAGGAGGTGGAGCTCCCCCTGCACACCAGGGGTTACAGAGCCTTCCTGCTTTGGCTATAGATTTACCGCAAGCTCCCATCACCCTGCTGCCTCTGTCCGCGCCCCTCCACTGCCCCCCGACAGAGAATCATCTGTCACTCCTTGCTAAGATGTGGTTTAGGTCCCACAGACACAAACCCTTCAAACACAAAGGCAGTGCCTGGAAGGGTTTATTTTAAGATTTAAATCTGAGGAAGCACATTACCAGTGATATAAAATATTCATCGGCTCATGAAACACTGCTAGAACTCCGTGTTTCTCGACCGCCCGCCCTCACTTGATTTCCGTGGAATAACTGGCCTGCAGGTGTGAGTCGAGGTGTTAGTCTGCAGAAGTCTTGAAGGAGAGGCTGCTCCGTTTTCAGAACCCGCCCGAAAATGCCCCCTGCTCCCAGGTGCTCCTCTGGGAGGTTGTGATTTGCATTTGGGAAAACCTGCCCTGGTAAATATCCCCGGCCGCCTAGCATTTGAGGACCCAGAAATAAAGGAGAACGTCACCGTTTTTGAGAACTGCTTTTTAATGCACCTCCCTAAGAAGACAGTCATCATCTGGGCCTTTGTGCCCGACATGCCCGTTTCGAGTGAGGACATACCATCACTTAAAACTGGAAAATACCCTTCCTTCCATCTCTCTCCAACTCAAGGATCCCAGTAACAAGACTCCTAGAAAAAAAAAAAAAAAAAAAATGAAATCTGAGGATCTAGTTAGAATCAGCCCTTGCTTTTCGTACCAGCATTGAAAAGGATGCGCTCCTCGGGGGGCATTTTTTAAGACTGCAGGGATGTGGCCTCTCCAGCCTGATCCTTCGAGGCTGCTCCAGTCCGTGTATTCTAGGTCTCCTGGTGTTGGCAGCCAAGCCGGTGCCCAGGCCCCTCCAGAGAGAACTCTGTAACCTCGGGATCCCCTTTGCACATTTTCAGTTTACCTTCGTAAGACATTTTCATTCACACACAAGAATCAAGCACCAGCCAGCACCCTGATGGGACAGAAGAGGAACTGGGACCGAGCCATGAGGGCCGTGCATTGCAGATGCCCTCCTGTCTCTCCGCTGGGCCAGAGCCGGTCCCGAAGCAGCCTGGGGACTAGAGGCCAAGGGACCGTCACGCTCTGCCCAGCACTGGGGTCTCTGTAAAGCAGACAGGGAGGTAGCTTCTCTACCCTCCTTGCCCAGCTTCAAGCAAATCTGGGACCTAATGAGCCTCTCCGTTGTGCACACTGAAGGTTTGCTGGCCGAGGCATCGCTCCATGTTAAAGAAAGGCAGACGTGACAAGACGGGCGTCTGAGTGCTGGCCGCCACTTGCGCGTGCCGCCTCTCCGCCTGTGGGCTCCCCCACCGATCAGCTTCCCAGCACAGTGTGGGGACTCACCAGCCAGGACTTGGGGATCCTGGGTTCGCTAGCGCGGGGAGGTGTGTCGCCTTTCCCCCCTTTGCCGTAACTGGGGTGGTCCTGGCACACTTGATATCTAGACAGCTTTTCATCAGTTGCTCATCAGCATGCTAATTGCTGTATGACTAATTATGCCCTGAATTCCAGTTGATTTTCTTAATGAGACAGCTGGGTTAATTATGTAATCGTATGATTACATTAGCCTAGAGTGCCCCGGCGCAAAGGAGCGTCTGCCGCGCTGTGATGTCATCGCCGGGATGGCACTCGCAAGGGGCACATTTCCCCCCGATGGCAGGGGGACAGCCCCACTGCCCGCAGTGCTCTCTGCGCAGACGTGGCCTTGGTTTTAGCGAGGTCGTTCTTGCCGGTCCTCGTGGTGTCTCTGGGGAGGCCGTTCCCCAGCAGCCTGTCCGCACCCTCCCCAGGGCACCAGGCCCCTGAGAATCAGAAGCCCTGCTTCCCAGCCTCAACGGCGCTCTGTGAAGTCCAGCGGCATCCTCCTCCTTCTAGAACGTCCCTCCCCGAGACTGTTGAGTCTTACCAGAGCGTGCCCACGCTTCCTTTACGGCGACCCGGAGAATCCAAAACGAGACGCAGAGCAGAGGATGTCCGTTCACTTCAGGTCACGTCAAGCACACTTCCAAGTGCACCTGGAGCACAGACTGGCTCCAGCCTCATCCTCCCCTCGGATCCCCACGGATGGGGGATTTCGTACCTTCTTCCTACCCTGATCTCCGCACACCTCGTACCTCGCTGAGAGAGTGCACGTGATCAGAAGAGGGTGACATCTGCCAGCCACCGGCCAGCTCCCCTCTACTCCCCGTGACAGCGAAACCCCAGAGAGTCAGTTACGCCCGCTGACCCCCCCGCCGACCCCCACTTGCCACACTTCTCCTTCCCCGACGCCGCGGTTGCCTCTTCCTTGCTGGGCTCCGAATGGGGGCAGATCCCAGACCTGCTTAGCCTTTTTCTTTTCCGCATTTACGTTCTCTCCCTGAGTAACTCCGGTGTGTGTTATGTTCCCGGAGGCCACGACCAACCTCATCCGGGCCACCGTGACCTCTCGCCCCACCGAGCTCTCCGCCTTTCCTCCTCCTTTCGCCCGTCCATCCTTTGCACAGCAGCTGGATGGGTCTGAGTGGTCTCCAAACTTTTGTCCATGTACCCCAAATCTTGACATCATACCCCTAGCATATGCTCATGTGCTTACTTATTTTAATGATATACATGTGTAATTAGAGAAATGTATTAAATACATTATAAATCATATGCTGAAATGGAATTAAAAGGACATGATGTTTTAAAAACGCGTTTTGGGTAGAGAATAAGGAACGTGGATCTTTTTATTTTGCAATCCTGGGCCAGCTAGAGACCGGGAGCTGATTGACCTTTCAACTTTTTTCAATGGCCACATTTTGGTTATCGATGTACCTAGAAGTATGTAAATGAGGTTAAATTTCTCTTCTGGAAACACCAAAAAAAAAAAAAGGGGACAAGATGAAGAATAAAAGCAACTTCAAATTTATATTTTATCAGCAGTACAAAAAACTTTGTGCTCTCACAAAAATACCGTATTTTAAAGTCAACTTGACAGAGGCATGATTTGTAGACCCATCTTAAGTGTATAGTTTGATAGTGTGGCCACCCTCCCGGTCAAGATAGGGAATCTTTCCATCACCTCACAAGTTCCCTGGTGATCCCAACCCCAGCAACCACTGATCTGCTTTCTGTCACTTCCCTTTAGCTTCACTATTTCCGGCGTTTCACGTAAACAGGGACTCTGGCATGTTCTCTTCTGTGTCCGACTTGCTCCCCTCCGCATGGTGTGTTGGGGATTCATCTGTGTCGTTCATCTGTATCGTTATGGTCCTTCCCTTTGCAATGTGCATCGGGGTCCGATCCGCATCGGGGTCCGATCCGCATCGGGGTCCGATCCGCATCGGGGAGTGTATCCATCCGCCTGCGGACGGACATTTGTTTTGTTTCCAGTGTAAGGCCGTTGTGACTAACCGGCCGTCAGCAATCATCAACAGCTGTTATGTGAACGTATTTTTAAGTACCTAAGACAGGGGGCGCCTGGGTGGCTCAGTCGGTTAAGCGTCTGCCTTTGGCTCAAGTCATGATCCCGGTGGGGCCTGGGATCGAGCCCCACCTTGGGCTCCCTGCTCAGTGGTGATTCTGGAGTCTGCTCCCTCGCCCTCTGCCCCTCTCCCTGCTCATGCTCGCTCTGTCTCTCTTTCCCATAAATAATTAAAATCTTATAAATACATACACACAACTACCTAGAACTAGAATTGCTTAGACATAGGATAAGCATGTGGTTAGCTTGGTGTAAGAAACTGCCAAGCTTGGGGCGCCTGGGTGGCTCCGTGGTTTAAAGCCTCTGCCTTCGGCTCAGGTCATGATCTCAGGGTCCTGGGATCGAGCCCCGCATCGGGCTCTCTGCTCAGCAGGGAGCCTGCTTCCCCCTCTCCCTCTGCCTCTCCGCCTACCTGTGATCTCTCTGTGTCAAATAAATAAATCTAAAATAAATAAATAAAATTTAAAAAAAAAATTTAAAAAGAAGAAGAAACTGCCAAGCTGTTCTTTCAGAGTAGTTGTGTCATCTTATCCCCCAGCAAGAAACCAATGGGAGTTCCGGTTGCTCCACGTCCTCTCCATCAGTTGGTATTGTCAGTCTCTTTACCACTAGACGTTCCACGGAGCATGTAGACTATTTTGTTGTGATTTTAACTCGCATTTTCCTGAGGACTGATGATGCTGACCATTTTTTCATGTGCCTTTTGGTCATTCTTAGATATTTACTTATAAAAGGTTTAAAATCTTTTGCCCATTAAAAATATGAATCATTGTATTACTGAATTGTAAATATTTAACATATTCTAGACATAGGTGCTTTGTCAAATATATGCATTGCAAATATTTTCTCCCCGTACAAGGATAAGGTTTTATTTTAATAAAGCCCAAGTTATCCTAATTATTATGGTTTCGGTTTTTGTTGGTTTTTTTTTTTTTGTTTTTTTGTTTTTTTTTATGTTCTAAGAAACTATTGAGTAGGTTGTAATTTTTTTCTCATGTTTTTTGAGGGAAGTTGTATAATTTTTATCTTTTACCTCTAGGCCAGTAATACATTTTGAGTTAATTTTTATGTGTGGTTTGAGATTAAGGTCAAGTTTCATTGAAAATAAGTGGACATTATGTGTGTGAGATGTTTTCTAGATCCTCTTCTATGTATATTTCTATCTATATACATAGATATATGTATGTATCTATGTTGTAAAGGATCATCTATTTTATTTCATTGTTCTGTGTGTTTATCCTTACGTTAATGTCACACTATCTTGGTTACTGTAGCTTTATAGTCAGTGTTAATCAGGTAATATAAGTCCTTTATCTTTGGTCTTCTTTTTTTTTTTAAGATTTTATTTATTTTCAGAGAGAGTGGGTGTACGCGTGGGCATACGTGTCCACAAGCAGGGGAAGTGGCAGGCAGAGGGAGAAGCAGGCTCCCCACTGAGCGAAGAGCCTGATGTGGGACTGATCCCAGGACCCTGGGATCATGACCTGAGCTGAAGGCAGAGGCCACCGAGGCATCCCTGCTCTTCTTTTTTAAAATTGTTTTTGGCTAGTTGAATTTTAATATAAATTGTAGATTAACTAGTTTGTTTTTACAAATGTGTGTCCTAGAATTTTAATCAGGGTTCCTCTATAGATAATCTGAGGAAAATTGACAATTTAACACTATAGAATCTTTCATTTCAAACATGGTGTATTTCTTTAAGTCTTTTGTAATTTTCCTCGGCAATATTTTAGTTTTCAGCATATAAGCAGGGCACATATTCCATCCAGTATATCCCCAAGTAGGTCGTGTTTTTGGATGCTGTAGCCAATAGTATTTCCTTTATAATTTTCTTTTCCATTTGTCACTTTTATATAGCAATGCAGTTAATTTTTATATAATAATACTACATTTGTGGCCTTTTCAAACTCACCTATTAGTTCTCCAAGTTTATTGGTAGATTCCTTGGGATCTTCTATCTTGAATGTTCCCTGTGTGCTTGAAGAGATTGTATACTTTGTAGATGCTGGGTGAAATGTTCATAAATATCAGGCCAAATTGGTTGATAGTGTTATTGACATTTTCTGTATTTTTCCGATCTGTAATGTCAAATATTTTTCTTTTTGCTGCACTGGCTAGGACCTCAGGTGTGGCAGTGAATAGAAGCAGAGAAAGCAGATGTCTTTCATTGGTCCTGACTTTAGGGAAAAGCATTCAGTCCTTCACCATTAAGTATGATGTTAGGGGTTTTAATAGACACTCTTTATGAGATTGAGAGAATGCCCTTCTGTTCCTAGTTTACCAAGAGTTTTTATTATGAATAGATATTGGATTCTGTCAGGTTTTTTTTTTTCCTGCATCTATTGAGATGATCATATGATTTTTCACCTTTGTTCTCTTAATATGGTGAAGTTATTTGATTGATTGTGTGATATTAGTCCAGCCTTGTATTCCTAGGATAAATCTTAACTTGGTTATGATGTATTGTGCTTTTTAGAATTTGCTGGATTTGATTTGCTAATAGTTTATTAAGGACTTTCACATTTATGTTCATCAAGAATATAGGACTGTAGTTTTATAAAATGAGTTGAGAAGTGCTGCCTCTTTCTCTGTCTGCTGAAAGAGTTGGTGTAAGATACCTGTAATATCAACACTATATTACACCATCTCTATTATGGTGTAGGATAAAACTTCTCTAGTTCACCACTTAAGCTATCTGGGCTTGAGGTTTTCTTTGGTGTAAAATTTTTTATTATACATTTAACTTCTTTAACATTTAAAAGACTAGTAAGATTTTTTACTTCTTCTTGGGTCAGTTTTGGCAATTTTTCAGGGAATGATCCATTTCATGTAAATTATCCAGTTAATTAATATAATGTTCATAATATTTTTTTAATCTTTCAAATATCTGTAGGATGTGTGGTGATACTTCCTTTGTCATTCCCAATCTTGGAATTTGTGGATTCTCTCTTTTTTCTCCTTGATCATTCTGGCTAGAGGTGTGTCAATTTTAATGATTTTTTTTTTTTTTTAGAACTGGCTTTTGTTTGCATTACTTTTTCTCTTTTTCCCCTTCTGGTTTAAGTTTTATTACTGTTCTTATTATTTACCAACTTCTATTTACTTTGGGTTTTATTCACTCTTCTTGGGGTGGAAGAGTTATGTCACTTAGTCTGTTGTGGTTGCAGGAAATGCATCATATGACTTCTGTTCCTTTAAGTTTATCAAGATTTCTTTTATGGTCTAGTATGTGTCCTATCCTTACGAGTGTCTGTGTGCGCTTGAAGAGAATGTGTATCCTGTAGTTGTTGAGTGAAGTGTTCGATAAACGGCAGTCCGGTCAGATTGGTTTACAGTGTTGTCCATGTCTTTGTATTCATACTAACTTTATATCCAGTTTCCTATTAGTGAGAACAGCTTTGAAATCTTTGTTATTGTGGATTTTTTTTCCTCCTTTCAATTCTTTCAGTTTTTGATTCATGTGTTTGAAACTTTGTCTTGGGGTCTATATATCTTTAGGATTGTTATAGCTTATCAGTGACTTGATTCTTTTTTTTTTTTTAAGATTTTCATTTATTTATGAGAAAGAGGGTGCACATAATTGGGGGGAGGGGCAGAGGAAGAAACAGACTCCCCACTGAGCAGGGAGCCCCACATACAGCTCAATCCCAAGGTGCTGAGATCATGACCTGAGCAGAGATCAGAGGCTTCACTGACTGAGCCACCCAGGCACCTCAGTGATTTGGTTGTTTTAAGTTTATACAATGATTTTCTTTATCCCTAGTAATATTTCATGTCCTAAAGTCTCCTTTGTCTGATTTGAACTTAGGCACTCAAGCTTTCTTTTGATTAATGTTTTCATGTTATATCTTTTTCTACCCTTTTACTGTTAACCTATTTTTTGTTATTATATTTAAGTCACATTTCTTGTAAACAGCTATGCCTTCCCTTATTAC
>CM053621.1:25272469-25284998 GCA_028646535.1 Procyon lotor | reverse complement strand
CGTTATTCTTCTTTTCAGCAGTTTGATGGGGTTTATTGGTGTCCTGTGTTTATCCTCTTTGTAGTTTGTTGAGTTTCTTGGAGTTTTAGGGTTTACAGCCCTCACCAAATATGGAATATTTCCCTATTTCCTCAAATATACCCCTCGCCCCTCTCCAGGACCGGGGATGTTAGACTGCCTGGTACCGTTCCCTAGGTTACTGAGGTTTTAGTAACTTTTTTTCTGTTCAGTTTCTACGATTGTGCCTGTGAATTCACTCGTCTTTTTTCTTTCGCAGTGTCTAACGTGGTGTTAAGTCAGTGTAGGGAATTTTTTTTTTTTCCATTTCAGACATTGTACTTCAAGCTCCCACATTCCATTTGATTCTTCTTTATATTTTCCATTTCTCTCCTTATTTTGCTCATATTTTTCTTTAGACCCTTGAGCAGGCTTATAATAGCTATTTTAGTCCTTGTCAACTAATCCCATTATCTCTCGTCATTTCTAGTTCTGTTTTTATTAACTTATCTCCCCCCCATTATCCTGTTTCTTTACATTTTTTGCAGTAATTTTTAGTGGTTGAGACATTTTTGTAGAGGACGTTGTTTTTGCCCATAAGTTTAGATGATAGGAATGTTTCCAAATACCTACTTTTGAAATGCTGCCACTATAGCATGAGTTTCTTTCAAGAGGTGTTTTTTTTTCCCAGTAAGTACTAAGACGTCAACCAGATCGTGTATTTGTTTTTTCAAAAATGTCTGCCTGGCAGCGTATTACTGATAGCCATCTGCCATCAGAAAACAGGCAGCTGATTTGGAGCATTTAACTTTTCAAAAGAAAATTGCGTAACTCGTCTTTAAGCCTAAAACTCTTAAATACTTTGCCACTAAACCAACAAACCTTTTTTTGGTTGTGACTACTGCAGTTTTCTTCTTGTGGGCCAGAGACTCACCCTGCCAGGGTCCTCTGCTGTTTTCCCATCAGGAGTGAACTGAATACAAACTGAATTCAGACGTTGTGTTTTTAATGAGACTGACGTGCTACTTACCCCACCAGTGTCAGTGATATTTGGTATTTTCACATCCAGAATTCGATTTGTTTCTTCTTTATGTCTTCTATTTCTCTCCTTAACTTTGCATTCTTCTTTAGCTCCTTAAGCACAGGCCTCACTCACTGACGATGTGTCCCTTGCGGTCCTCTCTTCCCTTCATTGTAGCCTCACTGACTTTTCTCTGTGCCTCGAATATGCCACATTCCCACCCGCCTCCAGGCCTTTGCACTCTCGTCCCTCTGCCAACAGGCTTCAGAGTCTCTTCTCTTTGCCACCCAGATCTTAATCTCAGGGCCGCCTCTTCCAGGAGGCCCTCGCTGTCCATCTGTCTCCGGGACCCACTCCCGTTCCCACACCCCGTTTCCTCTCTTACTCCTGCTTGGCAGTACTTGAAAGTATTTCGTTTTTAGTTTTGCTTTTCGTCCGTTTCCTTCATTTCAGTAGAATGTCAAGCCTTTGAGAGCAAGGATTTTGTCTTCTCAACGCCATGCCCCCCACCCAGCACCTAGAACGGTCCTGACGTCATAAAACGTACACAGGCGCCAGCGGTCAGACTGAAGTGTTCTTCTGGCCATGCCTGGCACTTCCGTGCCCACTTGCTGTGTCTTCCACCAGGAAGGATTGCCCCACGGTCTCTGCAGGTCTAAATCCTATCTCCTCTTTAAAAAAAAAAAATTTACCTTTGCCTATTGTCTCCATCCGGGAGTGGTCTTCCACTCATCTCATCGTCAGTGTCGCCCTCCTTGCTTTCCTTTGGTCCTTTGTGAACTTGCTGTGTCCCTCCTGTGAGGCTGGTCCCAGCTGACTGTGCTGCACGTCCATCCCAGAGCGTCACCCGGCCCTTGCCCGGAGCAGAAAGATCGTAGGAAATACTTGTTAAATTAGTACTTGAAGAGACAGTATAATTTAGTTGGCTGCTGGTTCAGGAAGCAGAAATCTTAATTAGAATTGTGTGTGCCTGTTTGCCCCTGACTTCTCTCCTCACCGCCCACCCCCCACCCCCAAAACCCCAGTCCCTGGGTGGGATGCCAGCGCCCCCTCCCCCGACCTCTGACTGTGACGGCTGGAATTAATGAGGTCATGTTACATGTACTTAGGAAAAGGTGCTGGATAAATACAGGTGATGGTATTGTTGTTTGTTGTAATTATGTTCTGGGGCCTGTGTTGCATAATGAGCTACATAATGCCTCAAAGAGCATTTTAGGAATTAACTATCAGATGATTGTAAAACACTTTGCAAGTTTGTCACGTTGGGTGGATGGAAGCGACGAGAAAGCCCGTTGAATTGGAAGAGGCTAGGCAGACGGGTCTGCAGGATTTGGTGTGTTCTCTGGCCTCTGCCAGACGCTGCCCTAATTGAGCTGCCGAGGTCGGAGGCTTGTGACGTTCAGAATGAGACCCAACAATACTTGCGTGGGGTTTAATGGCACTGGGAATCATTAACGAGACAAAAAGCCATGATTTCCCTTGGATTAACATACAGGTTGGGGTTCGGCACTCCGAGATCCATTGTTTTGGTCTCCAGCCCCAACACGCTAGAGTCATTATATTGTCATGTGGTAATTAGCTGTTCCTTTAATACAAGTAATAAAAATTAAGCCTAAGAGGTACTTTAGCGATGCCTTTTACATAATCCAAAACAATATTCAAATGCTGTAGGCGTCTAGTCATTCAACTGTACTGTGGTAAAGTTTGAAGTTTAATGCATAGAGATGTTTGAACATTGAGTTCATTCTTTATTCTGTGACCAGTTTTGCTACTTAGGCATTAACCTTTAATAGTGTTAAATTAAATATACATGCCTAATGAATAATTATGAGATTGCCAGAATTTTCATTTACAATGTAATGCTTTGAAATTTTGTCTAAAGGTCTAGTTCTCATTCACTTGATAATGTGCGTGTTATTTTTTATATGTCACCGAGTTCCTGGCTGAATCGAACGAGGGAAGCTATTTTTTATTCGAAGCAGACGCAGTGGGTCCTGGCCTTTTAAAAGGAATGGACTAGAAACGTTGTCGACAGAAATTTTCGGGATGGAGGGCAGGACACCAGCTTAGCTCTTGAAAAATATAATTCGTAAGGGCAGTTGTGCCAGAGAGCCTCCATGCGCGAGCGTTAGTAGAATTTTATCAAGTGCAGCGGGTCTCCTGTTCAATCCTTCTCTGACCTCGGTGTCAAGTTCAGGTGGGAGTTCTAGATGTAGGGGGCCCTGGGTGTACTGCCTGTGTCCTTCAGGCCGGTTGGCCCGCGTGGGGCCACAGGGAGAGGGGTGAAGGAGGTGGGAGTCCGGAGGTGGGGAGGTAGGAAGGTACCTGGAGAAGTGCGGAATGAGGAAATAAAAAAAAAAATAGGACAGAAACGCGGCACCCAGAACGTTCTGAGGAATCGAGCCTCTGGTGCTACCACTGCCCCCTACTTCCAAGGAACCGTCTCCCCAAAATAGCTTTTGAAATCTAATTTAATGTAAATATTTTAATGCTGATTAAAATAGTCATGAAAAGCCACAAATGAGAAAGCGACGTAGTCATAAACCGTGGAGACACCCGGCGCCGGGGGCACGTGACGGGCAGCGTGGGGCTGAAGCCCCAGGCGCAGGGCCGCGTGGCGCTGGACATTTCCCAGTGCCTGCCGTTCTGTAAACTTGCGGGGGACGCTGGCATCTCACAGAGGTCCTGGCTCCCGGCGGCCGGGCCGGCTTCAGCGGGGGACATCTCCCCTCGCCTCCAGGAACCCAGGGTGGTCTGAAAAATTAATGACTCTGCTATTTGAAAATTAAGTGAGCTCTTGAATATATACCCTTGTTGATCCCCTGGGCTGGGTGTTTAGCATTCCTCCAGCAGAGACTAAATCTTCGCAGCCACCTCACAAGTGAGGCTGGCGTCCATACCAGAAATATCTTTTAATCTCTCCTGAGCCCGGCGGGCCTGGGTATTGTGCTCGGCCGGGCCCAGGAGTTCTAGGGGAGGCGCCCCCCACCCCACCCCCCCACCCTGCGCCCGGCAGCCCGACCGGAAGTGCCTTTCAGGCCGCGGGAGGAAGAGTAGAGAGCAGATCGATGCCCAAAGAGCATCCTCGTCTCCCCATTTCATGCTGGATTAGCGATAAAGTCACAGGCCAAGAGTCAGTATCGCAAATTCCACGTTCTGCAGGCTCAAATTTGAGGTGAAAATCCAGTTGTGTGTGAGTCAGTCTGATGGCAGATCGTGCACCGCGGTGGCTGCGGGACCTCACGCGAGCAGCGCAGGAGTTCTAGGGACATTGGCATCCGGTGGCCGTGCGGTGACCCGGGGAGTCTCGGCCCCCCAGCCGGCCAGCCCGCCGAGGAGCCGGGAAACCCTGGGCTCCCCGGAGCTGTGGTCTCCACTTGTGAGACGGGAGCACCCCGGGGGCGCCTCCCCTTGCCTCTGCCATGTGAGTCCCCTTCCTGCCAGTCAGCCTGAGGACCCAGAAATCCTTCGAGTACCGCACACACCAAAGCCCTGGGCAAGTCCCAGCGCACCCGTGGCCGTGGCTGCGGCCCTAGAGGCTGGCTCTGCGTCCACATCCTTTGTCGGCCACAGAGAGGCGTCCCCGGCCCGTCAGCCAGGGGGACCCGGGGCTCTGCAGGGGGGCAGGGCAGCCACAGGGGAGCCAGGGGAGGCTGACCCCCGGGGCCCCGCCGGGGGCCTGCTCCGGGCCGGGAACGTGGCTGGTCTGTGCCCAGAGCTGGGTGACGTTTGTCGTCCTCTCCCGTAGATCCCGTGCCTGCCCTGGACCTTGGGCAGCAGCTCCAGCTCAAAGTGCAGCGTTTGCACGACATTGAAACAGAGAACCAGAAGCTTCGGGAAACTCTGGAAGAGTACAACAAGGAATTCGCCGAAGTGAAAAATCAAGGTCAGTGGTGGCAGATCCGTTCCGTGCTTTGCTTTGTCTTGTCTTTGCTTCCTTTTTTTTTCCCCGTCTGCCTCTAAATGCCTTCCCCACGCTATTGGGACTGGCTGTGCCTGGCCTCCACGTCACCAAGTCAGGGTAGGGCCCAAATCGGAGTCGTTAAGGAGAGATAATAATAGTAATAACACTCAGCCCTTTGGAAGCAAGACTTCTCCTGAGCACAGTAACGACGCCTGCTTTTATTGCCCTGAGACGGGCCGACCAGGGGTCTTTCCAGTCCTTCCCGGATCCTCACGGGGTGGGATCTGCCTTTCAGAAGGCCGTGTGTTGCCTGCAGACGACACCTGTCAGAGAGCCAGCTCGGGATCAAAGGGCCGGAGCCAGCAAGGCCTTCAGTAGTGGCCGCTGCTCCGCGTCCCCTAGTCCTTCCGAATTTCATGAAAGAGAACTGGTGGGGCTGTGCAGCCGGCGACCGACCGGGACTGGGAGGGCAGAGGTTGCCCGGCCCTTCCTTTGGGGGACGAACAAAGGGGTCTCCGCAGCACCTCGAGTCCAGATGTGGTCACCAGCTGCGGGAGCCCGCGGGCTTCCCTGTCTTGGGGACAGGGCGCAGCCCCACATCGCAGACGCTGTGGGTCGTTGTGCCAGCGCCACCTCAGGCGTCGCCTGTGTGTTCTGGTTTGGGCGTGTGGGCGAGGAAGGAGCTGGGCCGGGGGCCGACCTCTCGGGTGACTTCGGGGGGCTCCCTCCGGGCCGGCCTCTCTCCAGGCCGCGCCATGCGTGGGATAACAGAATCCCTCAGATCTTTCAAGTGTCCTCTGGCTTTGAGACCACTGGAGACAGGCTTCGAGACGCAGTCCTGAGGATCCCCCTTCCCCCGTGGGGGGACGGGACACAGACCCCGAGGAGCCCCCGCCTCACTCCAGCTCCACAGGGGGTGATGAGCCTTTGGGATGTGTCGGGACAGACTTGTCCTGCTTCACAGTGAGGCGCTGGACACAGTGGGCTGGGATCCACAGACATAAGGGATGAAGGGGCCGCCTTCCCCCACACTCCAGGTGAGAGAGAACCTGGAAATGCGCACATCCAGGTTCCTTGCCGCACTGCCCAGAAGGAGGGGGCTGCTTTCCTCCCTCCCATGACCTCTGACATTTTATTCCAATGGACCCACTCTTTGTGTTTTTTGTGGACTGATGTTTTGTTCGAGAACGTGCGGGTGGGCCCTGGTCCCTGCGTGGCCTCCCTCCCCACCCGCCTCACCCAGCTCCCCCCGGGGCCAGTTACCCTGCAAGGAACCAAGGACCCATAACTGGGTGTGGGATGTCCTCCTCCCCAAAGGCCCCATCTGATGGGCTTTTTTCAATGAAATACCCTAGTCCCAAGACTTAAGAACAAAGGCTCCAGAGGCAGACAGACCTGCTTTGAGACCCTCTGGGGCCACTGTTTAGCTCTGAGACCTTAAATAAGTGATCAAGGGCCCTCACTTGGTGAAAATCCTCCCTTTCTTGGATGGGAGGCTTCACATTGGGGTGTGCTTCCATGAGATGCTGGGGAGCCCTTTAGCATGCTTTTCCCAACACTCAGTAAATATCAGAGAATCTTACTGCCCACGGCTGTTTTTTCTAGAAATTCTCACCCCCTCCTTTATTTATTAATATTTTTATAGATTTTTCCCAACTTCCAGAAAAATGATAATTTCCTCTTTTTTCTTCCCAGTATGCAATGGTTTTGATTTGGAAAGGCGGGGTGCACATCCCTTATATTTACGTCACAGCTGTGGTGTAGATGGATGAAAAGTTAGAGCGGGAAGGGCCTCTCTCTATCAAGTGTTGGAACTGTCCCCGCCATTTGAAGCTGAGCACATTGGTGCCCAGGCGCAGCTAATTAGAGCAGAGCACGGCGGTCCTCTCTCTGTAGCCGGTCTCCCTCCTCACGAGAGGCTGCAGCTGGGACCCCCCCACCCCCCGGGGAACGTCCCGGACCCAGGCCTGCCTTCCGGAGGAGGACCAGAGGCTCCAGGATGAGCCCAGCCCCTGGCTTAGTCTCGGCTGGCCAGCAAGCAGCCCGGGCGGGGTGGGGATGGCAAAGAGACCCCCTCAGACCAAGTGGGAGCCCCCGGCTGGTGCCCCAGCCTCCCCTGGGAGGAGCGTGACCGAGTCACACTGAGGAACCCCACTGGGGTGAGGTCCACGGGCGATAGAGATACTTCCCACCTGTTGTGAGAGGCAGAAATTCTCTGCGGTGACACAGTCACATAGACCGTGGAGTTAAAGAGCATGCATGTGTCTTCAGAGCTGACCTTTCGGTGTCCACTCCCGCCCAGCTTTGGCCCTGTCACTGTCGCTCGACAGCGACATGTGTCTGTAGCCTGCGGCTCACAGAGTGTTTCTTTCAGACCCCAAACAGCCCCAAAGACAGAAAGACCCCCTTTCTCCTTTCAGGTGCCCTGATGGGGTCATTGGTTTTAATGTGCTCTCTCTCCCTCTCAGGAGAACCTTTGGGCTCCACTTAATGAAAAGGGCCAGTTTTTTCTCCTAACACAAGAGCCTTTAGCTTTTCTCCACTAAGCCATGCGGGTACTGACCACCCCGCGCACGGGCTCCTGCCTTGCCCCGCATGTCTGTGCAGCTGGGGGAGTAAAAGTGGCGGCGGGTCACAGCCCGAAGGACCGAGGGCCCCAGTGCGAGCTCTTACTTGAGCGAAGACCTGGCGGCCCGTGTTTTCGTGTGAGCCCAACCCCCAGTCTCACAGGCCCCCTCCGGGCCTCCCCAGTCAGCCTACCTGGGCTCCCCCATTCATTCGTGCCTTGGCCCTCTCTGGGCCTGGCCTTCCACGAGACAGATCCACTGTGCGGCTCCCCAAAAGTTCTACTCTGCTTGGAGCTGGGACGTCAGTGCCTTGCCAGTGACGGTCCAGCACAGGAGGTGGGATCGGGGGGGGGGGGGGTTGTCTGCGGGAAGCAGCAGGTGGGACAGTCCTGCCCTCCAGCCACGCACGGGTCTGGGTCAGGACGCTGCCCTGTCCATTACGTCTGCTTTGGTGTTTCCATCGGGGTCGTTAAAGCGAGGACTGTAAAGCACTCGGTGGTAGTAGGGCCCAGGCTTTCTCAGGCCAGCCCTGCCCCCCACCCGAGGGGCCCTGAGCACTGAGCCCCGCAGGGCTCCTCCGTCACCCAGCCCCTCTGCCCACACCGCTGGCATGGCATTCACTGTCCCTCAGATGTGGCTCCCCCAGGGATCACCCGCTCTGCACGCACAGCCCCCATCCGCCAGGCTCCAGCCCGGGCCATGGGGGGTTGGCACCCAAGCTCCGGGGTGCATCCCTTCCAGCGGAGGAGACGCGCACTGTGCCCACTTAGCACACCATGTACCCCGTCGCTTGTGAACCCGCGGCACCACAGCGCGGGCCAGGCACGTCTGTAGACTCACCTGACTTTGGCCAGGACCCCTTCTTCCAGAACGCACACACAGTTATGAACTGTTTTCTTTGTGAGAAAGTACTTCAAACGCACAAAAACACGATTCATCTTCCCTCAGCAGAGGACTAATTTAAAGCTCATCAATAAGATGATATTCTGTGTGACCACTGATCCCCCCTCCCCAGTTTTTTTTTAAGTTGTATTGAAGAAACCATATAGCTCCTCTTCCCAGCAAAATCCATTGATCCTCCGCAGCCTAAATGTTTAAAGTTCAATTTAACGTTTAGGGAGTAAAAGGTCTCCGAAGGGACTAGTAACCATTGATTTTGTGTCAGGGTTGAGGAGCTAAAGTTTAGAACAGCGATCCTACCAGGTTGCGGAAGGCTCGTGTGTGTAGCTGCACGGAACCGGGCTCCTCTCACTCCATCTTTCCCTTTCTGCAGAGGTTACGATAAAAGCACTTAAAGAAAAAATCCGAGAATATGAACAGACTCTGAAGAACCAAGCGGAGACTATAGCTCTCGAAAAGGAACAAAAGTTACAAAATGATTTTGCAGAAAAGGAGAGGTGAGTGTCTGGTGGGGTCTGCACGCACTGACCCAATGCTTTTACCTCTCAACTTCACTCCGCGCGGAGCATTTAAAATGAGCGCGGAGACCCACCTGGATCGCAAACCACGCTCCGCGGGGCCCTCGGCAAAATTTTGTTTGAAAAGTAAAGATGTCCCTCACTCTGTCCTCTGGGAGGTTGCCTTGAGTGCCACGCCTCGGGCTTTACCCACGGGGGGATGGGGTCGGGGCCACGTGGGTCCAGGGCTTGAGCACAAAGCGTGTGTCCTTGGCACTCGCTGACATGAGCTGAGACAACAGGGCTTGGCCTTGTGCCCTCTCTCGGGACACTCTGGACGCACGCCGAACTCCTGCCACCTTGCGAAATGAATGTGGATATTTAACATCAGCCACAAATCTTGGGGGTTTTTTGGGGAGGGTTGTTTTTGGAGGGGTTTTTTGCCTCTTTTCTGTACCTCACCGTGTTGCATAGTATAAGCAGCTGATGTCAGTAAAATCTGTTATGGATAGAGAAACCAGGCTTCAGATTTGGGACCTGCCCAAGCTCTCCCAGCTAGGCACCTAGAGGTGGGGAGCAGAGCACAGCCCAGCACTGCAGCCCCGGCCTCCCCTGGTGGTCTCGTGTAGCTTCCCAGGTCCTCTTTGGAGGACCAAAGCCAGTCCCGTGTGGCGTGGGAGAGCAGGGCCGGGTGCTGCCCCCAGGAAAGAAGGGAGCCCCACAGAGGCAGGGCTCCTAGGAGAGCGCTTGATGCCCAGTGCGTTTCTCACCAGGTTACTGATACCAGGGTGAGGGGTTGGGGATGCAAGCAATCAGAATGCTCGGCCAGAGAGAAATGCGTAGGTAAAGCTGGGCCATCCCCCCCTGGAACATGACGCCGCCATTCAAATAATAGCAGTGTCAAATTTGAAGTGAGACCAGCGATGTATCCAGCATGACACAGAGTGAAAAGTGCATGATCGAGAATTACATACGGTGTGATTACTGCTGCACGGAGCAAAGTCATGCATCTGAAAATTGTGGGAGTAAATTCATCTGGGAACTTGATATTATTAAATTTGCTTTTCAAACTAGGTAAAAGAATTAATTATATTTAAAGATGCAAATACTGGACCGACCACTCGGGATAGAAGATAAAGCTAGATGATTTTTTTTTTTTTTAATCTCGTTCTTTACATCAAGAAATTGAAAGGGATCCAGGGTTTAAACGTTAATAATTCAATCATGCACATACCAAAAGAAAACTTGGGCAAGTGTCTTGTTTTTAATAATTTTGGAGTAGATATTTCTTTCTAATCGTAACTGAAAACCGATTATTTAAAAATAAACAACAATAAACATTGTAAAAGCATCAAAAAACTAAGAAGACATTTTCCCACTGCGTAAAGGGAAATTACAAATTAATTTGTAATTCGTATTACAAATTAATAGGAAAAAAATGAGTGCTCTGAAGTGGATGAAGGAGATATGCAGGCATTTCATACAAAGAGAAACGAATGCTCAGCTTTACTCAGCAGGAAAATTTGGTTTAATTTTATCCAGCGTTGGCACAGGAAAACAAACACATACTGTTGGCAAGGGTTTAAATTAGTGAGGTTTTTTTTGTTGCTGCTGGGAAGTTTCTCGATATCTATCAGAACAACAATAACAAAAAATTGCACGTACTCTGACCATTCTAATTCCCCTGCTAGAACTCCATCCAGCAGGTTCACTGGCAGACTTATGCAACAGCATCTACATAAGGGTCACCGCAGAACTGTCTAGTAGAAAGAGACGATAAACAATCTAACTGTCCACAGAAGCTGGTTACGTTAATTATTTAATAAGGATGAGGAGGAGCCGTGTATGCTGGTATAGAACGTTTGCAAAGTAAGGAAATAAGTGAAAAGGCCGTGAATGCTATGACCCCTTCCACGCCGCAAGGGGTAGGAAGTGCCTATTACACTGTTGTGTGTTACATGTGAGTTTATAGTATACTTGTGCCGCTGGGTTTTTTTTTTTTAACTCAGAACCTGTAATAGTTTTATAACTGGAATATGCGAAAACGTGAGCAGTCCTTCCCTGTAAGGGATGGAAATTTGGGTAATTTTTTTTTTTTTTTTTGACGGTATAATTTCTACTTTTCTATATTCCCAGGTTGGTTAGTCTGAGAGCATGCGTTCTATTCATATGATATAAAAATAATAAACTTATTTTTAGACATTTTCTGCAGATGAGGAGGAAGGAATGCTATTTATTGACCAGGGAATTCATTTGGAGATCAGGGGAAATGTAAATCTGGGGATGCTGGGTTCAAACATTGGGAGTCGCCCATTAGGCATTATGGTCACATTTACATTACATTATAACAGACGTGGAGCAGCTGTCACATCTATTAGCACATCCTTTATTCCAACAAATTCCTTCATTGTGTCAGCAAAATGTAAATGTATCATTCTTCTTGGGGAACTTTGGAAAACAATGAGTGCGTGATGATGATTTTTTTTTTTTTAAATATCTGGCGTGTGAAGAACAAGTTACATTCAAGATAAGCGGCTGCATGCATGAGCACGCGTCAGGCCCCTCGGGATGCACACGCCACATTGTGTCCCACGTGGGTACAGAGTCAGGGTGCTGACGGGCACAGGGATCGGGCACACAGCGCTCACGGCACCACCAGTGGTAGCCACATCGTGCGCCCGTGGCCAGCAGCGTGGGTGGCGGCAAAGATCGTTGGTCGCTGAGCTCCAAAGCACATGGGACGTTCGTGTTGGGAAACAAGATGACCAGGTTGGCTTTATTCTCTTCCTTTCCAGAAAGCTGCAGGAGACACAAATGTCCACCACCTCAAAGCTGGAGGAAGCGGAACACAAAGTTCAAAGTCTGCAGACAGGTGGGATGTTCTTCATCTAAGTCAAGCCCGTTCGGGGAAGACAGAAGTGGGGGGCTTTGGGCCATCCCCTTGTCCTCTCCTGCTGTGCCCCCACATCCCCTTACGGGGCCCCCTGGAGGAGTAAAGGAGCCCCCACCCTCAGAGCCCCCCCAGCCTCTCCGCCTTAACTTCGTTCTCACCCACCCTGAGTTGGTAACGTCCGGGGGGAGAGTCTGAATTCTTTTTCCAGCCCTTCTACACGCCATCCTTTCTTTCTGCTCTTTTTCCAACAAACACATCTAAATCACCAAACTGTCAAGGACTAACATCTCATTTGGAGCAAAAAGAGGGACGAAAAAAACCAAAAAAAAAAATAATAATAATAATAACCCACAACACTTATTTCTACCCTAAGTGAAGTTAAGCACTAGCAAAATTTTAAAATTTAAGACGCCCGAAAAGGTTGTGCTAGAGTTCTTATCATTTCTTTACGCTTCTTTTTCTTCTCCTTCTTTTACTTTCTCTTTCTTTTCTTCCCCTGAAAGGGAAACTGCACCATATACTTAATTTAAACGGGGGGGGGGGGGGGGGGGGGAATCAAAAAACCTCATAATTTGAGAGAATACCGCATGGTGGAGTGTGAGAACATAATCCCAGCACATTTCCAGACACGTGAATAAGACCCCCAAGATCTCGAGACGCCCTAAAAAATCACTGAGAAATCAGTACAAAGAGATAAACAGTCCATTAGAACGAGGGGCTAGAGACGCAAATAGGCGGTCTGCAGGGGAA
>CM053621.1:25252867-25272369 GCA_028646535.1 Procyon lotor | reverse complement strand
CACGTGGGCACTACACACATGAAAAAACATTAACAATTCTTAACAGGCAAGAAGATGCTAATTAAATCAGGGAAAGATTGTTTAGCCTGTCAGACTGTCAAAAGAATTTTCTTTAATTGATAATATCCGGTGTTGGTGAGAGTATAAGAAAACAGTCACGCTGCTGGTATTGCTGGGAATGCAGATTGCCTCTGGGGGGAGCCGGCTGGGGCGTCTGTCTGTCCGTCTGGAGTGCCTCTGCTCCTTACCCCAGGATTGGCCTCTGTGGGTGCCCAGATGCCCGGCATCTGGCCGGCTTCGTGTAAGAGCCGTTACTGCCCACGTCCTGCCATGGAGAGCTTTCCATGCTATTCTGCTGAAGGAAGAGAGCAAGTCTCAGAATATATACGTATCATCCTATCTGCGCAGGGTCGGGATAGGGGAAAAAAAAATATATATATATATATATATATGGAGTTATGTAGGAAAGTATTTTTTAGATAATATACGTGGATAATATGTGTGGATAAGAAGTGGAAGTGAAAGGGGATTTTTGGCCCCATTCTGTGTACTTTTGTCGTCTTTGACTCCTTGGATATGTATATATTGCTTGTATGCTTTTTCTTTTTCTTTCTTTCTTTTTCTCTGGAGTGGGGAGGGGCAGAAGAAGAGAGAGACTCTCGAGCAGGCTCCCCGCTCAGCGCAGAGCCTGACGCAGGGCTCGATCTCACGACCCTGAGATCGTGACCTGTGCCAAAACCAAGAGTCAGACGCTTAACCGACTGAGCCAACCAGGCGCCCCTCCTTTTCCTTTTTTAATTTAATTTGAACGACTGGCATCTTATATTAAGGTTTTATGTCCTCTGCCTTTCAGCCCTGGAAAAAACTCGAACAGAATTATTTGACCTGAAAACCAAATACGATGAAGAAATTACTGCCAAGTAAGTCTCTGCCTGGCTTCCTCCGTCTGCATGCTTTCGGTCAGGTGTCACCCGACTTTGCTAATCGATAGGAGATTCCTCCTGCTTTGCCCTCCTTCTGTTGGCATATGCGAAGCGGTATGGGATTCAGGAGGTGCTCGGCCTCAGGGCTGCCGTGGGGACAACAGCGTCACCCCCGTGAGCTGCTCGCATCAATCTAATACCCACGATGTGACAGAAAGCTCTGGAGCTCCTAGAACACTGAAACTTGTGTCCCTAATTATTGGGAAGCCTCATCAACACGTGCCTTTTTCTAAGAAAGTTTGGGAACAGGGCATCTTCTAGAAGAGGTAACACATGGGACACTTTGGGGAGCCGGGTCTGCGCAGATCACGTCCCCTTTTCCTGTGTCCATGTCCTTGGCTCCCACACAGACATAGTTACTCGAGTCACCCCTTAGAACACTCAGCACCCGTCTATGGGCACACATACACACAGGTCAAGCATGTGTGAGGGCGGGCACGTGTCACGCGAGGCCCTTGCCAGACGGAAATCAGTGCCCTGGGGCAGCATGGGTGCCGGGTGCGCTTGGCGTCCGCCCGCCCTCCGTGCAGAACACCAGGAAAGAAGGAATGGTATTGGCAGCAATCAAGAGGTGAAAGAGCAGCAGTGGTTGTCCCTAGCCCCAGTCTCCCCTGCTAAAGTCCAGACAGGCAGAGCCACCAGACCGAGAGGTTGAGCCACTTCTGTCCTGGGGGGCTCCGCCGTGTCCCTCAGAAGCCCACGCCCCCTGGCTGCTCTGTGCCAGTAAGGAGGGTCTCCTGCTGTGCTCCCATGGCATCTGGGCCCCGGGGCAGGGCAGGGGGGGCGCCTCTGGATAGCGCCTCTTCTTCCCGGGCCCCTGTTCTACGTGCGTCCCCCTGTCCCTTCATGCTCGTCCTTGGCCTCTGACGTTGCTGCTGGGCCTGCTGCTCCTGCTGCTCCCAGGACCCGCCTCGGTGGGCTCTTGGCCTGTGCTTTGCATCATTTAGTAGCTGGAGACCTTGAGAGCTGATTTTGGTCATGAGCACAGAACTTCTGCACAAAGATGAAAATATCCTCCTCGGTCTCAGCGACGCTGGCCGACTCACTGGCATATCTAATCCCGGTGGAAGTCGCCAGATTGTCTTACCCTCTTGGCATGCTGAAGTGTGACTTCAGGTGGGATAGAATGTGCTGGCTCTAAGTGATAACTGTCAAGGTTTCCCTCTGAAACCTGGAGAATCTGGTATTGACCCCTCCGACCCAGGGCACCAGCGTTGGCGGGTCGCCGAAGGGCCGCCCCAACCCCCCAACCACCCCCCAGGGGGAAGCGCGGCAGAGCCCGTCCAACTGCTGTCGCCCTGAGAGCCCTCGCTGTCTGTGTCTGGCCCCCCTCTTCTGCCAGCCCGCCATGCTTATTTTTCTATTATTTCTGCCTGGATTTCATTCTACTAAGAAGTATAGTCATCATCTTTCTTGGTAAATTTCTTTTTTTTTTTCCACTAGTGTTCATTATTTTATTTTTGTAAAACCACACCTCTTTCTAGAAGACATAGATACATCTTGTGTTTCTATAATTAACCAAAGCTTGCTTTGTTACTCACTTTGAAAGTTGCGCAACCCATCTCTAAGCCCCTTTAAGCCAGTGTTTCTCAAATTGGGTGTCACGGGGGCGAAATCAGTGTAGTGAGTGGCGACCGGCTGGATGAGCCACACAATACAGTAGAAAACGAAGTCACAGAATGGAGTAGACAGCATCACAGTTCATGCCACGTAGTGAAGTCGAGTATTTGTTCTGTATTTTGCTTTCATTATGTGTATAAACATAAAAATATAAATGTACAAGGTATCGGGTCGCGATGTAAAATGCAGTTCTTCTGGTGGGTCTCAATCAGAAATTATTTATTAATTATTTTGAAAGCCGCTACTCTGAGAGTGTTACAAAAGGCTGGGCTTCCAGAAGCTGGCGTCTCCCGCCGTGTCCTCGCGGGGCGTGCTGGGGAGGTGCTGTTAGCCGCAGACGCATACCTGCTTGGGAAAAAGAAACAGCCTGATGACACACAGCCTCTATCGAAACCATGCGGAGGTGACAGCAGATAATGCCACGTGTCACATGAGGGCTAAGTACTGGTCCCTGGTTTAGACTCATCATTTCTTTATCAGGATTCTAGAGAAGCCACATAGAAAATTTGTGTCCATCTGATTGCTTTGTTTTAGGATTTGGGGAAGCGACTTAGCACAGAAGAGCCATCTAGAAAGGGCTTACACACTCTCCGCCCCCTGGTTTCCATCCCCCACTGGGTGGGGAATATGGCGACCGGGGAGCTGCCTGGAGACAGCCCGGAAGTCAGGGTCTGTCATCCTCTGTCCCCTCCCTTTCTGGCATTAGAGGCCAGGCTGACGCTGGGGGATGACAGCACAGTCACCTGTCAAGGCCCTGCTCCCAGGTGACCCTGCTCCCTCAGATGGGGTTAGAGGAGCCTCTCAAGATGACAGGGATGATTTTCAGTCTTAAGTATTTTTCTAGTTACTGTTTATAGACACATTGACTCCTGGGCTGGACAGAGCAGCCAGCTCTGTCATGTTACAGGTAAGAACATTAGATTTTGGGTTCTCTGAACCAGCAAGGTCACCCAGGGGAGCCCCAGAGGCCCTAGACCTCCCCTTGACTCCGACCCTCCTGGCATCTGATGAGCAATGGCGGCCACTGGTGTGGGCTCCGTGAGAAATATTTCTAGACTGTTTCTCATCATATCAGCGTGTCTTAAGGCCGAAAATATTTTTTCCCTCAAAAATCCAAAGAAATGAAAATCCATGCCTTACTTGCTCCAGTCAATGGAAAATAGAAAGTACAAGAGTTGCTTATTCTAACAGAGTGTTCTGCTTCGGGACTGGTTGTCGTCACAGACTGCTTTCGGGGCCATGGGTGCTTGGGGTGCATCACCTCCCGGGATCGGAGCAGGGAACGGCTCGCCTTCCCCTGGGAGGAGCAGGGAGGCAGCAGTGTGCGCGTGCGTGGGGAGGCCAAGCCTAACTCATGAGGGACGCGACTCAGAACAGAGCCGTTCCTCAGCAGCCGACGTTCCTGGAGGCCCCCTCTGCGCCTCGCCCTCTGCTGGGTCCTGGAAATCCTGAGATAGAAGATTCAGGAAGACAGGCCGTTGGAATCCAGTGTGATCACTGCTATGACAGAGGGGACGTTAGCTGGCACAGCCTCCGTGCTGTCAGGGTGTCCACGAGACAGCCCACTGCAACAGAGGGCAGGCGGGAGGGGTGCCACAGAGGGAATACGGCAGCTTGAGCCAGGACTGGCCAGGATGTACCACGCTGAGGCTTGCGAGGACCTGTGGCCTTTGGGACAAAGAGCGACCCCTGGCCTTACCCTCCCTCCTTCCCGCTGCCAGGACTCCCGTGGCCACACTCAGCAGCAGCCAGAGGGCAGCCTCCAGGGGAGGCTTAGCCAGCTGGAGCAAAAGGAAAGGGTAACCAGGGAAGCCTTCCTGAAGGGGGTGACACGTGGTTTGCAGTTGAAAGATGAGTTCTGGTGAGGGGCTGCTGGAGGCAAAGGAGTGCAGTGTGTGAGAACACAGGGCGGCCAGGCCGACCCAGGGGGCCCGCCAGACGTGCCAACCGTGGGGATGGGGCGAGGTGGGCACCACGTACGTGGGGCCGGGTGGAGGAGGGGCAGCGGACTCAGGCCTCCACGGGGGTTGGGCATTTCCCAAGTCGGAAACGGACTGACTGCTAACAAAAGGCAGCCTAGGGCCAAACTTAGTGTACATGCTTCCCGGAGTAAGTAATCCACAAAAAATGTGGAGAATGGACTGAGTCAATACTCACTACTTTCTTGTAGCTTTGCGGGGAGTCCATCAGTCTGGGAGATCGCCTGCATCCAGAGGCTCCCCCCTCGCATCCCCCTCCCATTTTATGGGGAAGGTCTGTCACTCCGCCATCCGCCCCAGGCCCACCCTAGGTGTTTCTTACTAGACTAGACATCTTCTCATTAACACGTATGAATAGAAGCCCACCAGGGGCAGACCTTTCCACAGATGGTCTTAAAACATTTCTAAACTGTTTCTTTTCTCTCTTGGAGAGTAGGGAATTCTTAAATCCTCGTTGACAGAAAACACGAGAAGGGGATGGGATGGCACGGTCCAGCGAGGGCTTTGGAGAAGGCTGACCCGCGAGCGGGATGGGGGGTCTGCGACTCTTCCGTGTGGCTTTGGGGGCGCTCGCTGACCGCCATTCCTACTTTCCTTACCCAGCGTTGGACACACAGCGGCGCTGGGGCAGAGTCAGGGAGGGGGTGCGGGCGACCCCAAGCACTGCTACTAGTAGGATCAGCAAAGCGGGGCCTGGTGTGCGCTCCTGAAATCGGCAGACCTCGGGGAAGGTGGACTCTAATGTCACCATCTCCCCACGGGCTTCCAAGAGCCCACGTTGCCCTCGCCTCTCTGTCACTGGGAGACAGCGTCAAGTGGGAGATGTCACCCGCACTTGGGAAAGCAGCCCGCAGGTCGAAGGCACCAAGACTGTGCCAAGAGCCCGGTTTATTGTGAGCAGTCACCACCCTGCGTCAGCTGGGACAGCGCGGGCCGACTTGCAGCAGTGAAGTTTTCCACGCGGAGGCTTGAAGCAAAATGTAATTAGCCTTTATGTGCAGAACAAGGACCCATTGATGAATACAGCTGGTCTTTGTTTTGTCCCGTCATTGAGAGTGGGAGGTAAAAGTGTTCTTCTTCATGTTTATTAATGCAAGATTCCTTAGACAAATGGCGAGCACAGTTTAATATTTGTTGGAACATAGGGGGTTTGCCAAAACAGTTGTGTAAGAGGATTGCAGGGGTGCAGAGCATAACCGCTTCTGGGTTAAATAAATGAGTTATTTCTCTGCTTCCCCCCCCCCTTTCTTTCTTTTTTCTTCCTTTTTTTTTTTTCTTTTCTCTTTTGCCCTGAGGGGGGCACCCTGGGTTCCGATCTTCCCACTCGTGGTAGCAGATGGAAGGCCAGTGCCCCGATTGACTTTAACCTGGAGAGTCCAGCCAAGCAGAGGGCTTGGGTTTTAGTAGTGAGACGGTTCACAGGATGCCCGTGGAGGTGGACGGGCACACGACACCCGGCCCCGGAGAGAGGCCTGGCCCTCGCCTTCCGTAGCCGAGTCAGCGCGCACACCGCGGGAGGGGAGCCTTGCCCTCCCCGACTGGCATCCTGGACGAAAATGCAGGAATTGCCCTTTCTGCTCCCGTCCACGGCCCCGCCCCCTCTCTGCTCGGACCCCAGAATCCTGGCACAGAAAGAGCTTCAGTTATAACATACAGTCTGCTTATCCGTCCTCTCCACTCGTGGCCTGTCTCTCCGAGCCTCCCGTAAAGGAAAATACTGAACTACACTGAAACGCTCTGTGTTTTACAGCTAATGGGAGTCTTAGGAGAATTTGCACCTCCCGAGCCTTTCCTGCCGGAAGAATTCATATTTCTTCAGGTTGCTCGGGTTCTAGTCCTTTCCTGGGTACTTCTGAGAAAGCCCTGCATTGTATATGTGCTGACTTCCATCGTATATTACAAAAGGGACATTTATGAGGAACTTCACTTGGGTTGATTTTAGAGTATTTTCTTTAGAGCATGTAGGGAAGCGGTGCCTTCTCACAGAACGCCGCGTGCTCTGAGAAAGGAGTCTTTCCCGAGTGAGCCTGGCTTAGGGCTCTGTGGAAATTGTTGAGGGGAGCCTGGATGTACCCCGCATCGTGGCGGGGCGTGGGGGCTGCGTGCAGACACCTGCGGGTGAATGGCGGTGGGGTGGGCACCCTCTGCGCGTGCGGATCGCGGGACGAGTCCCCAGAGGTTTCTGGCCTGGCCTCAAATCCAGCGCCCTTCAGACCCTGCCGAGGTGGCGCGTCAGGTCCCACGTGACGCCGCCCTCGTAAAGAGAGCCGTGTCACCTGTGGGAGGGCCAGCCAGGTCTGAGGTCGCCCTGAAGCCCGTCCAGCCCTCGCTCTCCCCGCGGCCCCCTCCCGTGGGTCCCTGCGGACTGGCTGCTCTTGTGCTTATTTCTTTTTACACCTCCACGGGGAAGACTTGGGGAAGGAGGCCCAGTGGAGGGCGGGCGACAGAGCCCGAGAGTCGCACAGCTGTTTTGTTGATCCCGTTGGACGCCTGCGCATCCCCTGGTTAAACTCGACAACACCAGTGTTGATCTCCCCAAATGGAGTCTCTCGGCTGTACCTTTAAGAAGGGAACATTTTCCATTTCCTGTCTTTTTGATGAGTCATCAATTTCCAGTACGAGTTGCTGTAATTATCCTGGTTAGATTAATTTCCCTAAAAATAGAGAGGCAGCCACTTTTATGGTTTAGAGGGGATGGGCTTGAATAAAGAACCTACTGTCCCTTCAACCTTAAAGGCAATCTGATGACGCTTGCAAGGAACAACTGAGGAGTTTTGGGGCGGGGGTGGGGGGTTTCCCCACTCTGTAGCTTTAGCTCCCAAAGAGCATAACTGTGCATTTTGCAGAATGCCTAGGATTTTCCAGCCCCGTACAAGCGTCTCACTTGACACCTAAAATTCAGTGCCTGGGGGAGCCCCAGAGGGCCTTCCTTGGCCTCTCCAGTAACAGCAGCGTCTCTAAGCTGCACAGCCCAGATCTGGTGGCTTCCCAGCCCAGGGCACTGGGCAGGAAGAAGGGGGTGGCTTCATCTTTTCAAGTCCACGTAGAATTTCCTCCGAGTGCCAAAGATCCTTCACCTGTTCCGTGGACTCTAGGTGAGTCTGGACATTTACCCAGCGTCGGCGAGAACCAGCAGTCTCTGCCTCCCACCTTCAGCTACGCTCACTAAAGGCCTGTGTTAAAATGTCAGGCATTGTGTCAAGTGCTGGGACTGCAGAATGAAGGGGACGGGAGCTTCCAGATGCCGTCTGCTCGCGGGCTCGCCCTGAGCGCGGAAACACCCCCATACGCGTGTGCCCACGGCCGTGCTGGGGCAGGTGGTGTACAGACTGCCTATGGATAGAGACACACTGATCCTATTCCTCCAGCATCCTTGGAGAGGGCATTCCAGAGAAAAGCATTATTCCTTGACTGTCACCAGGGTTTGGCATGCTTTTATAAAAATTTTGTGGTTTTAGAGACCCTTGAGGTTTCCCTGATTTCGCTATCAAGGTGAAACTTGGGGGGCTCACAGTCTGAAGCTCAAGGAAACGGATAAGGAGGCCGATGGAGAACTCAGCCATCCCGGTGCCTCTAGTGACCTGCAGGATGGACGTCGTGACCTGTGCCTGCCTACGTCCAGGACTGGGGATCAAGCAAGTGTCACAGGCGTTGCTGCCCCCCACTCGGCTCGCCCTGTCTGTGCACCGTGTGCGAGTCCGCACGCTCGTGGCTACAGCGCGGAGGTGAGACGTGGATTCCCCTCGGCAGTCAGCGCGAGCCTTCGCCTTGACGGCAGGTGGATGTCTCAGGAGCGCAGCCTGGCCCCTGACCAGTGACGTTGTTTACTCCCTGGGAGGACACCCGAAGGAAGCCGATAACTTCTAAAAGGAAAGCAGGAGCCGTCTGAACCTTTGAAGTGCTTTAGGAAGGAAGACTTACTACGGAGGCCCTGCCTGGGGCTGCACCCCGCCTCCGGCCCCCAGGGGAATTCCTCCAAAAGCCCTGCGTTTCTGCTTCGCCAGGGAGTCCCTGGCTGTGGCGGAGGCCTGGGGCCACACCGGGTCACCGGGAGGCGGCACATTGGGTGGCAGAGGGGAATGTGACCGGAGGCACACCGACCAGCCCAGGGCCCGTTGGAAGAGAGGCAGGAGGGCCGGCAGAAGTGAGAGACCGCCCTTCCCGTGGCACAGCCCCGAGTCAGTGAGGATCGTTCCCTTTGTAGGATACTTAGTATTTCTGATTGCAGAAGTCCTCCGTGTGTATCGTACCAAATTTCGAAAATTCTAAACAGTTTCAGAAAACAGGTCATCTCTCATTATTTCACGACGCAGAGATAACCGTTGTTAACACTCTGGCCTATCCCTTCCAGTCTTTTTTCTAGACTGTGCTTTGCTCCTGTTGTCTTTTGTAGACAGCATCAGATTTCGTTTCTAGGCTGTTGGTTTGATTTGTTTGCTTGTTGTTTTCTTTGACACGTAGATATTTCTTTCATGTCGTTAACTGTCCTTCGGAAGCCTGATGCGTGCTGCCCAACATTCCGTCAGATAGGGGTGCTGTGGGGTAAGTTACTCCTTGGTTTCCCTCTTGTTTGGGAGCCTCACTCGACACCGCTGTCATTGCCTCCCAGGTTAGAACTAGAAAGCATCCAACGTGCTGTCTTTTCGTGCCTCTCTTCCACCAGTGGCTGCGGTGTCTTCAGGTGGCTTCCCTGTAACGTCACCAGACCAGGAGAGCCTGAACCCCCAGAACGCTCCTGAAGTCCCCTCCCTCAGCAGTAGCCCCGTCCTCCTTAGTAAAAGGATGGGACCGGACTGGACGGCAGTGGGCAGCATGGAAGAGCCTGTCCCCTTTATGGCCTCTTAGCTTTATCCCCCTGCTGCTTCCCAGAAGCCGAATCTCTGGTCCTGTCCGCCAGCAGAGCCTGTGCAGCCTCCCCGTGGAGCGGCCTCCAGGGACGGCACCGGCCGGGCATGGGGGACAGTGTGAGCGTAAGGGAGAGAGCCCCGCTCTCGGGGTCACCACGAGGCTTGATTGCTGACCCAGCGAGAGGAGTGACCGTGGGCAGGGCACCCAGTTTCCGTCCTCAACAGCGAGATGGAGGGACGCCCTCGTGGAGAGCCTGGAGGCGGATGTGCACGCGAACTCGGCGAATGGGCTCCGGCCGCCCCTTACCCTCTCCCGTGGTGAAAATCGGGTTGTCTGTGCTGCCGGGCCTCCTCGTCCGCGTCGGCACGCTGCAGCCGTGGGAGTCCTCGTCCTGAGGACTCGGAACTAGAAATCCTGACCACTCGGCACTTGGCTGTTGCTCCGCGGGGAGCAGAAAGCTCCGAGCGCCTGGCATTGCAGCCCAGTTAGTGCCCGAACCTCTGGCGGATCATAACCGCTGAGTGACTCTGCTGGAGTCTGAGCACCACGTGTGTGCAGGCCCCGCACGGGCCACGCGAGCAGGTCGTCCCGCGTGTGGTCCCCTCCGGCCGCACGTCGGGGCGACTCTCGGACTCCAGGAGAGGCCTCACCCCGTGTGGCTTGGAGAATTTGGGGCTCTCTGGGCTGTTGTAAAACACACTGAGAGAGGTGCCAAACATCTGGGCACCAGCAAGGACGTCTGGGGCTCTTATTCTGGGATGTTGTTTTTTTTTAAAAAAAAAAAGGAAAACTTTTTGGAACCATCCTTAAGAATGAAAAGTTTCCTGCAGGAAAGCGAGAGCGAGCTAGATAATTAAACTCATTGATTTCCTTCACGGCTTGTTTGGCCTTTCCTTCCCTTCCTGAGGTGCTGCTTGTTGAGGAATGTCTCCAGTTGCCAGAAAGACAGTGGGGTGTCTCCCATTCCCCCCACCCCGCTCTGCTTTCAGCCAGAGCCGGGTTCCAAGGCGAGCCTGCAATATGAATTTTTAATGCAGAACTTTATAGCCTCACTCTTGCAGCCCGGCTGCATTGCTCTCTTGAGCTTTCAGATTTAATGCCCTGATGAACAAGCAGAGACTCGGGGCATCGGCTCTAGTGCGGCTTAACCCCCGGATGACCGCACATGCGCCCTCTCGTTTTCCTAAAGGTAAACCTAAAGGAGTCGGGAGAAAAAAAGAAATGTTTCCAGTCCTGCAGCGTTTGGAATGTTCTCAACCTAGCCTGGAGCACCAAAGCAGCATAGTCTCGAAATTCTATTGGATGGCATACATTTGTACCTTTTCATTTATCTTTTCAAAGATGGCCTGTTCCCACTTTGACGTTCTTCCGTGCTCTCTTCGAGCCACGAGACGGCTGTGCAGGATTTACCCAACAGAAGGGTCACCGGACAGTCCCGTTTTTTTCCGTGGAAAGCCCGAGTGTAGTTAGAAATCCAGAATTTGTCATCGATCGTGGAGAATCGACCACTTACGTCAAGTGTGTGTAGGCCTGTGGTCGATTGTCTTTTTTTTTTTTTTTTTCTTTTTTTCCTGCTGGTAGCTCTGTGTATTAGTGAAGGTTTTGAAATTAAGGGGAAAATATTTGAGAAGAAGCTGCCTGTAAAAACTGCATGAGTTTAAATAGGTTAGAAGGATGGAGTTTTCAATAAGTGGTAGTGGAGTAACTGGCCGTGGGGAAGATGAGAGAGAGCTGAGCCTCAGCAAGACCAAACCTAGATGTTTTAAATCCTTGCTTATAAAAAACGAAACCATGAAAACATGAGGAGAAATTTTAAGCGGCTCCTTCTTTGGTGTGGGAGTGGGGGAAATCTTTCGAAGCGCGACGCCCAAGATGGAAATCGGGGAAGTTCACAGCTCTCTGTGAATTGAGTGATTGATAAACTGACAAAAATATTTGTATTGCATATGACAGAAATATATATATAAAGAGCCCTTACAAAACGATAAGAAAAAGTTTACCACCACAGTAGAGAAAGCTCTCTATTTTCAGCTCCGTCTCCTTTCTAGACAGTTCTGCCGTGAGCATCGCAAACTTAAGCGAACTCACCATCCTCCGTGATTTCCGTCTTCCCCACAGACCGCTTCCCTCGTGTGTCTTCCCCACCTCAGGCAAACATGGTCTGTCTGTATTCCACAGACAGAGGGTTCTTCCTGACTCGCATCCCCGCTATCTAATCCGTATTAATTCCACCTCCTCGAGACCTTCTGCATCCCTCACTTTTCACTGTAGTAATTTGGCTCTTTTCATCTCTTGGCCCCGCAACTCAGTGTCTTCCCAGCGGATCTCCCTGCTGCCAGTTTCTCCCTGGACTAATCCATCCTCCAAGCGTCTTGTCTGCTAAAAGTGTCTTTCCGAAATATAAATCTGATCCTGTTAAAATCTGTCCTCCTTAAAGTCTCTCCATGGCTCTGTCTTGCCTCCACTGAAAAATCCTGACAAGTGCCTGTGCCACTTCGTGAGGCAGCCCCCGACTTCACAGCCCCATTTCACACCAGTCCCAACTCCCCTCCTCCCGTCGTGGAATCGCGGGCCCCTCCCAGGCTCACCGGGCTCTGACATCCCAGCTCAGAGGTACTGGCCTTTCTTCACCAGCAGCCCCGTTCCTGCGCCCTCGTGGACACGCGAGACGGGCCTCTGGCCTCTCTCGTTCCGTGGAGGGAGATCGGGGGCGGGGAAGGTCATGAATCTGGACCCAGAAAACATGCATCTTTATTTTTCACTAACATCTGACGATGATGTAGCATTCCCTTCCCGTCCCCATGAAGTCACCGAACCAGAGTGAGGATCTTGAGACTTGGTTGCAAGTGGAAATCGTGGATCTTTTCCATCACGTTAGAATGGTCATAAATACCCCAGAGAGTCAGTAGTTCTTAGACACACCACCAGATTCGTTATTCCTTGCACGGATAAAGAATGTTTGTTACTACATCCTAAATTTGGTGAGTGTTGGGGGGTTTTTTTAGGTATTGTAATAACCGCACATCAGAATGCTTATTTTCCATAGTAGACTTGGGTATTTAAAAGCTTCTTCTAGAAAGAGGTCCATACTCTTCGCCAGACCGTCAGGGGGGACCATGGCCCAAGGAAGGTTCAGCATCCACCAGCAGCGTCTTGAGGGCCACAAACTAGACCCCCCTCGTTTTAATAATAGTCCGTGTGGCTTTCATGAAACCCCCCTCTTCGAAGCATGAAACACTTTGGACTGGGGTGGGGGCAAATATTGTCCCAATTCCAGACACACAACAATGCCACTTGTGCGGATGGACCCTTCGCTGGGGGTGGAGGAAGCCTGCTTGCCCCTCGGGGTCTGCCCCCGATGTGAAGAAGCAGCGCGGGGATTCGGGCTGTCAGAGGGCCAAGCCTGTAGCGGCCTGCAGCGTCCGCCATTGGCGTAACATGGGGCGTGAATCTCCATGAGCCACCGGGAAAGAAGGGGCATCGGAACTCTCACGGCTCATTTTCATAACGAAGAGAAGGGGTAAATGCATTTTCTAAGCTCAGGGACAGCTCTCCTCTCACAGAGAGGGAGGCAGTCCCCCTCCCCCCACGTCAGGGTTATTTTGAACCCTCATCCGCTCAGTAAATATCAGCTGAGTGCCTCCCGTGTGCTTTTTTTTTTTTTTTTTTTTAAGATTTTATTTATTTGACAGAGAGGAGAGAGATCACAAGTAGGCAGAGAGGCAGGCAGAGAGAGAGGGGGAAGCAGGCTCCCTGCTGAGCAGAGAGCCCGATGCGGGGCTCGATCCCAGGACCCTGAGATCATGACCTGAGCCGAAGGCAGAAGCTTTAACCCACTGAGCCACCCAGTGCCCCCCTCCCGTGTGCTTGGCACTGTCACGGGCATGGGCAGCGCCTCAGCCTCGGGTCTCAGTCTTTGCACTTGATCGTCCTGTCCCTGAGAGGTTCACTGCCAGCCCCCCTGTAACTTTAAATCGCATTTGCATGCTGATGGCTCCCACACTGATGTTTCTGGCCCCAACCCATCCTTACCAGACCTCACAGGCTTCACGCAAACAAAACTGAACGCCCCCATCACCTGGTGAAACAGCCACCAGAGCGATCCTGTCGCTTTGCAAGCCAGTCCTCGGAGTCAGAGGCAGGTCCTCCGAGCTCACCTCCGCCTTCTCCCCTCCTAGCAGGCTCTGTCCTCGCGTCCCACTTTCATCTCCTCCTTCTGACCCTCCCTGCATCTCTCCCTCCTGGCTGATCTCTCTCTCCTCACGGGAAGTCAGGTCCCTTTGCCACTGTCCACAGTGCCCAGAAAAGCGCCTGCCTAGCACTCTGGATGTTTTTGCCATCCACTCCGGATGAATGGAACCCAAGCCCATCCCTGCTCTCCTAGAGGCCACCTCCAAGCAGAAAGCAGATTGCCCTGTAATGAAAGTGCGAGGAGAGTCAAGTGTCATGTGCTCCCAAGAAAATTAAAGCAAAAGAAGGAAGGGGGAAGGCGGGGAGAGGACCTTGCTGGCTTCCATGGATGGTCAGGGAAAGCAGAGTGACTTGGTTGCAAATGAACTCCAGAAGCCCGGAGCAAGGGCTCCACTCTGTGTTTATTAAATCCAACCCATGGGCGCTGACTCTGCTATTTTAATGTGGACACTTACTCAGAGAATCCTTAAACGGGGGTCCTCGGACCCAGCCCCGATACAAGAAGTCTTGTGCTGAAATGAACCCCCCAATATGTTCAGAGCCGAAAATACGGGGTAGTTGCATGGGTCTTCTAGAAGGGCAGGGTATGAGCGGGGAGAACACATCTGTGTCTTCCGACGCTATATTAAATAGTTGACCTAGCTCTGCCCCGACTCCGGAAGCATGGGTGTTCAGGACATTGGCCCTCATCACCCAGGTCAGTGACTCCTGATGGACTTGGCTAAGATTCCTTAGAACTTGAAATTCCTTAGAGTTCAACATACAGCTCCCTGGGCCGCGTCCCCTAGCAACTGACTCAGTGGGTCTGGCACGGGACCCACGGCTCTGCCTTCTGCACACACGTGGGGTCTGGCGACCACACTTTGGAAAACTCTGATCTAGTCACTGTGGTTCCATCTGGTTGATATTTGGTTTGCGGACGGAGTTGCCCAAATAAGGACAAGGGACAGCGCTCTGATGGAACCTCAGAGAGCCCCTCGTCTCTGCCCTGTGCTTGAGCGTGTACCGCCACAGGGCCATGCTGTGTCAGAGTTGGGTGTCTGGTGACCCAGACCGGGAGCTCCCCGAGGGCTCGTGCGTAGTTCCAGGAGTCTGTGACCGTGCCTGGTACCCAGAGAGATGTCCGTCAGTGTCTGGATAATCCTCGAGCTAGTACTCGGGAGTGAGTAGACACCTCCGCACATCATCTCGTGTCTTTGCCCTTGGGACTCTGACAATCACTGTGTCTGCCCCCCACCGAAAGGTCTAAAGAACAAGATCCTTGGAATACGGGCGTATCTCGAGGGCCGACACAGGGGAGGGTCCAGGGCGGGGGCACGTGCGCGGGTGACGCTATAGCTGGAGCTCTGATGGGCAGTCAGCCCTGTGAGGCTCTGCTGTGCAGTCTCTGGCAGCTCTTTGAACTTCCCCCAGGGGAGTCCCAATGCCAAGTGTAAAAGTACCAAATGAGGGGTTTTCTGATTCATAATCAGGACATGCCACCAGGTTGCTGGGTCAAGCCTGGCAGAGTCCGCTCGGTGGCCTGCGAAAGCCCCGGGGTCCTGGTGGCACCAGAGCAGTGCGAGGGGCTTCGAGGGGCAGGGCTGGTTCCAGGCGACCCAGCCTCTTCTGCTTCTGGGCGTCTGGGATTCACGTGCGCTGTGATCGCTAAGCAAGTCTTCTGTTACTCAGCGAATGCAGACGCTCCTTACGTGCTGCTACGGAGAGATGTCCAGCACGTGTACTTCAGTGGAAAGCACAGGGCTCAGAACTTGGGGTGTTTAATGCGCTCCGTGCATTGTAAATGCGAACACCGGCTCTCAGAGGGCATCTGGGAGCAGGGAGACAGGCACCTTTTCACTGTACCCCTTTCTGATTTTGAATCTCCCGTTGAATGAGAATCTATCTAGTCCTGCTGGGGCCTTCACATCCATGGATCCAAAGTGGCCCTATGGCCATCAGGCACCCCCACCCGCAGGCAGAGCCCATTTCCAGCCCCATTTCTGTCCAGCTCAGAATCGGTCACCAGGATAAACAAAACAGCACTTTGGAACTGTCTTTGGGAATGTATGTATCTTTAAAGCAGCCCGAAAGCTTATTAAATGTACCCTGAAACCCTGTGGAGGGGAGGCGGAACGCGCGGGGGCCAGATCTGGGGGCTCACCCGGTTCCACTTGCCGGCCAACAGCGGGCCCTTGGGTGAGTCCAGTCAGCCCCCACCCCGTGACTGTCCGCGTCCCCGCGAGCTCCCGGGAGTCAGGCCGAAAGCGTTCAGTGGTCCCGTTGCCAGGGTCCAGGCGATGTTAGCTGCCACTGTCACTGTGAACATGCAGACACCCTGTGCCCCAGCTCCTGTTGTGAAGCCAGCAGCTACCGAGAAGGCTCCATGACCTCCCACCAGGCCTGGCTCCCTTGTTCGCAGTTCAATAATTAGCCATCATAATAGGAAAGAAAGAGATCCAAACCATGTTTCATCTCTCTTCGCCAGTTTTGCGAACACACATGTTTTCGTGTCTCGGATGCCCATGGCAGTGCACACGCGCGTCACGTGGCCACGCACGCATGACGGTCGAGCTCGGGACTTTCTACTTTGTATACTGTCCTTTGTTCTTTTGGCTTGACTTCACTTGAACGGCTCTTTTAACACCTGCTTATCTGCTGATTTGTCGTTTTCGTGGCAAAATTTCATTTTCTTCTCTCGATGAATTAGGGTTTATGTAACCATTCTTGCTTGGCGAGCACCTTGGTTATTGGGGCTGTTCTTGAATTTTTGTCCAGAAAAATAATCCCCAGAAATATTTTTTTTAAAATGTGTTTTTCAGAAAGAGAGATCATCAGGGCAAAAGAGAGGCTGTCTTAAGTCTTCCTCGCATGTCGCTTTACAGAGAGGTAGACCGTTAGCGAGAGTAGCTGAGGTTCCTTCTCCTCCCCCCACCCCCAACCCCAGCCCAAATTTCAGAGATATAAGCCCAGAGCTCCAGTCTGGCCTGGGGAAGGAACACTACTTGTCTCAGACCTTCTGTGGCAAATCCAGAAGGTAAGGGGTGGGCTGCAGTGATTTTCACCGTCTCCCTGCCGCTCGAGGTGAGACCGCATAGATATTTAGCTTTATATTTTTTAGCACAAAATTCCACGTTTTCCCGTCTCTGTAGTCTGTGTGTTTCCTTCTATCCTAAGAACATGGCTACGGTGGAAACAGAGTAGTAATTCTATACATATTCTCGATTTTAATTACTCACATTTATGGGGACTTTTGCCTATTAATAGATTTTCTTTTCATTTGAGTTCTGGTCGTTTTCTTGTCCAGAGGTATTATACCTAGTTTATAGGAGATGGATCCCATCAAACTTATTGTCAGTCATTTTTGATACGGTTTCAATAATGGAAGATGGTCTTTCCTTCCCAATCCATTTTCTTAATATTGTTTTATGATTTAACTGCCACCTGTTTGGAATTCATTCTAGCATACGAGGTAAAATACGTTTATTATTCTTCGTATGAGCATCCAGTTTGTCCCATAGTGGCTGGCGATCCCTTCCCCTGGTATCGAACATTGGAGAAATCGATATAAATAGCTACATATACATCTGGATCCCTGTCTGGAATGCCATTCTGTTGATCTAACATTTCGTTCTAATAAGCACCACACTGTTTGCTAACTTCTGTTTTCTATTTGGATATTTTGCTCTTGTTGGATTTTTTGGTTTTAAAAAACCTTCGGTATTTTGAGGGGTGCCTGGGTGGGCTCCAGTCAGTTGAGCATCCAACTCTTGGTTTCAGCCCAGGTCATGGTCTCAAGGTCATGGGATCAAGTTCTGCATCAGGCTCCATGCTTATTGTGGGGTCTGCTTCTCCTCCCTCCACCCCTTCCCACTTCTAAATAGATAGATCGATTGAGAGATCATTTAAAAAAAAAAATCTTTGGTATTTTCATCACCTAATTTTTTTGTACGTATCTTGTCATTTCACCAAGTTTTATAAATCAGCTTGGGAGAAGAACTTATATTTATTTATCTTTAATGCAACTGCAGTAAGAAATGCCATCATCAACTTTCTTTGCCACTAGCATTTTGTAATTCGATTTTCTATAAATGGAATTTATACCATGCTATTTTACTTCCCACGTGTTTAATATTTATATCCCTGTTGTAGATGAGATAGATCTTTTATTTTCTGGGTATTACTAGTACATGGGAAGGGTTTTTGTTGTTGTTGTTGTTGTTGTTGTTAAGCTTTTGTGGGTTTTTTTGTCTTTACCAAAAAACTTGGGGCTTTGCTGGATGCGTGGGTTATCTCTGCACATTTGCTCCAGTGAGCCCCTTGGATTTGGTGCCCATGTGACTGTATTACCCACAGATAGTGAATTTGCAACCTTTTGCAACAGTAGCACACCTGATCCTCTTCTTTCGTTCCTGTTCTTAAAAGGAGCGTCTCTCTTATTTGTCTTCGGAGAATAACGGAGCCTCTTGGTTCTGCGTGTCCTGTTTACGTCGGCCCGTCTGGCGCTTCCCCCATGTAAATGCAGCGGTGACCTGCCTTTCTGGGGATAGGAACCCCTTGACTGTGTCCTGCGTTCCGAGCGGCGTAGTACATTTCCTAATAGGGTTATATTCTATATATCGTGTCTCTTTATGGCTTTATATTGCCTATTTTATAGATTTTCTTGCCTCAGGATTTAAGACAAGTTCGAGCTTGTTGTGTTTTATTATTCACTGTGTCTTTTAGGGTGGCTTACTTCTCTGGAAAGTTATTTTCCATGTAGGATATTGGCTAGAGTGGTTTAAAACCTTACCTGAGCCTTTTAAAAACATCTGGTCAGTCTTCACCTTTTTACTGAAGTTTTCTTCAGAGATGTATTTTATTTTTATAGGTGAATTTGACCTGGTCACATCTCCTGCTGTAACCCTTCTCATAAGCTCTGCCTAATTTATCGTTGATAACCTTACTTTTCTTTAATTCAGAGTATCTGCTTCACACACACTCTGATGTGCTGAAGGGAGATGGGCCAAAAGGCTTCCTTGACTCTCAGAGTGTCCCGAGCCCTCCAGTCCAGCCCTGCTCCGTGTGTCCTCTTATTTCTGGAACTCACCGCCCGATGCAGAGCCACGGAGCCCTTCCGAAACCTTTAAAAAACAGATATGTATTTTTGATTCTCTCGCCAGTCCCCGCGTTGGTGCCCCGCGTTGATCGTGCCCCTCCCTCGGCAGTGAGGCCCAATCGGTCATGCCAGACTCTGGACCCACAACAATCGCAGCTGGTGAATTCTTCCAAGTTACTTGCATTTTCCAAAGACGATCTGCTCCCTTCACAAAGCTGCTGCTGCTTAGCGGGAGTACCAGCTAGTGATGAGAATCCTCTTTTTTCTTTTAAGTCTTCTATCTATTTAAGTCATCTCTGCACCCACCATGGGTGGGGCTCAAACTCACGACCCCCTGAGTCAAGAATCCCATGCTCCTCCGCCCCAGTAAGAACCCTTTATTCTATCACACATGGTGGGTATTTTTCACCGGGTGCCGTCCCAGGAGGTGACAGACGCAGACAAATATGTCATTGTTTAACTTGTAGTAATCTCAGAAATTGATCCTCTGGGTGTTCGGGGTCCTTCTCGTAAGGGTGAAACCTGGGGAGCCCCTCCCCTGTCCTTTGAAAAGCGACTGTGTCCAGTTTCCCGTGCAGATTACCGTGCGTCGTCGATGATCACAGGCACCGCTGGGCTGTAAGGCCCCATGGGCGGGACGGGCCCCCCAAGGCAGGGCCTCGAGATGCCGGCTGCTGCGGCTCTCCGGCCCCGACAGGTGAAAGAGGGTTCGGCTCGTCCAGTAGGCATCCCTTCCCAAATTAATGCTGTAATAAAACCGGGAAGACTGTTTGTTTAATTTAAAAGTGTCATCCCGTCAACCTC
>CM053621.1:25223188-25252767 GCA_028646535.1 Procyon lotor | reverse complement strand
AAAGGCACTTACGCTGCCGAAATGCAGACTCTCGGTGCCAGCGAGAGGAAGAGGAAGGATGCTGCCTTTCCTGAGAGCACGGGGCCCCTCTGCCTTGTTCTCCAGTTTCACTTCCCAGCCCTGTGGGGCGGAGGCGGGGGCCGGGCGCCTGGCCGTGGGCTCGGAGGAAAAGAGGGAGAAGGAGCCGAGGGTAATAACTGGGGGGCCGCTGGAGCTCTGTTTTTTAGTCTTAGTTTTAGCTTCTCTGCCACCAAGCCTCCTCTTAACATTTCCTACCAAGTAGTACTTAGGGGAGAAAGGGGGTAATTAGGATTCCTTACACAGGGGCACAGAAGCAGGGCTCCCGCCCTTGGCCGCCTGCTCCCTGTGACCATGAGCCCCTCCGTCACTTCTCTGCGCTGGGCCTCAGTTTCCCCACCTGTGAAACCTGAGCAGTTTTGTCGTAGGCCGTTGGTCCCCACCGGCCGGGCCCTCGCCGCTGGGGCCGGGAATCCGAGGCCTTCTGGTTCCACCCGTAGCTGGGCCAGCACCTGTCAGCTGTAGGCAGGCGGCTGCAGGTTAAGCAAACACGGAAAGAGAATCAAAATCTGAAAGGGGGTTCTGGAAGAGCCAGGGCTCAGATTGGGGAAGCAGAGCTCCAGCCGCCGGAAAGCTGTGCTGACGGATCCCACACTGAATACGTGTAGGAGACATTTAAAGTGTGCACGTGAAAAATGGCACTGACAGCGGCCCTTCCCGAACGTCTTTTTAAAGTCTAAAAGTAGACAGGCAGCAGTCTGCGTCCGCAGGCCTGCCGGTGGAGATCTCTGCCGAAGGGCCCTCTCTCTGGGGGTCCGGCTCCTGGGGGGGCGCCCGGGCACACCGCGAGCGGTGAGGGGGTGCGCGGGACCCAGGAGTCCCGTCCGGGGTTGGTTTTCCTCCCGTTCTCTGGGCTCAGCAGTCCTTCTCTGGATCAAAGAAAAATACTCATTTACGACTTTCCATCCATGTTTTTCTTATGGAGATAAGCTTTTCCTGTGCATTTTTTGTTCTCCCCTTTGCTGAGCAAGTGAATTGAGATTCTGGGGGGTTAACTGACTTCACACAAGTCCGCAAAGTGCGGAGTCTGCCCCCCACACACACACACACACGTGGGTTCTTTCCTGGGGCCTCGGCCGCCGCTGCCCGCCTGCTCTCCACCTCATTCCCGCACAAACCAAGTGGCAGGGTCGACATCCCACGGGCTTCATTAGTCCACGCCTGGTGTTGGAAAGATTCCAAACTGCTGTGAAGGTCATTGTTTTTTTTTTTATTTATGCTTTTTCAGTTAATTTTTTGTGCTAAATTTCCAACACACAGTAGATCGCGGGATCCGGAGGTGCCTGGGTGCAGTCGCAGCCCCCCTGTTTGGGGGTGCCTGTCTCTCCCGTCCCTGTTCCCACTCCATTTTATCATGAGACTTTTCCAGAATCCTTTCCCTTCACCTCTCAGTGTTTTAGCGTGTTGACCTCATGTAAAGACTCCCCTGATAGTACGGTACTATCATCAGATCAAAAACGAATTTCATAATAACATCAGTTCTTAAACCTCTAGTTACCCTCAGTCATAGAAGGCTTAATTTTTTTAGTTTGCTAGGCTCAGAATTCAGATAAAATCCAGACGTTGGGATTGCTTGGTATGCCTCATTCATTTTCTGGATCTCCCCCCCACCCTTCTCTTTTTTCCTTTCCTGGCAATTTGTTTGCGTAAGAGATTGGCTCATTCGTCCTGAAGAGTTTCCTACAGTCTGGGTTTCACAGACAGCATCCCCGGATGGAGTTGAGTGCGTTCTGTCCTCCGTAATTCCTGTAGGTTTGTCAGTGAACTTAGAGGATCAATCAGATTCTGACTGGAAATTGAGGGCAAAAGCCGCTCTCTGGGTGGTGTTGAGTATCTCTGTAATGTTCTCAGGTATTGAAAATCAGCCCCGGGCAGAAGAGAAAGATCCTGATTTTCACGCACAACAGTAAGAATGGTTATGCGCGTGAGTCCTGGTCTGCAGAGCCCTTTTCCACCGCGGCAGTGCTCTTACTTTATCCTTGTGCCAATTTCTTTGAGAAAGGCTGCATTATTCCTGCTGCGCAGATGGCAGTCAAGCTCACAAGTCAGCCCAAGGTCAAACAAATAAGGGCAGTGAGGAAGAATTTGAGCCTCTTTGCTCTGCAGGCCACGCTCGTCTGCTTCTCCAGACCACTATTTCCCTAATTTCACCTCCAGTGCTGCCGTCCTACCTGGGGCCCCCTGGCACTTGATTTAAGGAGAGAAATCTCCATCCAGCCTGCTCCCCGTTGCTTTGAGAGCAACAGTGCAAGAAGGCTCGAGAAGTGGCAAGAAGCCCCCCAAACTTGGATCCAGGCCCTTCTCCCAAGAAGCTTTGGATGGTCTCAATAGCCAAAGCAGAATGAATTATGCAATCTCGTAACCTGATTGTCAGCCACAGCTGTCCCGCGTCTCTGCCCAGAGATGACCGAAGCCTGAGTGACAGTCACAGGCTGTTTCTGATCACACTCTAGAGGGTCAGACCCTGGTGAGGGACCGGCTGCTAGGAGTTGCCCTGTTCGTTCAGCCCAGGACTAAGCCTCGTGCAGACTCGAGAAGACCACTTCATCGGTCAGCTAGCCACAGATTAACCTAAAGGAGGATTGTATTCAGTCCCTGAAACCGAGTCAGCTAAACAGTGGGGCAAGAAGGGAAGTTTTCTTCCCGATTGGGATTGACAAGCAGAGACATAACTGCAATTGATTTTGTTACTTGTTGTATCATCTAAACTGAAATAGAATGGTCAGAAAAATGGACCAATTGTGGTTAATTTCTGAGCAGGCAGAGGTGACGTTCTGGCCATTTCACTGTCGGAACACGATTTCGTTTCCAATAAGAAGAAAACCCACGATTTCCAGAAGGTTTGGCCTGGAGGTTAAGCGCCACAGCCCTCTCTCTGCTCAGGCCCTTGATTTGACTGGGGAGGGGGTGGCTGCTCAGGAGAGACCCGTTGGATCAGAGGCTTGGAAGGGAGCCAAGTGGCTTCACCCCTGCCCTCCACCCCATGCCAGGGCAGAGCTAGCTCAGCACGGGTAGAACAGGAAAGATAGGTCTGGTCATACACAACAGGGTGGTCCAGGAGACCCTTCCCCACTTTCTGCCAAGTCCCGATTTGTGCCCAGCTCTGTGTCAGGCGCGGGGATCCGCTGGGAGCCAGGCTGACTGGCCCTTACCTGGGGAGCTCACAGTCCAGTGGACAAAACAAAGCCTAACTCCAGATCTTGACATATGTTTTTCTTTTTTTTTTTTAAGATTTTATTTATTTATTTGACAGAGACAGAGAGAGATCACAAGTAGGCAGAGAAAGGGGGGAAGCAGGCTCCCTGCTGAGCAGAGAGCCCGATGTGGGGCTCGATCCCAGGACCCTGAGATCATGACCTGAGCCAAAGGCAGAGGCTTTAACCCACTGAGCCACCCAGGCGCCCCGACATACATTTTTCTGCAAGCAGATTGTTCTCCCCTTTCTCAAAGGCTATGAAAAGTGGCAAGAAACTTAAATCTGCAAAAGCAACTTACAGACTCTTTCCTTCAAAGTCACCTGTTCAGTTTTGGCAAAATACCCCTATACTCTCTGTTCTTTAAAATACCAGCCCATGTGCCTGGGTGGCTCTGTCGGTTACGCATCTGCCTTCTGCTCGAGTCATGATCTCAGGGTCCTGGGATCGAGTCCTGTGTCCCGCTTCCCGCTCAGCGGGGAGTCTGCTTCTCCCTCTGCCCTTCCCCCTACTCGTGCACTCTCTCTCTCTCTCTCTCTCTCTCTCTCTCAAATAAATAAATAAAATCTTTTTCAAAAAGTAAAATAAAATACCAGCCCACGAACGGTTGCCTTTCAGGTGCAGAGCAGACTTCCAGGAGCACACCGATGTCGTTAGTTTGCATATTTAGTCAGCCAATATTTAGCGTGCCCCTGCTGTGTTCTCTGAGATTACAGCGGTGAATAAGGTAGCAATCAGTACACGAATAAGATACTTGGAGGCCAGGGGCACCTGGGTGGCTCAGTCGTTAAGCGTCTGCCTTAGGCCCAGATCAGATCCCAGGGTCCTGGGATCGAGCCCCGCATCGGGTTCCCTGCTCGGCAGGAAGCCTGCTTCTCCCGCTACCATTCCCTCTGCTTGTGTTCCCTCTCTCGCTGTGTTTCTCTCTGTCAAATAAATAAAATCTTAAAAAAAAAAAAAAAAAAAGATACTTGGAGGCCAGAATAAGTGCAATAAAAATAAAATGAGTGGACAGAGGGGAGCAGGGCTGCTGGGAGGCCTTTCGGAGGACAGCCACCAGGGCTGAGCCATAGATGGTGACTGGTGACCACAGCCACCTGTACGGGCCCCAGCAGAGGGGACAAGCGGGTGGCCAAGCAGAGTTCCCAGGAACCGAACTGAAGAAGCCGCGAGAGCATTAGCTGATTGAGCCGCAGGAGGACATTTACACAGGATGCCTGTTACTAACAGGTTTAAAAAAACTTCACCAGGAGCAGAGTTCACCCCAGCCTGGTGGCTCCGATGGAGAAGCCGCGCGTTCCTTAGGCTTCTTTGTTTGGAAGCCTTGATGGCCTGAAATCTGGAAAAGGAGCCTCCGTGTTGGTGGGAGGCTTTTTGGTTGATCCTGTGCTCCCTGCAGGGCCTGGGCCCCTGAGGGGATGGGCGGGAGGGTTGAGCCGTCCTCAGAGGGAGCGAGCCCGAAAGAAGCTCCTGGAATCCATGGCTCCAACCACAGCCGACTGGTGGCCGGCGGACTGGATTTGACCACAAACCGCCAGGGGAATGCAGTGGCGGGAAGGATTAGTCCATGGGCTGACCGGGCCCTCCCAGAGAGGCGGTGGCCGGACTCTGTGGGCCAGAGGAGGGGGGCAGCGGGTGTAGACATCTCAGGACTCACATGCCCAATGGCAGCGTGCAGACGGCACAGAGGGAGTATGGGCTTGGGTGCTCTAAGAGCAGTACCGTTAGAGTGCCTGGCTGGCTCAGAGTGCTCACGCCTTGATCTCAGGTTCATGAATTCAAGCCCCGTGTTGGGTGTAGAGATGACTTAAAAATAAAATCTTTAAAACGAAAAAAAGGCAGTATCATCAAAATTGTAATAGCTCACTTTGTCTACAGAGAGAAGGAAATGCTTTCAGAGTATTTCGTGTGACTTCACCTGGCAAAGATAAAACAAAAGAACTTGAAAGCCAATCTCATATATAAGTACTTATGAAAAAAATACTAAATAAAATATCAGCACACAGAATTCGGGAGCACATTAACCACAACCAAACAGGCAAATAACTGTCTGCGTAATTTACCATTTTAGCGAGTCAGAGAAGAAAAACCTTTTAATTTGCTCCATAAATGCTTTTTTAAAAGGTACTTAATGAAATCAATATCCATCATTTATTAAAAAGTCTTAATAAAATAGGAACAGTTGGATATTTCATTAACAAAATAAAAACACATATATTTAAAGTCCAAAATGAGCGATACGACTGCGTCGCTGCATCGCCCTGGAAGTCAGACGCCAGGCAGGGATCCCCGCTGTCACCTCGCTTTGTCATGTGCTTCTGGGAGCGCTGGCCACTGCCATCGTCCAAGAGAAGATAGCAAAAGGCAGGAGAACGCGGCCCTGTCATGGGCGCACAAGGACTCAGGACTCTCCAGAGCCCCAGAGAACAACCGAGAAGCTGTTAGAAGCTCGAATGGGACCTACTGCGTTGTGACTCTTTCCTCTGTCTAGAAGGTGGTTGCTCCATCAGCCCCGCAAACTCCTCTTTATCCTCCGGGATGTAGACCAGATGTCCCCGAATCCGTGAGCCTGTGCCTCCTCCTGTCTGCAAAGGAGACATTGTCCGTCTGTCCCTCGGAGGGCTGTCACTGTACCAAATGGTACCAAAACAACTCCGGTCTCTTCCTCTCCCTGCACCCCCCACAGGGGACACAGTGACAGGGTCCCACTGGGAGCAGAGCGAGCTGGTGCCAGTGCCGGAGGAGGGCGCTGTGCCGCCTTCTCTGGGTCTAGTCCTGCAGTGGCTCTCACAGAAGACTCTGCAATTTTATTAAACACTTTCACTTGAATGCTGAAAAAAATATGCCATTATAAAATCCTCGAATAGAATTAGTAAGTTTAAAGCAGGGAGAATTCAGTTTCGGTGTTTCTTCTCTTGACGCCCAAGAACTTTATACAATCTCGTGTTGAGACTGTTGACTTTTGAGTTGGGTCCAAGAAGACACCTGGACCTGAAGGGCGCCCCGGAGGCTTTTCCAGCTGCCCTGTGCATGTCCTGTGTTTTCACAGCTCCTGACAGGGCTGTGACTCTCCGGAATTGAAATCCCGGCCAGCCTTGCCCTGCTGCCATCCCTTAGAGTCGGGAGGCTAGTGTGGAAGTAAATATAGCGTCTCCATCGTGGATATCGTTCCCCCCCCGCCCATCACTGACCGTGTCCTTTTAAGTTCCTCATAAAAATCGCGTGCTATGGGCGCCTGGGTGGCTCAGTCGTTAAGCGTCTGCCTTTGGCCCGGGTCATGATCCCAGGGTCCTGGGATCGAGCCCCACATCGGGCTCTCTGCAGGGAGCCTGCTTCTCCTGCTACCATTCCCTCTGCTTGTGTTCCCTCTCTCGCTGTGTTTCTCTCTGTCAAATAAATAAAATCTTTAAAAAAAAAAAAAAAAATCGCATGCTAGGCCAGAGAATACCCTGAAATGATCTGGAGGGAACCAATTGAAGGAACTGCATATTCCAGGCCAAGCAGAAATGCTCCGCTGTTCGAAGCCAGAGCAGAGAATAATGTGGTGCGGGTTAATAGATCAGCGAAAGCTGTTTCATCAGCTCGTGAAAAGGTGAGGGAACCAAATTTTTATAATAGTTTCGCTGAGCAAACAATATGTGCAGTTATTACGGACTCTGGAAGAGAAACGATTTTAGGCTAATGTCAGGCTGTGGGTCCTGTTGTAGGCAGTCGAGCCCTCAGAATGAGCAGAATGAACAACCTCTGGCCTATTGTCGATACCCGTGCTACGAAGGGACACGCAATGGCATTCATTACTCCCTTCTCAGAGGACATTTCCAGTGGTACTAACCTCTGGGCATTTTCGTATTCCTTACTGAGGGCAGTGTGTCTGGTAGGATTAATTTGGTGGGGCGCCGGGGGCAGCACTTCAGAGGGGAGTGGACTTAGCCTCAGTGGCAGATGTATTCTCAAGACGAGACCAGCACACGCTTCCGAGGGCCGCCATCTTGGTCCTTGTCTACATAGGCCAATGGCCACACCCCGATCACAGAAATAGCCGGCTAGTTGTACCTCTGTTGACTTTTTAAGGAGCATGCCCCTTGGAAAAGCCAGTCACGAGCCTACGGACTTTTAAAATAAGAATCTGAAACTTTTCTCGCTCCCGGCATCCTGGTTCCTCCCATTGTCTCCTCCGGTGGCTTCTGGTCCATTCTGTGAATGGGAACTGCAGCCCGTCTGGGCCCCATCTTCACCAGGATGCCTGGTATTGAATAGCTGCCCCCTCTTCCTGAACAGCAGAGCTCAGTGTTGTGATTATCATTTGAAAGCTTTGGAAATCTGAGAGTTGCTCCCGAATGAAAAGGTAAGTGCAGTAGTTGTTATCACGTTCAATATTATGGTCAGTTTAGCGGTTGCTTAGTAACCGAAGTGAAACTGACCAGAAGATGGAAAAACTTGAAATTCGTTTCCAGGGATTGCCTCAGACTGCCGAGAAGGCACCTTCCTGTTTTAATGTGACTAATTTTTTTTATAAGTGCCTTGAAATCCTTTGGAAATGATGCACTGTTTTCTGGATGTTAGGTATACTAGTGAATGTGCACAACCATTCGCTGCCTGAGAAGACATTCTGAGAGCCTGAATTTGCAAGGATGCTCTCAAGACCACCCACGTCCCCTAGAGCCGGCAGGATCCGGGTGCCACTTCCCAGCCCCCGTGGGTGCCAGCCTGGCCCATCCCTGCCTCTAGGTGAAGCCAGGACCCTGGGAAGCCCTCTGTTCTCTATAGCGCGTGTTGGACCCTGAACTGGCCCCCTGGCCACTGGCAGCAGCCAGGCCAGAAGTGAGGAATGGCTGAAAATAGGCAAGCGTGGGCCCCTGGACCCTCCCCCCGCCCCGGCAGCCACAGACACACCCCTTATCCACAAACCCTCAGGATGAGGGAATTGAACCCAGGAACACCCGCCAGCTCCTCGTGCAGCCTCTCCCTGAGAATTAAAGCCCTGACCAGAGTCCTCTCCGGATGGAGAGGAGTTATCACTGAGGACGCCCCATGGAGCCCTCCCCATCCCAATCCTCCCTACATGCAGCAAAAATGTATTGAACACCTGCTCTGCCCCTTTCTTCTCCACTTCATGTTGAGAGACACAGAGCAGAAACTGCCTCTCTGTCCTCCCTCCACCTACACGGCCAGAAGGAGTAGCTGGTACTCCAGGGGGAGGTCGGCCCCGGAGGGGAACCCCCCTCTGGAAGACACCCCAAACCCAGCAGCGTCTGTGACCCGAAGCGAAACAGATGGACCACAGGTGCGAAACAAGCACGGGAACATACCCCGGCAGGCAAGGAAGACGTGAATGAGGAAGAGCAGAAACAAGGAGTCGTGAAAAAAACGAAGCAGGAAGAACAGAATCACCAAACTAAGAGCAAAAGAAAATGCACGGTGCCCCTGCATCTCTCTGGGTCAAACTGAAGAACCAGCCAGAAGGCGGCGGGAAAGGCTAAAGAAACAGCAGGTGGTTGCGTGCTGCGGAGGGACGGGAGGAGATGGGGGCCTGCGGAGGACCCCGCAGGAGAATTAGTGGGAAACCCTCCCCGCCGCAGGCTCGGTGTCACAGGCCCCGCCCCCCAGACCTCCAGCTGCTCGGCGGCCTGCAGGGCTGGTTCCCGGCACCCGGCCACGATGGCTTTCCCGCATCCCTCTCCCACAAATATGCGGCACCAGCAAATGCGGGAGCCGTGTGTCTGTGGGCCGGTCCTGTCGTGTCCCCGACCAGGGCCAGCACACCGGCAGATGTTGGGAGGTGGTCATGGGAGGAGTGAGAGCCAGCGAGCTCTGCCAGTAGCCGGGAAAGTCAGCCCCGTAGATCTGGATTTTGTAAACACGCGAGGAATAACCGTCTGATTAAAGCTCCAAACTGTGCTTAATGGGATTTGCCTTGGGACAAGTCCGTTAACTTTTTCTTCCACCCTGAGCCCCAGCAAAGTTTGCGCTCCGTCGGAAGCGCTCCCTGCGGATGGTCGGCGTCCTTTTCTGTCGTGTTTAAGCCCCTTCACCCTTCCGTGGATTCTTCGCCCTTTACGAGTCAGCAGACTCCCTTCTGCGGCACCGAGGCGTTTCCAAGAGGTCTTGGAGGTTTCTGGTGAGGCGTTTCCTAAGGTCGGCACCCTCTGCCCGCCCCCCCCCCCCCCCCCCCCCCCCCCACCCAGCATGTCACCGCGGGGGCCCAGGTTGGGCGGTTGTGTCTTCCCGAGAGAACTCCCTCCCCTACAAAGTTGCCCTAAAAAACAGCTTAGGAATTGTTTCGGACTTTGTTCAGGCCCAGCCGGAAGCAGGATACTGTTTCAAACAGGGACAATGCGCGTGGAACCCGATCGCAAGGCCTCTGTTACCCGGTCCAGGCTGCTGGGCCTTGAAACGGTTGCCTCGTCGGGAAGGGCCTCGGGGCCAGAGGGAGCGCGGGATGCGGCCGAGAGCGAAAACAGACCAGCCGGGGCCGAGTCCGGTTTGGCCAACTCTTGATCGGGACGCCGGGTGGTGGCGAGAGCCAGACGAGCAGGTTTCAGGGACAGAAGGACATGCTCAGAGTCGGGCCCGTTCTGGGGGCCCCAAGCTGGCCCACCACCGACAGGACAGGCTACATCCAGGACCCTGGCCTCTGGCCCGACGCCAAGCCCTGCACACGCAGGGTTGAGGGTGAAGGAGACACGCGGCCCGGCCTTCGGGAAGTTCCCAGTGCGTGGGGACCTCAGCTCTGACCTATCGACGCAAACCTGTGGGGGGAGTGGAGGGGTCAGGATTTGGGGAGTGCTGGGGTGAGGACAGAAGTAGATGAGGGTCCCGGGAGTGGGGCGCAAGCGAGGGAGACGGCCCGGTCCAAGGCTCTCTCCAGGGCCACAGGCAGTGGGAACTGTCGAAGCACAGGGCCCTGGGGCTGAGGAGTGGGCGAGGGGGGCGGCGGGCAGAGCCTCACAGAAGGGCCTGGTGTGGAGCACCAAGGAGGGAACCGGGGCCCCCGCAAGAGCGGGCCCTGAACCCCAGCAAGGATCTGTGGCTGTGACATGGGGCTCCCTCTCTGCCACGACCCCATTGAGTCTTCCTTGGGCGGCGGCCACTCTCAGTCTCGGCCTCCTGACGGGCCACTGGAGCCCACAGATGGGGCCGTGATTGCCCAGTTGGCCTGTTCCAGCCCGCCGTGGACTCTTGGAACTGGGCCTTAGTTAGAACTCAGCATTCCGTTCGTTCTCTCTCATGACGTTGTATGTTGGAGTCATATATTTGCCTTCAGATGACTCAAGGGAATGCTTTCAAAACAGAAAAAAAAAAGAAGAAAAAGACCCTAGCAGCTCCCTGCTCATGAGCCAGCCAGGTGATGACCGTGAACTCGAATGGTTTATAGAGCCTACTGCACAGTCCCCCGGCCTCCATTTCTATCCTCCCACATCCCTCTTCTCCACCTTCTGTGGGCCGTTCCATCCTGGCAAACTTCTATTCATCCTTCAAAACCCAGTTCACACATCACCTCCTTTGAAGCCTTCCCAGATTCCCTCCCCCGAGGATTTTCTCCCTCCTGTTTTTTAGGACACTCTGTTCAATCTCCTGGTAGGACACACTGTATTTTGTATTTTGATGGCTCTGTCTCCCCAGTGAGATTGGAGTCCTCAAGGGCAGGGTGACGGATCCCACAACACAAGTGCACCTCCTCCAGGTGGGCAGCAGAGCTCCTCAAAGATCTATGCAGCAGGTCATTGTGCTGGGAATCATGGTCACACCGAGCCCACCCACTGCCAACTAATGGCCGTCTCTCTCTCTCTCTCTGTCTCTCACCTTTCTAGGGCCGACGAAATTGAAATGATCATGACGGACCTTGAAAGAGCAAACCAGGTAGGATATTTCATGGCCTCAGACTTAAAAATCCCAACAGCCTAGCCATTTATGTTGTCTCACTAGATGCTTCTACGTTCGAAGGCCGTGGTTATTCTCATATTTTTTACATGTGATTGTCAATGTCAATGCTCTTTCCAGTGTCACGGGAAGTGTGTGGAAGTTCCCTTGGCAGAGTCTTTGGTTGGGGTCCCAGCGTCCCAGACTCCCTTGGTGACTGCAGAGTGGCTGTTGCTTTTCCTTTTCCTTAATCCATTTCTCAGATGACCGACTCGGCTCCCACCGAGTCACACCGTGGGGGAGTCTTTGTCTCTGCTTTTGAACGCTTTGAATTCACGGGTTCAACTGACCTCCCCCTCCTGGCTGACACTTGGGTGTCACAGGTGCCTTGGGGAACATACTTGGCACTGTGTCCGGTATGGCTGTACACTCAGCCGCCTGGGTGCCCAGGGGGCTCAGTCGGTTAAGCGTCCAACCCTTGATCTCAGCTCAGGTCCTGATCTCAGGGTCATGAGTTCAAGCCCCGTGTTGGGCTCCACAATATATAGGCCTCCTTAAATAAATAAATAGATACACGGCTGTTTGGAACATTGTCCCCCAACCAGCCACAGAACCCCTGACTTCTTCCCCGAGGACTCCACAGAACAGGAAAACACTGTGCTTTAGCAAACAGTGCTGCTGCTTTGAAAAGAAAGAGTCTCCCCGTTGAGTTCCTTTATTCGTGAGGAGAAACAGCCAAAGCTGAGATCACTCAGCCTCAGAAGGCGCCAGGCTGTGGCCACAGGCACAGGAAAGCTTAGCGCTTTGCCTCAGGTAGAACCCTCGCATGGTCCCGTCAGTCGGAAGAAGGGCTGACAGCTCTTGCGTGACTTGGGCCTGGCTCTCTGCTGAGCACGCCCCACACACTGAGCCACCGAACCCTCTGTGCCGCCCACTCAGGTCGCTGCTGTTAGCATTCCCGTTTTACGGACAAGGAAACGGAACCCAGTGGCCGGTCGGGTGCGGAGCCGGGACTGGAGCCTGCGCTCCCCACCACCACCCTCAGAACCAGGGACGCAGAACAGAGGTCACATTGCCTATCAGACCCTCTCAGCTCCCAGGCGCACCGTCCACACAGCTCCTTGCTGCCAAGCGCTACTTCTCCTTCACCTCCCAAAAGCGCTTTAGCATTTATTTACCCTTAGTTGCAAACCAATTTACTTTGGCCCCTTCACTCGTACTCGGCACTGCTCAACTTTGCCAAGACCTTAACTCCGAAGGAGGTACTAGAAAGCGTTCACCTCCTGTGTCAGACGGTCGCCCTTCGCGCAGCCCAGATTGGCTCCCCGGCCAGTCTCGAGCGTGCCTGTCCCTTCGATGGTGCTTTGGCGTAAGCGCTGGGTTTGTGGCTGGGAAAATCCAGCGGACTGTCTCGGACCGTCTCTGAGGCAGTCCCCGGGTCCTGAAGAAGTCTGGCTGGGTTGGCGCACCTCTCCCAGTGTTGAAGGCCGCTTGGCTGGATCTCCGTCCTGGGAGACACCAGGCGCGACTGCGAAGAAAGGGGCCACCCCGTGGTTCAGGTCCCGACTCTGCATGTGCTGGTTGTGTGGCCTCGGACAAGTCTCTTAACTGCTTACAGTTCTTTAGAAAAGAAAAGAAAAAAGATGAACTTGGCAAACATGCTAAGGGAGTGAGGAGTCAAGGTCATGGAGAAGGCAGAATCCCGACTGGCGGGGCTCGGTGAGGGGGGATGGGCGCTTGTTCAGTGGATACAGAATGTCAGCTTTCCAAGACAAAAAAGTTGGGGAGATCAGTTGAACGACAATGGGAATGTACTTAATTAACACTGCTAAAGCGTACACTTGAAAATTGGTCAGGATGGTGTATTTTCTGTGTATTTTGCCATAACTAAAATGTTTTAGCTTTTTTTAAAACATAAGAAAGAAAGGGAGGGAATGATAACTGGTACTTCCTTTGCACGACTGCTCGGAGGGTTAGAGGTTAAAATGCCCGAGTACGAAGTAGGGACTTAGATGAATCTGTAGTTGCTGAAGAAGCGGAGGATTGTAAAGTCCTGCACTGGGGACAGGTGGGCACGGGAGAAGCCTAGGCGAGTTCTAATTGACAACTCAGGGTAAGTTAGAGCCCGATGTGGCTACCCAGAGAAATGGTTGCAATCTCAGGCTGCCTTAATAGAGGCAGAGTTTCTAGAATGAAGGAGGTGGTGCTGGGCACCAATCTGTAGCAATCAGTCCATGCCCGGGGGATTATAATATATTCTGGAAACCACTCTAGGAGGACAACTGGGACTTGGAGTACCATTAAGGCTCCACCCCATGGCCAAGACCGGGAAGGGACCCTAACAACAAAAGGAATCAGGAGATTTGGGGACATTCCTGATCTCTGGGGAACAAGGGAAAGAAGGTGGAAGGGCTTGACTCCGAGCACCAGAGGAATAATTTCAGGAACTTGGGATGTGACAGGTTCCAAAGGCCTCGAATGGGGACGTCATGGATCCTGTCCCGTAGATCTCCAGGGCTGACCCAGGGAAGGGGTCAGGCTTTTTCATGGCCATGGCCACACTCGGAGGCTGGTGGGAGGGACCTTGGTCCTGATTAGAGAAGCCCTCGCTCAGTCCTGGCTGTCCAGAGGTGCCCAGAGCTGTGAAGGCAGATGCGGCCCAGCCCTCGCTGAGGGTGTGAGGTCAGGGATCAGACGCAGAGGGAACAGAAGGAAAGACTGCACTCAATTCCGTGGCCATGAGGAAGACAGAGATGCAGGCAGGCACAGAAGGACATGGCGAGCCCTGGAGATTCTAGGCCATTCCGTAAAGCCAAAAACAAGGAGGCGCAGGGTGGGAGAGTGGGGCCTACAGGAGGGGATCTAGATCCAGGTTTGGGGGAGGACTTTGAACGTCAGGCCTCTGAATGGAAGACCTCTTTCTGAGAACGGTGGAGAATCCTGGACAGGAGTGAGCGTCGGACTTGTGTTCTAGAAGGATCTGCCTGGCGGAGCATCAGAGAGCGGATGGGAGTAGAACGACTGAAAGCCGGGAGGGCAGCTGCCGTGCTACATCAGGGCAGGGATGACTCGGGGCCTGCAGCGAGGCGGCCCCAAGCGGCAAGGAGGTGGGGTGGGGGGCAGGAGGAGGGGGACGAAGGAGCCGCATGTCCCGTGCAGGCGCAGCCAGACATCTGGTTCAGCCGCCTTTCCCATCAAGGGAAATCCCCAGGAGGAGCAATTTACTAGTTCATTGGCATATAACATTATTTTTGCACTAGGTTTATAGTCAAAATGTTCTACTGAGACCTGACGCTGTTTTATTGCTACAGCACTTGTGTTTCTATTGTGCAAAAGTGGAAGAGCAGTCAACGGCCAACGGCTCGGGGTCTCAATTGCACCTGTTCATTAAACTTCAAGGCACTTGCCTTCATCCTCACTGCTTTAATTGGTGGCTGTGATGATTCAGAGCTTTGAAGACCGCGTGGTAACTAAGAAGCCACAACTTTGCTCCATTCGACCGTAGAAAGCCGTCTGGGGGCTTCGGCCATTCCGGCACGCGGCCAGCTGTACCGTCAGCCACGTGCCTTTCCGTGCAGCTCTGATGGGAGCCGCTGGCGGCACAGAGCCCCGGCCAGGGGCAGGAGGAGGTCCTTTCTGTGAGTGGTCCGGCTCCTGCTAACCTGCCTGGTTCTTAGGGGGGAGACTGCCCTAATGGGAGGACCATGAGCTTGAAGCACAGCTTCACCCCATCCCCCCGAGGAAAAGAGCCAAGTGTAGAACACAATGCAGAGAGCCACAGGCACTCCCAGCAAAGGCACAGCACTTTCACTGACCAAGGTTTCTGGGTTCCAGTGGGGGACAACTGGGTTTGTATCCCAGATCTCCCACTTCTGAGCCATGTGGCCTGGAACAAACCTCCAGGCTCCTGGTGTATTTCCCCATCTACAGAATGAGGGTAGTAATTCACACATCTGAGAGAACACTGCTGAAATAAACAAATCCACTGAATAAATCCTAAAGCCCTTATCGGCTTTATTCAACGATTCGTGAATCGGGCAGCAGCCCATCCAGCGCACAGAAAGGAGCTCCAGGGACCTGTGCAGAACGGAAGGCTTCTATAGGCAGAAAAGGGAAGGACGAGGGAAGAGCTGATTGTTTCAGGCGGGGTGCCCTTCCTACAGGAGCCGCAAGGGGTCTCTCGGACAGATGACCTCACTAGCACTGACCAGGAAATTCCAGATTGGTGGGTTAAGGGCCCCGTTCCCAGGAGAGGCTGGCACTGCAGTTAGGTTAGGTTAGGTCTTCCCCTCTTGGTTTGCTGACATAGGGTTCGGCACAAGTGACTCCATTTGGGGCCTGTTGTCTCTCTCTTAACTATTCCTCCCTTTTGATGAGACGCTCAGCCCAACTGAGAGATGTGATCAAGATTTAAGGCATTCGTGCCATTCTCAGCCCCCAGACTGTAGGTCTCACAGCTTTCACTGATCTTCTGTGCGATATTCCCAGGTCCCGATGTTTTTTGTGGAATTCCTGTGGTGGTCCCAGGGTCACGACTTCAGACTCACCGTTTCTTAGCGGAGTCATTCTTTTCATTCCTTTTCTGACGTTCCAGTCTTGAGGTCATTCGCTGGACGGTTAGTGGCCTCGAACATGCATTTAAAGCTCTAGAGAGAATACAGCACACCAGGGAGGTTACTATGATTATTAGAAGCAGGATAATTCCCAGTATCTGGAACATACTTTGGAGCCATGGTCCCCAAGACCCAATCGATTCAAAATCAAATAAGTCAAAGAGCGATCCTGTTGAAAGAGTCCCCTTTGTAAGCCCAGTGGCCTGCTCGGTGGTTTTACGTACGCGAGTTCCTGCTTTTCCCCAAGTGTTACTCCAGGTGCAGCGAGGGGTGTTGATCGCAGCACAGACCGCCCCCCACCTTGTTCAGCTGGAAGAATCAAGGCCTCCCCCATGATCAGGAACAACCTTGGCCAGAGCCCCTAAGAGTCTTTATTGAGCGGCTATTGCTTTGGCAACGGATTCCCTGATACTTTCAGGGGTTAAGGAGAGGTTCCTGGTCATAGCCTCATTGGCTTTTACTGCTGACCAGAGAAGGAGAGCCTGGCCAGAGGAAGCAAATCCTGAACCACCAATGCTCCCAGGAGGTCCTTTCTGACTCGAAACTGGGAGGCTGACCAGTGAGCTGTCTCAGTCTGCGGACAGTTAGGGGCACGTTAGATGATCTAAGAGCCATTGCTCAGTTGTGTGCCCTCCAGCCAGACTTGCACAGGCCCAGGGAGGACGATCACCACCCAGGCAAAGATCAGCCCCGTCAGGGCCTAGAGCATTCCCACCAAGGTGCCGCTGTTAGTGGACAGGTAGGAGTTCTTTACGACACATCCAGCAGTCTGAAAGGCCAAGGTTAGCCCCGCTCCTAGGAAGGGCCTGGGAGATATGGATGGTGGTGTTATCTTTCCAGGCTAACCCCAGAGTCAAGGAACAAAAGGGAAGAAGAAAAGGTATCATGTTCAGTTCAAGTATGAGGTCCCCATCCAACACCTTGGGGAGAAGCGGCCCACATGGACGTCAGGCGCCTCTCGTCCTAGTCATTCCATGAGGGTCTCCAGTCTCCAAGCAAGACCAGCTGTCGGGTGGACCTTTCTTTACCTGTGAGATCTGAACCCGCTTCAGGTCCCTAGAGTCTGCCTGCCATCCAGGGAGCGAGGAGGACCTCATCTCGACCCTTCCAAGGAGATTCAAGAGCAGTCTTTGTTCCTCGGGAATCCAAATCAGAAGGGTGGGAGAAAATTGGAAACGTTAGTTTCGAAAGTCGTGGCCAGATATTTGAGGAAACTAGAAAAATTCAAGATCTAGTCCAGTTCGTAAGTTTTATCAAAAAACCTCAAAGACAATTAGTAAGATTAGCATCTGGTATCTGCAAAGGTACAAACATAATTTTTCTCTCTGCAATCAACCCCATTGTTTTTTTACTACAGATAATCACAGTAAAAGTAATTTTACATTCCGCTTGGCCTGATTATTTACATACATGCAGCAAGAATAGTGACTGACCACTTACTACTTACTCCTCTATTTAACCACAGTGACAACTGAAGACCTTGAAGGCAAATTCTGGAAGTTAAACAGTTGTTTAAAAAAAAAAAAATCCTTAGCTCTTTTAGTAGAGAAGACAGCTTTCTTAAGGAATCAAAGACCTGATAGAGACACAGAAAATTATTTTGACAAGACACAAAATCTTTGTTTTCCAGGCAGGTTCCTTAAAAGGTAAAGAAGACCTTTTACCATCTCTTATCAAGAGCAAACCAGTAGTTCAAGAAAACTCTGTCCTTCTAAGAGAAAACCAGGGTGCCTGGCTGGCTCAGTCAGTAGAGCACGTGACTCTTGATCTCAGCCCTGTGAGTCTAAGCCCCATGTTGGGTATAGAGATTACTTAAAAATAAAATCTATTTAGGGGCGCCTAGGTGGCTCAGTCGTTAAGCGTCTGCCTTCGGCTCAGGTCATGATCCCAGGGTCCTGGGATCGAGCCCCGCATCCGGCTCCCTGCTCGGCAGGAAGCCTGCTTCTCCCGCTACCATTTCCTCTGCTTGTGTTCCCTCTCTCGCTGTGTTTCTCTCTGTCAAATAAATAAAATCTTAAAAAAAAAACAAAAAAGAAAAGAAAACCAAACTCTAATGTTGCACCAGATCAATTTTGATGTTAAAACCCATTTAACTGTATTACGTTTATTCTAACTTTAGCTAGCTTGACCACACGTGAAAAATTCTTTCCAAAGATTTCTTTTCCACGGGTCTACAACATTCCTTTTTTACATTCAGATCTTGCCCTCTATTTTTCCTCACGTGAAAAATTCTTTCCAAAGATTTCTTTTCCACGGGTCTACAACATTCCTTTTTTACATTCAGATCTTGCCCTCTATTTTTCCTCTTTCCCGTTCTGAAGTAAATAGCCTCACTTTAAGACAAAATCATTTTCTTTTCTCTCAACACAAATGCCTCCCCATTCCTCATACCTTCTTTGACTGAAAACATACATCTTGCTTTCCTTGCAAATTGATGCTTCCTATATTATTTCTAGTGGTTTAATTACCTATTTAGCCACCAGGAGCCTTTAATTTCTAGTGGACACAAAGAAGTAAGTAATTGTGAACTTTTACATCAGTGCCCCGTGGCTTGGCAAATGTATAAATACGTTGTATAATTTCTAGAAAGGTGGTTTCTCATAGTAAGTTTTCAGTGTGGCACAAAATGCGTCTAACTGGTCAACCCAAATATCTTTCATTCCCCTGTAAAGGGGAAGCCCAAAGTGGAGAAACCTGCATTCACTGATTAATTAGCCTTTTGCAATGAATCTTGCAGTGAAACTGTTTTGGAATCTTGAAGCATCTTGGAGACATCTGCCTGCCAATTAAATAGGTACCCCATTTGGTTCGTTTGATTCGGGAGCCCTTGCTTTCAAGTTCACTGCTTAAGTGATCTTCTCTAACTGGAACGTTCTTCATGATGGCCACTGTAATTCCAGGTTGTTTTTAATAAGATTCTGCCATATTTGTAGGTCTTTAAAGGTGCTGAGACTGTAGTTCTTCGACATAAAATAAGCAGATGAACCAGGAGGCAGTGGGCTCAACTCTCCGGCATCATGAAGATGATGATATGATTACTGTTTTAGCTAAGCCTTTAGGTCTCTGGGAGCCAAACTAATATCTAAAAGGGGATAGGCCGCTGGGTTGTGTTGTGTGTGATGTTTTACAGCGTACCTGATGGCGTGGAGATTTTCCTAGGGTTGGCAGGTGACCTAGTATCGCTCTAACCCCATCCTAATTCTCCCTGACTCGGGGATCTTAGAGTTAGGTGTGTCTAAACTGAGACTCCAGTCACCAGCACAGGGCCAGCTTGGGACACAGGGCAAGAAGTGGCTCGTGTCTGGCCCACAGTAGGCCTTCCTGACTTCTCTTCTGCAAGTCACTGAAGCAGGGTCACCTCTGGGGTTCTGGCTGTTCCCTGGGGTCGTGTGCGGGTTTGGCTTTGGAAAGAGGACCACGAGTTGGCGGTGTGCTTTCCAGAGCATGGAGTCCATCCCTTTGGAAGGCTCATTTGTTGGCCGTGCTAGCCTCCCCCTGTCTTTTATCTCTCCTTCCAGAGTACAGAGAGATCCAGAGAATCTCTCTCCTTGTGGAGAGCAGGCTGAGAGGTCATCCCCAAGGAGAGCGTGCCTCCTTCTTCTCGAAATTGTCCAAATGTGGTGTTACTTGTCCTTGAGCGTGGTAGCCAGAAGAATGGCCCCCAGAGACGCCACCTCCTTAACCGGACGACTTGGGAATACATTCGTGTCCCTGGCAGAGGTTAAGGCTGTTAACAGCTGACCTTGAGCTGGGGAGACGACCCGGGAGTGTGTGAGGGGACCCAGTGTCATCAGGGTCCTCCGATGCAGAAGAGCCCACACCAGAGCGGTGTGCCGGCTTTGAACATGGACGAAGGGGCCACGCACCAAGCAATCAACGTGGGTGTCCTCCAGGAGCTCGACACGGCGGGAAGACGGATTCTCCCCCAGAGCCTCGGAAAGGAATGCAGCCCTGCCCACGCTGCGATTGTAGCCTAGTTAGACCCACTGCAGACTCTTGCCTTCCAGAACTATAAGACAATTGATGTGTGTTGTTAAAATCCACTAAATGTGTAGTCATCTGTTCCCGCAGCCTTAGCAAAGTAGGAGGAGGGCTTGCCTGCTAACGGCCTCACGCCCCCAGCCAGGGCCCGCCGCTGGGAAACCATCGTTCTACCTGGAGGCTCAGCCCGTCGCCAGCTCACATGGCTGCTTTGTCCCTGGAGATTCTTGCTCACCGCTGGTGGCCCCCCGGCCTGGGCTTTCATGGCCACAGGTACAGAAGGGGACGAGACACCAAGACCAGGGCCAAGCTGGGCAGAAGACTGGATTAGACACCCACCACCGCCATTTAAAACCAGGGACTCCAAAGGCTACACCTGAAATGGGTAAACTGGGAAAGGCCTGGATTCCATCAGGTTCTGCGGGGAGCGAAAACACGCCTCCCTAGAGAACGCCTAACCACAGCCCCCTCTCCGTGGGCCTGGGCCCTGCGCCTCATGCCAGGCTGTGACCGGCCCCATCGGCTGAGGCTCTTATCTGCCTGCTCTCTCTGCCCCACCCCGCCGTGCCGCCTCCCTGTTTTATGAGTCAGATTTTTCAGACTTGAAGGTCTGGAAAGAGCTGTCCGCATCCTCTGTCGGCGTTCTAACGTGTTCTCCTTCAGGGGCTGCGTTGAGGGAAAGCATGCCTTCCTGCCCTTCCTGGGGCCCTTGGGGCGCCCTTGAGGAGTCGGGTGGAGGCCGGGAGGTCCCCGTGGGTCTCCCTTTAGGTTGAGGACACCCCCCGGACCCACAGTTCAGGCTGCCCTTCCCGAGACAACAAAGCTGTGCCTTGGGCCAGCCAGTGTCACACGCCGGGGACTCGACACTGCTTTTCAGTGGCTTGACTGACGGAAGACTTAAATCAAAGTGCTGCCGGCCGCTTCCTGCCTTCCAGCCGACTGCTGAAGCCCAGCTGCGGTCTCTAGTCCCTTTCCTAGAAAGTCTTCCCCCTTCAGATGAGGAAGGAGCGATGACCACCCAAGGCAGCGCCTGCTGCCAGGGGCCTTAATAATGGAAATAATATTTGATGACTGGATACCTGTCCCCTGTGGCGGGCGCTGTCAGGCCCAGGGCTCCTGTTACCTCTTTGGGCCTCAGCAGGCCCGTGAGGCCTCACGCGGCAGCCGGGCTGCGTCCTGCTTGTAGTCAGGGCTTCCGCTCTGGACTCAGTGTCCCTGCTCGCCAGGTGCCCTCCTGCTTCCCAGGGAGTACAGGAAGTAACAGCCGCCCTGGGGCCATGCCGGCCGCCAGCCAGAACCCCAGCCTCAGGGCCCCCCCAGGCTTGGCCTCAGCGAGCGGCGGGGAAGAGCGAGGGAAACACACACACACACCCCCACCCCCCCCGGGGACAAGGAGATGGCTGTCTCGGAGCGTTCCTGGTCAGAAAACACCAGAGCCTTCCACCTGCCATCACTGATGCCCGTTCTTCAGAACACAACTCCATCTGGTGGGACTGTGGTCCTCAGGAAGACGGGAGGCCGTCTGCACACCAGCGACAACGCGGGGCGGACCTAGCACAGCACCCCTTTTTTTTTTTCCTGCCTCAGCTGCCAATGATGAGACTAAATGCACAACCGTAGGAACTAATTCCCCCTAGCTGCCTCCCGGCGGCAGCTCCCAGCCCTTCAGCCCGCTTTTATTTTTGATCTGCTGTGTGCCTGGTAAGCTGCACAGATGACCTCAACTCCTTTTGTTTTGTTGTGCTTTGTTTTGTTTTCGATGTCCTCGGGCATAAGCCCTAAACAAATAGTACAGATCCTGAACAATCATTGCACCAAAGTCACCGAGTCAGGCCAAATGTGGTAAAAGGCCGTGACCACCGTGGAGAGGCCACAGGGTGACGTCGTACATGAACTTGGAACCCGAGTCAAGTGCTGAAGCTCCAGAGATGCTCCGCCAGCCGAGGAGAAAATCCTCAACAGCTAGCTAGCCCCCATGTCCCCTGTGTCCCCTGAACCACCTGCCTCTGGGGAGCCGGCGCTGGGCCCCGCACGGCGCATCGCCCGTCTGAGAGCCTTGCCGTGAACCCCCACGCGCTCTGGCGTTTCTGGAACTCCGCGGAGCTGGCGTCGCCCCGTGGGGCAGGGTGGCCGCGTGGCCTCCACCACTGAATTGGCCGCCACTGAAACAGCTTCTCCACCAGGCTAAGAAATCTTCTTCCCCGTCCAAGAGGCGAGAAATATGTCAAATACACCTCCTTCCTGGCAGAGCTCTGGAGGTTTTATGCCCAAGGGCTTAGCCGACGAGAAAGAGAAGAGTAAACTTTTCAGTAATAATGACACGATTATCAGAAAAACTCGGAGGGGCCCATCCTGGCCTCTGCCCCCGAGGAGGAGCGTTCCTGCCGTTAGCCTGAACCGGGAATCACCCCGGCCGCCGTAGCCACGCCGGTCACCTCGCCGCCTTGCCCGGCGGGCCGTTCTGGATTCGTTTTGGAGCAGAGGGCGGGAGGCAGCAGCGTGAGCCTGGACAGGCCTGGCCCAGCGCCGTGGGAATTAGACAGAGCGAGGTTCCAAGCGCCCCTGGGGAAACAGGGTGGGCGGCCACCAGCAGTGTCCCGGGCAGAAGGAACTGCTGTTAGAAATATCCTAATCTGCGGGCGTGCGGAGATAGACTGGCAGAACAGCCCCGCGGCCGAACCACTAAAGGCTGCCAAACTCGTCCCTCAGCCGGCTAGATTGGTCTAGAAGGACCTGGGCAGGCTCACTCCCGGTTTCTCCTCTTCAGTTCTTTCCTAGCAGTTAGCCCACACACGCTGTCACACCACGAAGTAAGACACACGGCACGGGGCGCCTGGTGGCTTAGTCGTGGAGCATCTGCCTTCGGCTCAGGTCGTGATCCCCGGGTCCTGGGATGGAGCCCCACAACGGGCTCCCTGCTCGCCGGGGAGCCTGCCTCCTCTCCCACTCCTGCTTATGTTCTCTCTCGCTGTATCTCTGTCAAATAAATAAATAAAATCTTTAAAAAGAGAGAGACAGAGAACACATGACCTAACCCTGCTCAGCCAGGCCCTTCGCGTTCATCTTTTCTCTCCGAGTAGTGGAAGCCCAGGGGTAGAGCATCACACGACTTCCGGTCTGTGCGCCCAGTGCTACCATCCCCCTGCCTCCTGCCTGGGTCTCATCTCTGTCGTAATTGTAAAAGCAGGACGAGCCCAGTCATAAATGAATCCTGTGTGCTATGCGCTCCTGCGGATGCTGATCCCCACAAGGTCCCTAAGAAGCTGACCAGGAGGCTGCGTCCCCTTTCTGGGGGGGACAGGAGAAGCTTGGGGGTCAGAGGTCCCTTGCCCCCACTCCTCCACCCACTGCACCACCGTGCCCTCTCGGCCGGTGGGAAATCCTGCATTGCCACCAGTGGCATTGGTTTTCTCGACCGGGAAGGACATACCAGTAGCGGAAGACCTCCCCCCTTTTCTCCTCGGCCCCCTTCCTGCAGTGGGCTCGATGCCCCCTCACCGCCCGTGGGCGGGGCCGCGCTCCCGCCTGCAGCCCCCCGAGTCGGCATCAGAAAACGCTGTCGGGTGAAGGGTTAAATGTGCTGAACTAAGCCTGGCCCTCACAAATGAGGCGGCATTTCCACCCCATACGTTTATGGAAATACTTGCTGAAGGAAAACAACCACAACATTGTGCGCGTCTTCAGGAAGAGAATGGCCAAAGTGTCTTTAATTCACTGTTTACCCGTGAGAATTACTCCCAGGAGTAATCCTGCAATAAAATCTTCTTGGTCTATGAGAATAGAAAGAAATTGAATCAAAGGACTCTATTTCCACTTGTATTTATTCAGTCTGGGAAATTCAGTGGGCCGGAGCATTAGTATCAGCAGGGGATTCCTTGCTCCTAGCGTTAAATTACTGTCATAATCGCTCAATTATTTCTTCCTTGTACTGTTTAAAATAAAAATCCATCACATTCTATGTTTTTTTCGAGCATTTATTAGGTTGAGTGTTTAGGAAAATCAATTATAGTCAGTCAGGCATGAATTGATGAATGTTCTTGTAATAATTGTCAGTTGTTAAACTGAATGTACTTTCTCTTCTCACACTTTTCATTTCCTTCAGAGGGCAGAGGTGGCCCAGAGAGAGGCGGAGACTTTGAGGGAGCAGCTCTCGTCGGCCAACCACTCTCTCCAGCTGGCCTCGCAGATCCAGAAGGCGCCGGACGTGGTGGGTAGCCCGGCCCCGCGGGGACTCTGGCCACTGCGCCTCTGGGCCCCAGCTGCTTGCTCTTGCTTCTGGACGGGCCTGCTCGGGAAGATACTCTAACCGGCGCTGCTGTGTCGGACGGGGATGCCTTGGGCGGTCTGGGGATGGGACTCGTACGGGTCAGAGGAAGAGCTTTGCCGGTTGGGCTTCGATGCTCAGTGGTCGGCGTGTCGCCCGCCCGATGTGGAGGCCGAGGCAGGGGGACTCCCCTCACCAGAGAGAGGGCCCTCCCGGCTAGGCTTGTGGGGAGTCGGGTGGGTGTGTGAGACGGGGCCTCACCAGGATTACACCAGGAAATTGGAAGGTTGGGTCTCCCCTTTGAGGTGTCCTTCCTGCGTGAGAAAACAGTTGGGGGCGAGCAGGGCAGGCCAAAGAGGGAATAAAGTGATAGCGGGCTCCAAGCGCAAAGAGTAGCAGACTCACTCCGAGTGCCAGCATTCGGAAGGAGTGAGGCACACATCGTACTCCTTTGTATGCTCTTGATTTTCCTAAGATGAATTTAAAATTGCTCTTAGACGGAACCTTCCCAGCTCAGTCGGCACAGCTTTGACTTTCAGTTTCCGGGCTCCCGCCTTGAGCACCAAGCAGTGATGGGGGCAGTGTGGATTTAAGACCTGGATGTTAGAGCCAGGCCCCCGGGGTCCGACCCCAGCGCTGCATGACTTGCGGCAGGTAGCCTGACTTCCCCGGGCCTGGGCTTCCTCGTGTATGTTGTAAGAGTTCTGGAAGTTCTTAAAAGCAAAGCGCTTAGAGCAAGGCCTGACCTAAAATCCGTGTCAGTCAACCTCAGCATCAACTCACTGCAGTCAGCCTCACCATCTCTGATCCGGGCGCCCCGCACTCAAAGCTCAGCTCGTCACCTGTTTGCTCACAGACTGCAGGTAGTCAAACATGGGCAGCCTCAGTTTCCTGTGAACAGAGCAGGAGTGAGTGGCCCCCAGGGTGTCCTTTTCTTTAGCGGAGGGTTCCAGAGCACCTGCTGTGTGGACAGTGGGAGAGCAGGGAGGGACGGGCCAGGCCCTTCCAGAGGGCGCAGTCTCACCGGGAGACCCCCCACACACACATCAGTTAGGGGTCTCCTCTTCCACCTAACCCATGAGGCAGGCATTTCTTTTCTTTACCTAGATGACGAAGCGAAAATTCCAGAATGTAAACCTGTGGGTCCAGAAGGCTTAGCCCCAGTGGCCAAGCCAGGACTCGACCGGGACTTCTTAAAATTATTCCCCGGGAGCAAATCTGAAGCAGAGTGTTAGTGTGAGGACCCCTTTTTAAGAACGAATTTTTCAGTTCCTTTCCTTAAGTTGACATTCCATTTTAAAAATAATTAGTCAATTAACATTCCAGAGAACATGATTTAAGGGTTTCAGGTACAGAGAAAAGATTTCCATTTAAGGAGCCATCACAACTTCATGGACTCTGGTATTCTTTTTTTTTTTTTTTTTTTAAGATTTTATTTATTTATTTGACAGAGAGAGAGAGATCCCAAGTAGGCAGAGAGACAGGCAGAGAGAGAGAGGGGGAAGCAGGCTCCCCGCTGAGCAGAGAGCCCGATGCGGGGCTCGATCCCAGGACCCTGAGATCACGACCTGAGCCGAAGGCAGAGGCTGTAACCCACTGAGCCGCCCGGGCGCCCCTCTGATATTCATTTTACCTGAGACCGTCTCCTTAGCGCTGTCACTATCCCTTCCCCCAAGCACCATGGCCGAGGCAGGAAGAAACCTTCGAGGGAGGAGTCGGTTCGGCTGCTCTCCCGGCCTCTGTGGTCGCCCGGGGTTCCCGAGAGAAAGCCGTCCATCCTCCTGTGTCTACATGGGGCTCCCAAGCTAAATGTTTCTGATTGAAAAGATTTCTGGCACCATCCGAGACTGCAGCAACCAAAACAGCTCAGAAGGAAGTGAATGTTTTTACAGGTAGAGTAAGTTGTGGGTCCTCGAGGCGCTTAAACACTTCATCATGGGCTAAGTGCCATGTTTACGCGGCTCGGGTTCAGTCGCCCGAGAGGGGCCCTGCCAGTCCTCCCCCCACCCCGGACCTGCGTTCCCAGTAGCTCCAGCTCCAGCCGGCCGGGGAGCAAACATAGGAAACTAGGCCAGCGGGAAAATGTCTGTTGGGCTTGGCTGGCGGGACTCAGCAGAGAAACAGTGGAGTCTATAGAGCGAGCAAATCCAAAACCGATCCGTTGGGTGTCTCAGCGGAATCGCCCGTCGTGGACGGCGAGCAGGGCTCATGCTCTACAGTGGGGGCCGCGCTGGGGCTTGATCTGGTTGTCTCATTTCTGCCTGGAGACACGGCAGTCGTTAGAGGTGGGTTTTGTTATCCTCGTTTTACAAGTAAAGAAACAGGCTTGGAGAAGTTCAGTCATTTACCCGAGGTCACACAGCTCGGCCATGATCAGGCTGGAGTTTGAGCCTAAGTTGTCTGGCTCCGTGACGCACTCTTTTTGCCCCTCCGTGGAGCTACTCTCCGTGTCAATGAGACGGGACGTATGCAGGTCCCTCGTCAAGTATTTATAGACAAATACTAGTTCAAGGCTCGGGTGCACCACACCAGGCCTCCCCTTGAACCCAAACAAACCAGAATATTAGGAAACACGCCTGTGTATCAGGCAACCCTACCAGGTGAATCCTCCAGACGGAATCAGCCTGTCTGGCCACGTGGTGTTGGCAGAAACACAGGGGTCAGTAGGAAGGTGAGACTGAGGTCCCCATGCCCTCCCCTTCCCCCGCTGGGGTAAATATAAGTCAGGTAGTAGCCGAGAGCCAGGCTCTGAGTCTGGGGTCCTAGGCGTACCATCATTTCGTGGTGTTTTTCCCATCTCAAGTAGTGCTCTCGTGCCTCGCCCATGTCTGATATGGAAACGGCTGCAGAGTAAAAGAGATCGTGACTTGGCTCATTTCGGCCTGGGCGTGCTGGTCTCCGCTGGAGGCTCACACACACGCAGCTTGGGAGGGAGGGCAGGCGAATAGGGCTCAGCCGGACAAAGTTCAGTGAAGTCCTACGTCAGTAACTTCTGCTTTTACATTCATTTTTCCCCTTTGGACTATCATCATCTTAAGGCCTTCCTTTTCTTTTTACCGTGTTTTCAGACTCTACAGAGAGTTTTCACACATCCTCTCCTGGCTGCTGAGCCATCGGAGCCCCCACCCCCAAGACCTGGCACCCGTGAAGCGCATAGAACCCCTACGGGTTGTGGAAGCCTGGAGCTACCGGGATATTCCTGTTGGGACAGACTCTGGGGACTTGCTTCTGGGCCCCGCTGGGGCAAGTTAGTCCCGTTCCTTCCTTCAGAGGCTCATCCCAGCCGGTGTCCTGACCCTGAGTCTCAGGCTCCAAGGGAGGGCCCAGAACCCATATATTTTCTAAAGCCCCAGGTGCCTCAAGAGCAGCTGAATTGAGGCCCAGAGAGACACATGGGAGCTAGCGGTCCTAACCCTCTTTGAATCGTGTACATTTCACTTCCTGGCAGTGATCCCAAGAGCATCTCAAGTGCCTGACACTGACCTCCCCGCAGTGGTCCAGAGCACCCCTGCTCTCAGGCTTTGTTTGCCGCATTGCGTAACTTCCTTTCTAGCCTGTGCACGAGGGCTGAGACCCAGGCCCTGACCTCCCTCCACCCCCTGCCCCTTGATCACATCCTGGGCCCTTGTCTAGTTCTTCCTTATCTCTCACACGTCCTCGTGATGGGACAGCCGGAAAGTGAGCCCCCATTTGGGCTTCAAGTAGAATGACCTTTTCTGTCTCATTTGCAAGGTCTTACTGCTTTTGGGTGGATGATCTCATCGTTTGGAGCTTATGTAAGACACAAATGACTTTGGCTATGTTATGAATGAGGAATCCGGCCTGGGTGCCTGAGAGTCCGTTGATGTGCCCAAGGTCACATGGCCAGCGTGAGGCCAGTCCAGTTTCGGCCCCTGGAGTTGAGCAGATGGCCCTCTGGTCCCCATCCTGATTCCAGGCTCAGCACTACCAGCTGCTGTTTCTACACATATCGTTTGAACCACTTATCCCTGGGATATTCAACTTGCACTCGCCCGTTTAAAGCCCCAGATTCGAGGCGCCTGAGTGGCTCAGTCGTTAAGCATGTGCCTTTGGCTCAGGTCACGATCCCAGGGTCCTGGGATCAAGCCCTGCATCGGGCTCCCTGCTCAGCAGGAAGCCTGCTTCCCCCTTTCCCACTCCCCCTGCTTGTGTTCCCTCTCTCGCTGTGTCTCTCTCAAATAAATAAAATCTTTTACAAATAGAAAAGTTAAAAATAAAAAAACAAAGCCCAGATCCCCATTTGGCTCATTGCACACTCTCCCAGAGAACACTTGGAACCGTTATCGTGGCTTGCATCCCGCAGGTCGGAAAATTGATAAATAAGTTAAAATGAGACAGTGCGGCTCAATCTCTTCACTCCATGAGACCGAACTCTCATCGTGTCCCCTCCCCGCTCCCCCAGGCCCGCCGCCACAAGTGCGGGCACCCCTGGCCACCCTTCTTAGCGGTCACTGTCAGGTGGCAACGGGCTGGCCTCTTTCTGAGCTGGCCTCAGCCTCGGTGACGCCCCCTCCTGCCCTGTCCCTGCCCTTTCCAGCCCCCGTGCCCTCCGGTAGTGTTCCCACCCTGACATAGAGCCCCTCTTCCTTCTGACAAAGCCCTCCCTCCTCACGGCTCACTTCCACATGCTTCTCTCACTAACATCTTGGGCACTAAACCCTGGCACAGGCAGGAGAACCAGTCCCGGGTCCTCGTGGCTCCTGACCTGGGTCCCAGCCAGCGCTACCGAGGGCGGGGCTTCACACACACTCGGAGATCAAGGGTGCGTTTGGTTTTGTTGCTAATTCCCGAACTGTTGCAGACTGGTCATTTTACAGGAGACAGCGCGCCACGGCAACGTTGAATTGCTAGGAAAGTTTCTAAACGCTCAGTCTTCCTTTCTGGGCTTGTCGCCCCGTGTACCGGCAACATTTTTTGGAGTTGGTGCCAGCCCGGGAGCACACTCTGAACAGAACTGATCTGGACAGCGTGTGCCTTTTAAAGAAGCATGCGGGAAGGTGCCCGCCGGGGCCGTGTGCCTGCCAGGACTCGGAGGGGGGTGGGGGAGGGGATGAAGGCCTTACTTTCCAAGATAGTATAAACCAAAGGAGCAGAAGGGGGTCACTCCTTCGCACACAGAGCTTTACATTCTTAAATGATCAGGTCCTTAATCTCCCAGCGGGGAGATGTGAAAAACTGCTCCCCTGACTACTGGCTGTCCCCCCCGCGTGAGAACCCTGTGACAAGCCCATCGTGCCTGGCGTGGCGGGACCGCACCTGCCAACAGCGGCCGCGGCTGCCAGCTCGGGCAAGAGCAAGGCATGAACTGGGGGTGGGGGGGCAGGACAGCGAGGCTGACAACACCCCACGCTGTAGCCAGAGCTGCCCCCGGGTCTCTTCTGTCGCAGAGACCTGTGTCCTGCCCGCCCCTGTCCCCTGGCCATGCCCAGAAGAAGTGCGGCCACCCACCAGGGAAGCTTCCAGAGTCCCTTTCCAAACTTGAGAAAAGGACAGGTTTAGTCCTTGGGAAATAGAATTGACTTGTTCTTCTGTTGGTTTTTTTTTTTTTTTTTTTAATACCTTTTTCTT
>CM053621.1:25189873-25222688 GCA_028646535.1 Procyon lotor | reverse complement strand
CCCACATCCCAGGGCTCAGCTCTGCAGCTGGGACTCCGGACGCCCAGGAAATGTGAGGAAGTGGCGGGAAATCTCTACTCTGCGTCACGGCACAGGATCTGGCCCTGTGCCAGTCCTGGGGTGGGGGTGCTGGGGAGTGGGAGGGGGCACGGCCACGACGGAGTCGTGCGAAAGGTGTAAGACCAGTAATAGAACTGAGCAGCCGACACTCAACGCAGCTCAGGGAATCGCTCTGCTGGGGCTGGAGGCCAGGCCGGTGAGAACCACTCTGTGGCGCCCAGCAGGGCCCAGCAGCGCTGGGTGGGGTCGGCCTGATGACCAGACACTCTGACCCTGAGATCCCGGCCCTGGGAAGGGAGAAGCCGACGCCTGTCAGCAGAGCCTTGCCCCGGAGACGGGGCTCCCAGCTGTGCTTGGCTGGCTTCCTCCACTCATGGGCTGGGTGGCTTTGAAGGGCTTCCTAACCAAGAGTCTGTTCTTTTTGTCTGCAGAATGGGGAGGAAATAAAAAAAACACCCAGATACGGACAACCCAGGGCAGTGCCAAGGAGCAATCCGGGGAGAGGGTGGCTCTGTTTAGGTGAGCCTGTCAGAGAAGTTTCTAGAAGAGGCTGCTTGGAGCAGGCACATGCAAGAGGGTGGACCTCGGATGGCCAAAGTAAGGACAAGGCCGCAGTAGAGAACGAGGAGAAGAGGCCGTATCGACAAGCCACAGAAAGAAAGAAGGAGAAAAGGATGCTGGGAAAGGAGGGAGGGAGTCACAATGACAGCTTTGCATTTGGGGATCGTCGTTTCATTTTCTCCTCTTGTGGGTTTGCTTTGGTACCGCCACCTCCAGATCTGCCCGGGGCCCCTCCAGGCTTGGTCACGCTGGGCAAGGCAGAGATGAACCAGAAAGGAAAAAAGAGAGACTAGCTACAATACACCTGAGCAGCTGGGGTGGGCTGCCGGAGGCTCGGGCTGCCGTCCACCCCCAGGCCGGGAGCGGGGACTCGTCCAGGGTCAGCTGGGCTTAAGGGCACGAGGCCTCCCCATGGAGCAGCCTTCCCTCTGCCCTCTCTCCCAGCGCCAACCCGGAGCAGAGGACAGCGACCTGGGACGTGCCCAGTCATCTTCCGGCCACCCGCCCAGGCACGGCCTCCCCGGGAGTTCTCCTCCACGAGAAGGTCAGACATCTCCACCAAAATGTAAAATAGGCAGATGGCCCTGCAGCTCGGGGATAAATACGAATCAGCGCTGCCAAGCTGACTGCAAACTACCCGCCAATCTGCTAAGTCCCCATAAACACAAATCGCTCCGCGTTCACCAGGGTATCGTCTTGCCGACGGGACCGGGGCCAGGCCAACGTGCTTCCCAAACATCAACAAGAGTTTTGTACAAGTAAATCGAAATCCCTGACAACTACAGGCTAAAGCCATTTTAGAACGGTCTGCAGGGTTCTTTTCTGCATTTGTGGTTCTATTTTGTGAAATCCCTTCCCAAGCAAAGAGTTAGCAAAAGTTCTGATGACGTTTTGTCGCAAGTGACCCTTAGGGCAGAGAAATTCGATTAGGGTCATTTAGTCAAGAGGCCAAAGGCCCTAATTTAAGCCAAGCGGGTTCAGATGGTGTTGACTTGTAACAAGAAGAGATCCAGACTCATTAATTTTTTAGAAGAACAAGGGAAAGAACAGGAAGGACCGGATGAGGTAAGCAGCGTGCTCTGTCGCCACGCATGGTCGCTCCGGTTTAGACAAAGAATGTTTTCTGGAGGCCCTGTGGTGGGAGTCAAGAAGCCAGGGCAGCTCCCTCTCAGGAGGATGAGGTGGCTTCCCAAGTGATCCAGGAAAAATGGCAGGAGCCAGGGGTGGGGGCGGTGCAGACCCCAATCCCTCACAGTTCCCAATAACTAGGGTCCAAGGCAGGCACCAAAGTCACCCGGGCTTCTGTTTCTCTTCTGGGTGAACGAGTTCTTTGATGCCCTCCAAAACCTAAACCAAGACCCTCTGTGCCTTCCCTGGGAGGCCGAAAACCAACAGGTACCTGAAGGGCACAACAGAGAAGCCGGAGGCCTTCAGCCCAGGTCCAAGTGCAACTACCTAGGCAAAGAAAGCCAGCTAAAGATGGGCCAGGCTGACCACGCCGTCCCAGAGAGACTGCTGCTAGGTTCCTATCAGCAGAGCTCTAGATAAAATTTAAAAATAATAAAAAATAAAATAAAGGTGACTCCTAAGGTACAGAGAGGATAATGCACAAGCCCAAGGGCCTGGGGGGATAAACTTGGGGAGCCCGGCTAAGGTGCTGATAAGGGGGGAGCGTCCTGTGGTCCCAGGCTGCGGGCTGGAGCAGCTCGGTGGGCGATGCGGCCACCACTGGGAGGGAGCGAGCCCGAGCAAGCGGAGAGGACTATTCTGGCTTTGGACGCGCTGTGTGTCACTACGAGGGCACTGGGTCTATGGATCCAGAGCCGGTAGGAGCTGAAGGACAGTGAGGGTAGCTGGCGCTCTGGGCAAGGCCCAGCCTGCTGAACGGCCGTGCAGGCGTGAAGGGCCTGGGCACGCCCCCAGGAGCACCACAGGAGGTGGTGGGAGGGAGAGAGGGGACCTCAGGTGACTGGGCAGGGGTGGTCATGGAAGCCAAGGGAGAGGTGCCTAAGACAAGGCCCGAATGTGTCCTGTGCACTTGGAGATGTGGCCCAGGGACAGGGGCCGAGGCTAGCGGAAGGGACTAGGGACACAGTGGGCAGTGAGAAAAGGAAGACGGCCAGGAAGTCCTGTGCAAACTGCTGCGACAGGTTCAGAACCTGTGCAGCCACACGGCTGGAAGTGGAGGGGCTGCTTCCTCTCCCCCACATGGGTGCGCAACGGGAGGGGATGCGTGAGCAACCGAACGACAGCGCGGTCTCGCAGGGTGGCCAACAGCTTCCTCCTCGCACCAGCAGGCCCCCGACACACCACAAAATGGTCCCGTGAGTGCTCCCCCGGGAGGCCTCAGAGAAACCCCCAGAACACCCTGGACACTCCCCCCACTCGGAGCCGCTGCAGCTCTCAGCCGCTGTCTCCCGACAGAGGGCCGCTGCCTCTGACCTGTGACCCCTTCTTCTGCATTTCTCTGCAGCCGCAGTGGGCCAGCCAAGTGTACTGTCCAGACCAGAACAGCTGCCCCAGCATGGAAGGCACGTCAGGAAAGGCAGGACATGGGGCCGGCCCTGCTTTTCACAGAGGGACAAGCTGAAGCCCAGGGAGATGAAACCCCAAGTTGCTTACGGTTGGCACAGTAGGCCCGGCCCAACTCACGGTGGCCAGAGGTTCCTCAGATCTGAAGACTGGGGGTATTATGTATTCATATATATTTATTATTCTCCATTGAAACTGGAACTACCTTACTTTCTAAAAGTATATAATTGCTGTAAATAAAGAAACCCCTCAAATGATACAAGAGCAAGTCCTGTTGATCTGTCAAGAGTCTGATGTACCACCTTCCAGACGCAGCCACGCCCGGCAGATTTTGCTTCTTCATATCTGTGTTTACTGCTCTAGCCAAGCTGAATTAAGAGACCTCAATCAGTGTCCCCCTATGGGCCATGTGGCCAACAGGAAAAGGTCTATTTCAGTTTATAAGCATGTACTGAGCACCCCCTCCCCCGGCCCCTTGCTGGGCACTAGGCATTGTGGGGAGGACACTGCCTGTCCTCAGGGATCGGGCCCAGCTCACTGGCTGGTCACGTCCCCTCCCACCTCCCTAGCAGCTTCACAACACTGACAGGGAAACCTCCGCACTAGCGTGACCCTCTGTGACTGAGTCCATGCTTACCTGGGACACAGACCACAACTGCTGTCTCAGGGGTGCCCTCGGCCGCCTGGCCTGGGTGCCTGGCTTCTCTTGGGTCCAGCCTTTTGGTGGCCACTGTGGAGCACGTCAACTGTCCTGCCCGTGGTGGCAAGGGGAACTCACGGTTTGTTTCAAGCGCTACTGTGTTTCCACGGCTTGTTTTCTTATGTGCTCTTTTTAATGATATGAAACCAGAAGTGCTGGATCTCATGAGCCAGCCGGGGAAGTGCTGCCCATCTGCACCGGTGGGGGCAGGGGAGGGGGTGGGCACACTGCCTCCGCAGCACCCTGCCAGCCTGCCAAGTTCACCCCCTCCGGGAGGCTCAGAAAGCACTGACTGGGCTCAGCAATAGGAAAAGGGGATTCTGAAGTCCTCGGGTGGACTTTATCCTGCGACAGCGGCCGGCCGCCAGGGTTCCCACCAGGGACGTCAGCGGCATGACTGGGTGCAAAGGCTAAGAGCCGGGGGAGAATAAGGGAAGAAACACGGCCTGCGGTTCTCCCCGACCACACGCGGGGGAAGTCCTGCTTCTTGCTACATTTAGCAATTACTTTACTTATCTTGTCTCCTTTCAAGTTCATGGTCTCCATGTACCCCGTTGACTCTTCATTTGCATGCCGATGCTATTCTAAGCCCAAACCTTTTACTCCAACATCTGTCTACGCCAGGCGCCCCCAGAACCACCTACTAAAGGGAAGAACAAGGCCGAACGGGCTCTCTCTCTCTAAGCCTGACGGTTCATCTGTCGGAGGGGACATGACAACATGTACTTGGAGAGGTTCTAGGGCAGATCTTAGCAGGCACAAATGCTGACTGGAACTTAAATAATTGCACTCCGTACTTGCTGCTCTTCCCGGCAGGGCTGGGCCGTAGGAACTGCCCTCCCCCTGTCGGCCCTCCCCAGCGTGTCTTGCCTCCACTGGGCTGAGGCCGTCATTTCGTTACTTCCCAGAGCACGGGAACCCACACACAAATCAGAGCCACGGAAAGCACGTGCAGAGACATCCTGAGTGTCTTCTACGGAGGGGTCCCGGTCCACCCACCCCTACCCATGCAGCTGCCTTCCTGCCTTCCACACCCCTGGGGCGGGGGTGACGGAGGAGCTGGGAATGTGAACAGCTGGAGGAACTCAGGCTGGGGTCAGGACCCGGCACCCACCCGCCCGCGGTGTCCCCCACCCGCTCCACGCACCCAGGACAACTGGGCACCGGGCTCAGCTTCCGGCAGGTGACAATGCTGGTCCTCATCACCCCCAAAGGGCCTTCAAACTCTTCAATACTAGGACCTTTAGCTAAACTGCACGCTGAGCACGGTCAGCAGTGGAAAGCTCAGTGTGGCCTTGAGCTTGGGCTCTGCCCCTTCGCAGCTCTGTGACCTTCGGGGAGAGCCTGGAAACTTTCCTAATGCTTCTGAGCCTGTGTTCTCCCATCTGTGCAATCAAGATCCGATCACCCACCCCCCGCGATGCTGGGAGGCTGAATAAAACAGCGGCTGTGGAGCACGGAGCACTGGGCCTAACACAAATCCAGTTCCCACTCTTACCGTCGTCGTTACCCCTGCTTGGCACCGAGAGAACCCCAGGCGAAGTGCCAGTGGGGGGACTGCGGGGGTCTGACCCACCCGGGGTCTCTGGTTCTGCTGGAGGAGCGGGGCCCTCGGCACGCACGGAGGCAGGACAGAATGGGGAAGGTCAGAGGGGCAGGACAGGCAGCCAAGCTGGGCCTTGGAAGCGGGGCAGCTATCGACAGGCAGAAAGAGATGGCCGAGCAGGCCCACAGGCCCCAGAACGTGGGGCCCTCGCTTCCAGAGGGCACCCCAGTGTCTTAACCACAGGGAGCCTGCCCGCCCCTGGGCAAAGGCCAAGTCTGTCTGGTTACTGGGCCGTGGGATCCAACAGCACAAAGAGCCCCAGGGTGCCTGTCAGGGTGTGGAGGCCTCAGTCCAAATGCCCCGAGAGGCAGGGAAGATCACGAGCATGACGATGGGGCCAGGAAGGGCGGCCAGGCCGCGCGAGGGGCAGAGGACGGGTGAGCAGGGCGGTGGGGTTGGGACAGGAAGCCTGCAGTGCGGACAGGAGACCTGGGGAGAGGTGTGGGGGGGTGGGGGGGCGCAGGAGGAGAAACTGCTGCTGCCTCGGCTGGGAGGGAGGGCTGCAGCGGGCCAAGTGGGGTTTTCGGGCAAGCTGAGGCCCGCTGAGGGGCAGACACCACAAAGAGGGCTTCGAGCTGTCAAGGCCAGGGAGGGTGCCGCTTCCTTCGCAGCTCCCCAAGAACTTGAGGGTGCAGCCTGCCTTTCCCACCTCCCGCCCCAGCCCCCAGGGGGATGATACAGGCTGCGAGGGACGAGCTCGGGGCACCCGGGAGCCACCAGGGCTGACTCGCGGGGAACAGCCTCTGTCAACAAGACATCCTCCTTCTCTGACCTTGGCTTTCCTTGTCGTTACTTCCAATGTAAGATATGCCACATATTTGTTTATCACCTGTGTCAGGAATAAGACAGCACCGGACCGATTCCGTGACTCTCCTGTGTTCTGTCAGACCGGTCACTGACCGGAGTCCCCGATCAGCCTCCGGTCACCAGGGGCCCTCAGGCACGTGCTCTGGGCCAGGACGCTGTGGTGACCAAGGAAGATGCTGTCCCTGTCCTTGCTTCTCCTAGGAGAGCCCCAGGGGCTCCACTGTCCCGTGGAGTCATCAGCATAAAGACCCCTCACCCTCGTGAGACAAACTTCAATTAAAAAAAATTTTCAAAGGCGCTGAAACACGACTCTGCTCGACAACAGACTTGGCAGCAAGCAGGGCTGCTCCTGCATTTATCGTTTCTTCGGCTGGAGGATAGGACAATCCATGAGTGACTACCGCAGTGTGCACAGTGTCCCCCCACCTCTCGGATCTCACGACTGGGATAAAAGCAGCTCCTCTCATGTGCCGCATGGCTCCCACCCATCCACGTGCTGGGCTCTGTGTCAGGACGGGGTGAGCCGCCCGGGAGGGAGCGCGCCCAACCCCACTCGAGGGCCCCGGGCATTCCTCCGAGGCATCGTGCACGGGGGAAGGAGGCAGAGGCGGGGAGGGGACGGACTGGGGGCTGCACGTGGGTCTGCAAGGCTGGAGCCGGGCTCGGGCCTGGGGCTGGAAGGAGCCAGCCATGTCCTGCCGGCAGCGGGGAGACACCGAAGGGGCTGAAGGAAGACCAGCTCCGTGCTAGGGAAAGACCATCCGAGATCGATAACCTCAGGTTCCTGCCGGGGCCGAGGTCCTGAAAGACATCTGCTCTAAGCAGCAGGGTCCAGAGTGAGCTCTCCGTGAGCCGACCCCCCACTTCTCATCTCCAGCTCACACCAAATCGGAGACTGGCAACCACTCGCTCAGTCTGGATCCTTCATGGAGGCACGGGGACAGTGGGGGCTCCCGCGGAGGCCAGCTCGGACCCAGGCTCCGTCACGCACCGGCAGGGCGATGGGGCCCTGGCTCCCCTCCTCCCTGGGAGGATCGAGTGAGAGGGTAAGGGCAGCCCGTAAGAGGTATTCAGGAAGTGCTGCTAGCTCTCTCGGATGAGTCATGAGACCAATAGGTCTTTTTGTTCAATCAACCGGGAGCTCAAGCGCTTTTATATTTTCTTTCCTCGTGGAAGAGCTTTGCATTCTAAGTAACAAATAGATGCCCTCAATACAAGCTCTCGGAAGAAAATAAACAAGGGAAAACACTAAATTCAACATTCTTCTTGGAAAAGAGAGAACCACTGATGTCAACGGAAGAAATTTTACAAAAATATAAAGATCCAACTCCGAGTGCATCATTATTAATGCCAATTACCGAGTGTTGTTATCACTCGTGCAAAATTACACATACGACCGGGCACCACTTTCTATCTGAAAGTGCTGCCGGGGACTCTGGTTCACATTTCAACATTTTAACAAGCTCCGCGCATCTCAGGGAGATTCCCCAGCCTTGGCAGCCATCAGGTCTGCGACTGCCTGGGTCCTCCTCCCGGGAGGGCGCCTCAGGGGCCGACACAGCAGAGAGGCTTTGGAGCGTTCCTGCTCAGGGGCCTCACTCTAGGGAAGCCGTGTCTTTAGAACATTCTAGAAAGTACATTTCCGCAGGCCTCCTGCATTGCCATTTCGGGAACCCGTGAGGGCACTTGCCCCAACGAATAAGGAAGCTCTGTAACGCTAATAACCACGTTCGCTCATTCCGCTTGGTAAGTTCTGTTTCTCCGGCCCAGCAGCACCTGCCGGTATTTACTGGGCACCGTCCTCTGTACCCTGAGCCGTTTTATGGGACCATCGCATTCACTCCTCGAACAAGGAGGCGGCTCCTGCCATCATTCACGTTTTACAGACGAAGGAGGAGAGATCGGGGAACTTCCTCCAGGTCGCCCAGCCTGCAGCAGGGGTCAGGTCAGGGACTCGGGGCCACCGGGCTCCAGAGCTGGAGCTCTCAGCCCCCGCACTTGCCCCTGTGGCGTCTCGTTGGCCGCCTACTGCTGGGCTGTGAGGTCTGCAGCGCCCCACACAGCCGGGCCGCGGGCGCTGCCCCAGAGCTGCCGCCATGACCTTGGAGGAGCGGCTTCCCAAGGCAGGCCGCTGCTCCTGGCCTGGGTCCCAGGCTGGGCCCGACGTGCGGGGACCGGCTGCGGCGGGGGCACTTCCCACGTTCCGATCTGAACCGCCAGCTGCACCCCGGGGGCCTGGCTGGGTCTCCCCTGGCGCGGGAAGCCCTTCCCAGCGCCGCTGCGTCTCCCCTGGCCTGCCAGCAGCAGGGCAGCTCGGCACCGAAGGTGAAAGTATCTGAAAGCCAAGACTATAGACTGTATACACATAGCAATTTGTTACTGTGAAAAACCATCTGTTTCTCGGTATTACAATCCTCAGAGGGCAAATTATAGCTAGCGTTCAACATAAAACATCAATTTAAACCATCAACTATTCATAATTTCAATTCTTTATTGGAAACCAAGGACATAAATGTCAGGGAATAAAGCAATATTTCTTTTATTAACTGTTCCATTCATCTGGCTATTAAATAAAACCAGGGCCCCAATAAATGGCAGGAGTCCTTGCCTGACAGCCACACCAAATAGCTCTATAATTCTCAGACGTTTTAAAACAACGAAAACTGCATTATTTGAAAAGTTAGAAACTTTAATATATAATAAAATTAAGATTAATGCCATCTTAATACCCTGCAAAACTGTTTGCGTGCCCTCGTATTCAAATGGATTTCTTCTTGTACGTTTTATTTTTTTAACCGTGCTCGTTTTGTACTAGAACAGGCCGGTTTTACGACCAGGTTCTGTAGCTGCCGACCACCTCCGGCATTTTTCACGGCCGTCTAGTTTTCCCCTGCGGGGGCTGCCTCCCATCGCGGGGCCTGCGCCAGGTGGGGCGCCATCGTGACAGCGCGGCTCAGGGAGCGTGGGGGCCTTCCAAACCCAATCCTGTGGGCCAGTTCAGTGAAAACAGAGAGTCCAGGACAGGGTCTTACTGCAAGCAATTTTTTATAGAGCAAACGATCTGAGCACAAGAAACACTTGAAAATCCACAAGCGATGGAAGAAAACATTTGCTGAGCGCCCTTTGTGCCCTGGGACCTGTACTGAGATTTTTATGTGCCTCTGTCTCGTAACCATCCTGCAGGGTGGGTACACTTCACAGATTAGGAGGCAAGTTTAGAAAGGTGAATCACCCGCTCATCCTACTCCTGGGAGTGCCGCGTGCTAACAAGGAAATAAAGAGAAGACAGACATGGCGGCCCTACCCCGCACCTTATAGTCTACTGGCCATATGGCACGGAAGGAACTGCTGAGTGTGACCATCAGCAGCCAGCTGGGGCACCAAAAGACTTAACATCTCAGCCTGCAGAGGGAGGGACAGCAGCACTAGGGGTGTGGGGGATGTGTGGCGGCAGCAGGGTGGGCTCCCCAGAGGAAGAGGCAAGAGGCTGCACTCGGGCTGAGTTTTATACAGATGGATTTTCTGTTTTCCTTTTCTCAAGGTTTAATTTCTAAGACAGAGGCTGCCACCATCAGAATCATTATTTTAAGGAGAACACCCAGAACAGCATCCAAGGAAGAGCTCGTGTTCAGAACACCTACAATCCACCCTGCGACCCCAGGAGGACTCTTTTCTCTTGGCCACAGTCTGACCTCCTGCCAACGCAGTGGCTCTGCCTCGCCAGCCTGCTGCATACACGTCCCCACACTTCTTAGCAGGTTCACGGTGCGGGGTCCAGTGGCCGTGTAAGGTTCCCTCCTATGGCGGTGGGCTGTCCGTCAGTACCGGCTGCACGGATGAGCAGACTAGCCAGTAAGGAAGCACCTTACGTGGGCAGAGCACAGTGCCGTCCACTACGTGCTCAGGCAAGAACCTCCATGGGCCCCTGTCACGACCAGCGGGGGAGAGAATTAAAACGCCCTGTTTTGCATCTGAGGAAACTCACGAGACCCTGTGGCTTTCCCTCTCTTCCCCTGACGCTCACTCCAGGGCTGCTCCCCTCCTGCTTGGTCTAGGAGATGGGAGTGTTTTCAGGGACCGTGGTGTCCATGGCACTGCCGATGGAGACAAAGGCCAAGGCCAGTAGCCACTGCGCGTGGGCTCCTCCACCCCAGAGTGCAGAGCAGAGCCGACCCAGCCCCATCCTGCTCACTGCGGACGCTGTCAGCACTGCCAACTCCGGAAGAACAGAAAGCTCGAAGGGCAAGCTACTTTTTATTGGTGCGTTACTGGCCACAGCTGAGTCATACCTTTTTAGCCTGCAATGCAGGTAAGGAGAAAATCCGGCGATCAGCAGGCAAGAAGATACCTGCAAAGATATACTTGCCTAACCTCTTGGGGTTTGATTTTCTTTCTTTTACTACCTTCTTACTTCAAGTCATTCTGGTGAATACAGGAAACAATGGTCAACTTTCCTTCCTGCACGCGTGAGCAGGTGGATGTGCCGGGTTTCCTTAAGTCGGGCCTTGAGCCTTCAGACTCCCTGACGCTTGTGTTCCCAGTTTAAATGCCACTGAGAACCCTCCAGATGTAATTTTAATAAACGTGTATCTGTCAAAGAGAGTGACTGCGGGCCCCTCCTGGGAACGTCTCACCACCCTCGTTGGGCCACTAATGGGGCGGTGGTTCTGCGGAGCTCAGGCCAGACTAACTTTCCGTGCTCGGACTTGATACTGATTATTCATTTAACGAATATTCCAGGGCCCGCTACATGGCAGCCACCACGGCGGATATGGAAACGAAACAGGTTTCCGTGTTCACGGAACTTAGGTCCTAACGGGGAAAGACGGGTGACGAGTAGACAGGTAACGTTTCAGGAGACAGTCGAATGCAGCGGAGCAAACACAGCCACGTAAAGGGGATGGCGGGGGGCTCGGCGCTGGGTCAGGATTCACGAAAAGAAGCAGGCGAAGGTTCAAGTCACAGAGCTGCCACGGCTCTGCTCCCGCAGCAAGTGAGGGGGATCTGCAGCGCCCCCTAGGACGAGCCTGATGTTCACACACCGATTTCCCCTTTATTTTCAAAATTCCAAGACACAGCAGGTAACCTGGTGGCTCAAAAACTAAAAACAAAACTTCTGGCGTGGAGTCCCTAGAGAACTGTACACGGAGGCCGGATCCAGGGAGAGGAGAGGGAGGGTCCGAGCGCGCGTCTCAGGGAGAAGAAGGCCCTGTACGCCACGCAGGGAGCAGAGGCTTCTGGGCCCTCCCGGGTCACAGGGTCACCCTGAGGACTGGCTGGCTGTGAACATACAGAGCTGTCACCATCGCAGCAGCTGTCCCCTGGGTCAGAAGAGGGGAGAAGCCCAAGTCTCTGCACCTGCCCGGGGACCAACTTACCGCTTCCTCTGCCTTGTCATTTTCCGCTCTGGGGCCAGGGAGGGACCTGGTCAGATGTGTTGATACAGAAGTTCTCACTCTGTAAGATCGTCTCTCTCTTTCTCGTGATGTTAATCACAACATCCCTGACCCGGGGCGACCCTGCTGGTCCCTGAGCTTCGGGCTGGACTTAGGGCTCAGCTCACTGCACCCCACCACCTCCCACTGGGCCTGGCGTCCACAAGGGCTCAAAACACAGCCCCTGACCGGACACCTGAACCAGGACAGAAGAAACCCGAGCCCAGTGAGGGTGGACAATCGCGCCCAAGTGCACAGACCGATTAAGGAGCACTGGCTGTCAATCCCAGGAGTCTTTTTATTTGGGATTTGGGGCTCTTTCTGAGTTACTGTTATCTGGGTAAGACCCGAGACGTGATCCTTTTAACCCCATACTTGATTTATAATCGTATACTGATAATTAACGACACGGCTTATCTAATTGCAATTCAAAATCCAGTAACATCAATTTTTCATGCTGTTTCATCAACTTGGGCTTTTGCCCAACATGGAAACTTTCAAGCACGACCAAATTCAGACTTGGCTCTGCCTGTGTGTGCGATGACCCGCTCGGAGGCCTTATCCTGCACAGGGGCCCGTCCACCAGCCTGCCCCATGGAGCTCCAGCCTGCTCCTCCAGCCCAGAAGCCAATTTCTCAGTCTCACAGGCTAGGGCACGCCAGTGTCTCCCAACTTGTCGCCCGGAACATTTTCTGGGTAGTAAAAATACTCCTCCTCTGAGAGCTGACTTCTGTACAGCTTGTCCAGGAGTCGAGTTCCTTGCCAATTAAATGGGCACTCCCGGCTTTATGGGAAAGGGTGGGTAGCCCCTCTGTTACTTGTAATCCTTGGCCATGATTCCACCCACAAGAATGTCCAGCCAGCTCGTCAAGTGATATTTACTGAGCACCTAGTATGTCCCAGGCTCTATGCTGGGGGCTGGAGGCACAGCCGTGAAATGACCCAAAATGGTCCCTGCTGCGCTGGGACTAACATTCTAGCCTGTGTAGACATGCAGAAAAGGAGAAACAACACAACACGATGTGTGCCCATCATCAGATAAGGACTGCAGACTAGGGTGTGAGCGCTGTGAACTCCTGGGCGAGCCAGGGAGAGGAGTGTGGGGCGCAGCCTGGCGCAGGTGCACGAGGGCACGGGCGCCCCTCTGGCGGGGCCCCCACAGCCCAGGGACGGGGGGATGGGACAGCAGCAGGGGCGGGCGGGCGGGCGAGCGAGCGGGGCGGCTGTAGGATCTGAGCTGCGTGGGTTAAGGGGTAAGGGGAAGCGAAACACCGGAAAGGAAAAGCACATTCAAATTCTAGTTTCGGTATCCACTCAAGGGAACCAAGTCTAATTTAAACAATTCTCTGTAATGTGAGTTATGGTGACTTCTGCTTCCCCTGAACTGGGATGCGTAGGACAGGAGTCCGGAGCGGCGCACGGGAGTCGAGCAGTGACAGCAGAAAGACCCACGCGGATTTCAGGGGTTTTCAGTCTGTGTGGTTACGCTGCGCCTCCTAAGTGCCACAACACTGCCCCAGTCACACTGGCCATCAGATCCCAGGTGGCTGCTCGGAAAAGGCAAAGAGGAGGCAAAGCTGACGGCAGGAAGGCGGGGTTACCACTCTCTGGAAAGCTCTCGGGCGAGCACTTCTCCAAGTCTTGGCTTTTAGGGAAAATTCATTCCAAGCTCCTGCTCCCGTCTGGGTTTTTAAATTAAAATCGCTATGCATATTTTTGGCTCACGATCCCCCATCTCTCAAAGACAAATCTTTTTTTCCCCCCCTCTTTTATTCAGAGTATTTAAAAGAATACGGCACTAGGAAAATTAGCTATCCAACTTGGAAAAAAATAGATCTCTACATTTTGTATCATATATACAAAACTGCTGTCAGATTTAAAACAACAACAAATGGAAAACCAGAATTCTTCCATTGCTCTAAGAGGATATTAAAAAAAAAAGTTTATATTTACAAGGCAAATGATAGATTTGGGGGAAATATCTGCAAGACAGAAGGGACAGAGAATTAATACCACACTCTCTAAACACCAGGAAGAATCAAGAAGAAAAGGCAAGCAACCCACTAGAGAAACGGGCGGTGAATTTGCGCCCAAGATGTGGGCTAAGAGATACGCCAGAGGACAGCCAACCTCACGGTCATCGGGGGAGATGTGAACTTAGGGCAATCTGCTTTTTTTTTCATTAGTGGAGAATTTAACAACTGACAAAAGTCCCGTACTTCGAGGGTGTGAGGAAAAGGACGTTCCACTGTCCCTTCTGTGCCCTGGTGTGGTGTGACAATGGAGGGCTCTGTGTTGACTCCCGAGCGGCAGAACCAGCACAAGGAAAACATGGGCATGCCCCGTGGCCCAGCGAGTTCACACCGAAAACTCTATCTGCAGGGAACAGCTGTCCAGGGGCCAAGGACTCGTGGACAAAGTCGCCCGCTGCTGCTGGACTCATTCCACAGGCGTTTATGTGCCACTTACTGTATGCGACACACTCTTCTTGGTGCTTGGGGTATCCCAGTGGACACCAGGGAAGGGGACCCCGGCCCTTACAATCCGATAGGGAAGAACAATAATCAAACTAAATACGCAGACACTAGGTAATTAACAGTGGTGACCTCTGGAATGGGGGACAGAGGAAACTTCATCCTTTTTTTTTTTTAAATGTAATACGTCTGTAAGTGGTTTCGTTTTTATGAGCACATTAATTTTGTAATAGGATGCTTTTTAAATAAAAGAGCCCTTTTCACACAGAGGCCAACAGTAAGGAGATTCGAGGAGAGCCCCTGCATCCCGAGGATCGGGGGCGTCGGCTGCACGGTCACCACCAGAGGAAAGGCAAACGCCACTGAAAAACCTGTCCTTGTCCACACCCAAAAGGCCCCCTCTTGGTGGCTGAACCCAAGGATGTGAAAACACTCCATCTTCCCTCCTGTCCTTCCCATGCGTTTATTACGCACGTAATGTACAAATGCATTCTTACTGGAAAATTTAAGAAAGCCCAAGGAATCAAACGGTAAGGCCCCTCCTTGTCACGGCGGCCAGCAGCTCCTCTCTCTGACACAAAAGGCACTTTTTAAAAGTGAATGATCCTCCCCGAGCTGAAAAGGCCAACCTGTAATATATCTACATCTATATTTAGATTATAGAATTAGATCCCAATTTAGCTGACTTTCATCTCAGAGCGTGTGATGTTTCCCAGGACGGCCTGAATTAGATTTCCTACTAGTTAGAATTTCCTGTAAGCTGGGATTAAAAGCTCTCATTTCCTAGTTTCTATCTTAATCATTATACAACACTTCCAATTTCTTAAGAAGTTTTGAAAATATTAATACGCATTTCATCTCCTAACCATCTATGAGAGACAGAGAGAAGAGGGAGGCTTGGCGGTGTTGTTGACAGGACAGCGCGTGGAACAGAGACTTCAGAGGACCTGGTTCTGTGGCCTTGGCCTTGGTCAAGTCGCTCATCCTTTTTGGGTCGGATTCTCAATCTTCAAAATGAGGATTTGGGATGGGTGAAAAGTCGGCAAGGGCCCATCTTGTAAGAGCGGATCCTTAAAGATGGTTTTCCTTCTCCCTTTCCTGTAAAACTTTTTCCAGCTCCGGGGGCTGCTGAGGGTGCCGGTGACGTTCTTGGCTCTGGGTGTTGATGACAAGCACACGTTGGGTTTGGGGACACTGAGTGGGCGTACATTTAAAGAAGCGTGCGTTCTTCTGCAGGTATCTCTACCGAACTTTATTCAAACGTTGGAGTAAAGAGGGGGCACTGGTTCTGTGCGGCCCCCAAGGCTCTGGGGTCAGCAGACCGTGACCTGGCATGGGCTCCATGGGGTGGGCTTGAGGCAAATCCCTCCCTGGGGGCCGCAGGCCCTGAGCCGGGAAGGGCACGAAGCAACTTCAGGCCACGAGGGTGATCCGAAGGTGGCCACCCTCTGCTGGAGAAAGCAGGCCCAGCTGGGTCTGAGGGTCCGGACGGGGACAAAGTGGGGGAACCTTCCCCTTCCCTCCCCCATACCCGAGAGTGCATGGGCAGGGACTTCAGCTGCCCGAGAAGCAATCCTTTCAAGCCCAACTATCATTTTTTGCAGCAGATAAAGGAAGGCAGTGGCCGGCTGGACTGGCCAGCAGGAAGATCCGGAGCTTTTCACCTTCAGGTCACTGATGAGAACGCTGTCCAGGTCGGTGGTCACAGGAAGTCGTGACTCCTTGAAGGCAAGAGGCTGCATCTCTGAATGTGGAGAAGGGGACACGCTGCCGACAGCCACCGGGGTGACTCTGCAGACGCACGCGGGGTTTTCCTCTGACCCCAAGGCTTTCTTCTCTGGCAATCAACTCTCCTGATGATGTGCCCCGCGGGCCACAGCACACTGGTCTGAAGGAGACGGTGGCCCTGCACTGGGCCAGGGTCCTGGCCTGAAGTTCTGGAAATGAAACTCAGGGCTGTGAGGAGCAAGGGGCCTCTCCCCTTCTCGGTGGCTGAACCAAGGTCACGAATGCACGGTCCACCACATCAACTCGGCAGAGCAGCGTGTTGGCAGAGCTGGTCCGGGGAGAGCCGAGTGCGCTGACGCGCCAGGGGCCATAGGGCTCCCTGGGTTCCTCAGGGCCCGGCCTTCCTCCAGGCTGGTTGTGGCGTGGGCTCTGTGACGCCCCTCTCCCCACCCCCATCTTAACCCAGACTGCATCAGATGCTGTTGTCTGTAGCCAAGAAAATTCTTACAAACCAAGTCCTTGTCCCTAAACAATATGGACCTAAGGAGAACAGTGACTTAAGGCAGGGTGAGTTCTCTGTTTCTAATGATTGGTATTTTATATGCCAATCAGATTTCAGATACATCTGCCCTGTATCTGGAAATCAAAATGTGTCTCTCACACCTCATAAATCCCAACAGAAGCAGGCCTCTACATTCAGAAATGGGTTATACTCCGAACTACGGGCCTCTAATTCTCTTTCGTTTCTTCAGATAAATTAACACTACTTCTATTAACCCACAAGACATGGGGCGCCTGGGTGGCTCAGTTGGTTTTGGCTCAGGTCATGATGGTCTCAGGGTGGGAAGGTAGGGGGGTATGGGTGGGGGCGGGAGCCTGCTTGAGAGTCTCCCTCTCCTTCTGCCCCTCCCCCTGTTTGTGTGCTCACTCGCTCCGTCTCTCTTTCTCTCTCTCTCTCTCTCTCTCTCACTAAAATAAATAAATAAATCTTTAGGGGAAGACTAAAAAAACACATGCCAATGGCACTTGGTTGCCAGAAACTGGTAACCAGCAATAAAATTTAAAGAGGACATGAGTCCTCTTTATGAGGATCTGGGGAGAAATTTTTACCAATACCAGAGGGGCTGTGCTTTTCCTAAAAAAAAAAAAAAAAAAAAATACTTTGTTTTTAGCTGATGGAAGATGTGAGCCACATGACCCATCTGGTTGCCCTCTTTGCACTGGATGCTGGGAAGCTCACAATCAGATATAGACCACTTCTCACAACTATGAAGCATACAAGGCCTGGAAACGTAACTGGATGGTCACCCAACTTGGATCTAGTCACGGTGTCCCCCTCCCTTTATTTCTCTTTCCTTCCCCATGAGTTCCCGGCCTCACTGCCTTGCTTGTTATACCTGCGAAATTTTTTTGAAAAATAGAATGTGACCAGGACAAGACGAGCACAGTGGCGAGAACATGGTTTTAGGGTCAAATGAGCCTGGATTCAGCATCAGCTCTTACCAGCAGCACCACCCTGGGAAGCCAGGGACCTCTCTGAGCCTGAAAGTATCTTTTTCCAGGTTGTCCTGAGGATTTAATTAGCTGACATGTGGGGATGTGCTCAGCTCAGGGCCCGGCACAAAGCAGGAGCTTGAGTCCCATTTTTTTCCCCCCATTGGGTCTCTTCCCTTATCCTCTTTGCCCTTAACAAGGCACTACTGGTAGAGAGCCCACACAAAGTCCCCAGACAGCCCCGAGGAGATCAGGTGACCCGAGGGCCCATCCCCACCAGGAATGTGAAGTTCCAAGACGTACCGCAGGAGCCTGGGGAGACCAGGTCCCACTCTCAGAGACTAGGCTCGCAATCCTGGGAGTGTGGCCCCTGGATGATGCCCCTGTACCCCAACTGAATGGATCTGAGCAAGTTTTTCCCTCAGTGACCAGAGGCAGAAAGCTGCCTCCCCCCACAGCCACGGCCCACGAGGTATGGCAAAGAGCTTTGTCTCTAAAGCCTCTTTAGCGGAAGTGCTGAAAGGCAAGTCCCCTTCCCTGTGAACGCTCTGCCCCAAGTGGTCTATCCTGGGTGACCTGGCCCCCGTCGCTCAACGGGATTCTGGGCCATTTTCTGCAATGGGCATTCAAGTTTTGCGGGGAAAGTAAAGGTTAATTTGAATTTTAACAAGCACAGTCCGTACAAAGGCCAATCTGCTGCTAAGAACAGCACATACCCCATTTGAGACCCAAATACAAATATTTCAGATTATGCCCCAGCAGCAAAATCCATTTTAATTTATGACACATAAACTCAAAGTTCTAGCCCACGTCTGCTCACCCCGGTTTTCGAAAGTATAACTGATACCATTAACTAACTCCCTCGAAAAGGGGGATGAGCTAAGAAAGGCAGAGGCAGGCGGCCCCCTCGGTCCTGTGGAACCCTGACTCGGACGGCAGCAAGGTCAAGGGCAGAGAAAGTAACTTAATTATTAGCACAGGCCAAACGCCTCATTTTTCAAGGTAAACGTTCATTCCAATGGCTACATTAAAGTAGCCTCCAGGAGCACACACTGCACACATTTTCCAACTAAAGATAGACACTATGCTTAAAAAGCTAATTTGGTATTTTTAGAAGTTTGGGTTTCTTTGATCCGGCCAAAAGAGGCTTAAAATTCAGCTTCAAACTATTTTAGTCTCTGCTTCACAACTTTGAAATAGCTGGTACATCTTAAGTTCCTTTCAGCCACCGAATGCGGATGATTCTATAAACCCTTGCGCTGGAAATTCAGGAAATTCGGCTGAGAATCCAGGATCAACCTGGCATCAGATACGCCTTTATTGTGAGGATTCCACATGTGTAAAAATGGAGGTGAAATTTCAGAAAGTGGGATTTGGTCACTCTTGTTTCTGTCTTTCTTTCAAGTTTTATTTATTTATTTGACACAGAGAGACACAGAGAGAGGTGCAGAGGGAGAGGGAGAAGCAGGCTCCCTGCAGAACAGGGAGCCCAATGCGGGGCTCGATCCTAGGACCCCGGGATCATGACCTGAGCCAAAGGCAGACGCTTAACCGACTGAGCCGCCCAGGTGCCCCGTTCTCTCTTGTTTCTAACAGAACTCCTGTCTCCTCGTCTGAACTCCAGCTTTCTCTCTGTAAGGCTCGGGGAAGTCCGGGCACCTGCCAGTTTAACTCAATGCAGGCAGCGCACCTCCCTCAGGGGAACGAGGGCCACCACCTGCCACGTGCTGTCACACCAGGCGCTGATGCTGGGAAGCCTCACGGTTGGCCCATCAGACGGCCTGGCCAGCCCTCCCGACTGAGGAGGGAAGGGAGCCGAGAGAGGGCCAAGGCCACACAGCTGAGGAGCTGCAGAGCCGGGGTCAGCCTCCCGCTCAGACAGAAGGGACATCCAGGAAGGGGTCAGAAGATTCTAGATACTCTTACTGTGCCCTCACCATCCACATGAACCATAGTCTTGGTTCTCCTATTTGAATCTTCATTTGATATGGGAATCCCCTACCATCTAATTTTTATGAAGATAGAAGGGGGCAAATAGAGAAAACCCTGAGGCATTACAAATCTTCCTTGACTTACCATAGGCTTACGTCCTAACATAATCGTAAGTTCAGAATATCCTAGGTGGGAAACGCAGGTAACTCACCTAACCTCCAAGCATTGTCGTTTAGCCCAGCTGACCTTAAGCGCGCTCAGAACACTTACGTTAGGCTGCAGTTGGGCAAAATCATCTAACATGCAGCCTACTTGACAATCAAGTGTCGAGTGTCTCGTGTGAGGTCCTGAACATTGTACCGGAAGTGAGAAACAGGTTGGCTGTCTGGGCGCGGGACAGTCGTCGGGACCGGCTGGGGACGCGGGCTGCCACTGCCGGCCATCACCCGATGACACCTACTGCATCGCCAGCCCAGGGGGGAAAGAAAGTCAAAATTCGGAATTCAGAGTACAGTTTCTGCTGAATGCGTCATCACTTGGACAAAGTCACAAAATCCGAAATCGAACCACTGTAAGTTGGGACCGTCTGTACAGTTACCCCAAGTAACAGAGACTCCAGACTGCATTACCCCAAGGATTTCGTGGGTGTCCTAGCCCAGCCACCTCATTTTACAGATGAGGGACCAGGTCCGGAGAGAGGAAATGACTTGTCTAGGATAAATTCTGATTATTTGTTTCTGGGGACCCTTAACATATCTTTTCAGAAAGCGCGGCACTCATATCGTCCCCTCGTATGGCGCGGATCATTTCGAGGATGTGGTTTAATTACACAATTCAGCTAATGGGATGTGTGTTTGTGGTTTCACCAGCGACAGATACATGCCCCAGCTAAGCAAGTGGAGTTTATTTCTTTAAAGCATTTGCAGACCATTATTTGCAAAAAGAATTGTGCTCAATGAACATTACACAAACAAGAAGCTTTTAAAAGCTTCTAAAACCCGCAGTTTTGAATCTTTCCCACTGGAGACGGAATCCAAATTGTCAACTACTCTCGGGTCCACCGCGGTGTTTCAGAAGCTGTTAAGGCTTTATTAGTCTTTGAAAAAGACACTTAGCTAAGTCGCAAATGTGTTAAATGGAAAAAGACTCCAATAGTCCCTTTCCGAAGGCAGCTGGGGGGCGGAGGGGGTGCTGAGCATCGATGCTGGGATGGGCTTATGAAGTCCCTCTCGGATGGGACGTCCTGGCACGAGCACGGCACAGAGTAGATGCTCAAGAAACGGTCCACGTCCTCGTCCTTCTACAAAGAGGTTTCTGCTCATGCATCCAGACCAACCTCAGATCCTCCAGTTGCAATGAGTCTCTAGTTTGGGGTTTAACACCATCGTGCCGCTCGTTACATCATAACGGCATACATTTGTATATACTGTACTTTTAAAAATAGCCTGTCTGTTTTCAGGTCTGCCCCTTGCCCAGCACCGTGGTGCCTCCACGGCGGGGACTGGCTCCAGACCCCGAGCACCTGCTGTCTGGCATGGCCAACCACGCGTGTCCGCGAGAGCCGGCTTGCGTGGTTCCGGAAACAGAGTCACTTTCCTGGGCTTCTGGCTTCGTCTCCCGAACTCCTAACGGCAACTGGCGCGTCTTCTCTGTGCATCCTCCGGCTGCTCCTGGTTGCCTGGGAGTCGCGCGGATGCCACGTCGAGCCCCCACCACATTAGCCACCAATGCGTACTTGCCCTTACTCCCAGCCAGAGTCTGTCCTAAATGCTTCACCCGCATTAATTCGCTAAGAGCTCACGACAACGTCCCCGTCCCTCCCCCGTTCCTGAGATGGGGGCACCGAGGCACGGTGCAGCGGAAGTGCGGGAGCCGAGCTGGCTCCTCCTGTCACGACAGAGTGACACTACACGCCCACACAGAGCTGGGTCCGTGTCCTCGATGATGCCCAGAACATCCCAACAGAACCAGGTGCTGCACACCTCCTCCTCTGGACTCCTGTGGTCAAGGTCACAGACAGGTCCTCATTCATGGCCTCGGAAGGGCACTTTCGAAAAGGATGATCCTGATCCAGGGACTACGTCAAAAACTAGAAGAATTCTCTCATCTCATCATGCAGAAGCATTCTCTTCCCTGGGGCGTGAGACCGCAAATACTTCACAACCCTGAGACGGCTCACGACATGATTAAATATCTAATTTTTATCATGTCCCAACAGATCTGCTTTAGATAGGTCACCTCAGCGATGCATTCAAGTCGTACTCTTTGCGGATTCCATTTATAATGACAGCTCATCAGGGTCCACTGTGTCATCACTGTGGACGAGACACCAGTGTCCGTTTCCCTGAACCCAGAACCCAAGCCACTTATTTCGGGCCACCGTGCAGGTGTGGCGGATGTCACAGCTTTGCTCCTAGGGAATCGTTCTTGGTGATATCTACAGAGCTGTGTCAGCCGAGCAACCCGAACCCCATGCTGCTATTTGAGGAAGGTACAATTCCTCACGCATAGACCTGCCATTTCTGATGGTGCGCCGTGGCAGAAACATAGGACTGACTCTTCTACTTGGCCAGAAAAGGGTTCACTGATGTCAGAGTCAGGCTCGATACGGAACAGAAGGTGTCAGGCCAAAGGCGTGAGCGCCTGGCCAGAACCCACCATCACCACGAAACCCTTGGCACGCGCACAGTCTAACTCTACGCAAACACGGCGACACGGTTAAAGCACACACGCATGCACGCGCAAGTGCGCGCACACATGTTGGGAAGGGAGAGCCGCTACCCCCCCCTTGAAATGAATCCGGCCCCTGTGACTTGGCAGAGATTAGATAAGAAGCTTGCTTCGCAAACGCTTCTATTTCATTAGCAGGCCTGGGGGAGAGACTCGCCGTCCCCTGCACTGGTCCAAATCCACCTGCTCTCCACGTGAGGCCTGAGACCAGATGGGTGCGCTGGCCGACCCTGCGGCCCCTCCCTGCCCTGACACGACCCTCTGCTGAGGGGAGATGCATCGGGAGGCCCTGGGGTTGGCTCGTGGGACCTGGAGTCTGTGCAGGGCCAGCAAAAGCGCTTCAACCACTATTTCCAAAGTGTGCCGCACTGAGCTCTGGTTTCTGGCCGACAGGCGGGCAGTCTCACGATCAGGGGAGTATGAGCGCAAAAGAGAATGCGAAACCGGACAAACACAGCTAGCCTTCTGACTGCTCCGAACCTGCATGTGTTTTCCACACTGTTCTACGCCCCGAGCCAACACTGGAAGTAACACACACACACACACACACATGCCCCTTAGCACCGGCCAGGTACTGGTCTGACTCCTTCACTGTGTGAACTCTGCTACTTGCCCTAACAAGTCAGGGAGGCAAGTTCTTCACAGACAGGGAACGTGGCTGCCCGGGGTCACACAGTAAGCGGTGGGGCCAGAATTCATACCCAGGGGACCCGGCTCCCCCCATGCCCCCTTCCAGCCACAGCCACGTCCTGCTTCCCGGGTGTCCAGGGAAATGGACGGAGCGCTCGGTGACCTGGAACGCCAGAGCGCAGGGTTTCCGGACCTGAACTGGTCGCTGAGCCCTTGCTCCCGCGAAGGCCTTCTGCAACCGATGCTCTCTGGGACGTACTCTGGGAAATGATCCCTCGGGCCAGTCTGCTGTTCCGCGTAGTGGGAATAAGTGGAGGCCTGAGCCGCCAGGCCTGGATCCAGATTCCTGCCGCTATCATTTCATGGAGGTCCCTGAGCTTCAGGTCCTTTGCCTGTGACATTGGGACAAAAATGGCCCACCTACACAACAGGGTCGCCAAGGAGATGAAGTAAAATCACATGGGTGAGGGGCCTGTACTAACAGATAATAAGTAACTGGTGGCCTTACCATGGTTACCACTCCCTGCCGACGGGGGGGGGGGGGGGGGGGCTGGCAAATTAGGGACCCGAATGGGACTGGACTCAGTTCTGCTCCATCCCTGACCCCCTGCTTCCTCTTTCGTCCATGTAATGCCCTCTGCGCCTGCTTTCCAGCCCACAAACCAGGGGCAATAACCTCTCTCAAGAGAGAGAAGAGGTGGGGCGCCTGGGTGGCTCAGTGGGTTAAAGCCTCTGCCTTCTGCTCTGTTCATGATCTCAGGGTCCTGGGATTGAGCCCCATCTCGGGCTCCCTGCTCAGCGGGAGCCTGCTTCCCCCTCTCTCTCTTCCTGCCTCTCTGCCTGCTTGTGATCTCTCTCTCTGTCAAATAAATAAATAAAATATTAAAAAAGAGAGAGAGAGAGAGAGAGAGAGGAGGAAAGAAGGAATAAAAGCCAATTCCTTGATCTAAGGATAAATTACCGGATCTAACACAGGGGGCAGAACCTGCGTCTGTCTCATCCCCCAAGAGCACGCCGGCTCTCGGCACGGGAGCCCCGGCGTGGACAGGCACCGAGCAGGTGACCAAATGCATGGATGGGTGAGTGATTCACCAACAGGATCCCCTCCACCCCCCATTAGCAACAAAATATCAGCTAAAAAGAAGACTGGCTACCCACACATGGGCGCGAGAGAAGGGGACAGTTTTGGAAAAGCAGGCTGGCAGCAGCAGCGAGAACCAGAAGACGCAGGTGACCAGAGCCAAGGCAGGGACAAAAGTCCTCCATGGGGATGATGGGGGTGCTGCAAACACAGGAAAGGGACACAGATTACAGCTCCACAGTGTTTTCAGGCCAAATTGGAACTCGGAGAGTGATGAATGTGGTAAGATGACTACTCATAATGACAGGGGGAAGCCAAGAACTCGGAAGGCACTGGAGAAATCCACTTCTCCCAGAAAGGAATATTCTGCACACGGGTGCCATCCCCTCGGGCACGGCAGGGCCCACAGGACTATATCCGTTTACACAGGCCTGCAAAGCGGAATCCGCGGACTCCACCTGCGGGAGGGCAGCAGAGAAGATAGACCACAATTTGTTACCTTTGGTCTCCGCAGGCTGCTAAAAACAGCCCCCGAACGAAAAATGCGAGATTGATACACAATAAGCTTTAGCTGAAATCAAGATCAAAGTTCATTATCAAAAACTCGCAAACCGGGGGACCCCAAAAGGGCAGAGCAACCTGAGACTCTGCTCAGGGACATTTTGGTTTTGTTCCCGCAGTGGCCGTGCAGTCGCTACAGGGGTCACTGCCGGACGGAGGAGGGGTTTTTTAAGGCAAGATGAATACAGGAAAATAGTGAGAAGATGAGTCCAACATATGTCCTAGCAGCTCTTCGCACATCTGATTCCCACCTGTGTTTTGGGGGGTGGGGGGTGGGGGGAGCACGGGGCTGCTGTGGTTAATGAATTCATTTTCTAATATTTTCTAATGACAGAAGTCATACGCTCCACGGTCACGTGTGCTGCAAGCACCAGAAAACACAATAAACAAGAAAAATTACTCGGTGTCCCACCCCCAAGGTGCTCACTCGCCTGCTGGGGTAGAGCGGGGCATCTTCTCTGCGCATCTCCTTTGTGACTGTAACAACCCTCCGAGCGGACCTCCTAAGCTGCTTGTTTTGGTGAAGCCCGCCCAGACACCACAAAGTCTCTCTGCAAACATAATTTTTGATGGCTGCAGAACACATCAAAGAATGGCTGCTCGTGGCTGCTTTTTAAAACATCCTGCCTTAGCTGTTGGAATACTAATCAATATTGTGACGGAACGAACAAACAGATGATAATAATACGCCCCGCAGATCTCCACGTGGGGCTACAGTGTGCAAGGCTTCCCAAATGGCTTGGGCAAATTATATTGTAACAGAAGAATGATTATAATGGTAATAACCAATATTTATAGCTTAAGAATTTACAAAGCATTTTCGTGTGTGCGCCTTAAGCTTGTCCTATCCTCACAGCAACCTTGTACAGGAGTTTGTTTTGTTTTGTTTTTTTAAGATTTTGTTTGTTTATTTATTTATTTATTTATTTGACAAGAGTGTGAGCAGCGGGGGACAGGCAGAGAGAGGGGGGGAAGTAGATCCCCCTTTGAGCAGGGAGCCTGATGCGGAACTCGATCCCAGGACCCTGAGATCAGGACCTGAGCCAAAGGCAGACACTTAACCAACGGAGCCCCCCAGGGGTTCTTTTTACGTCTACTTTACAGATAGAGAAAACCAGGATTTAGAGGTGCCCGGGACTGGCCGGAAGCGAGTGGGGCCAGGGAGGCGAGACCAGTCTCCAGGTCAAGGGCTCTGAGGGCAGCGTCACAATCCAGAGGGCCAGCCTGTCTACCGGGCAGCTCGCCTGGAGGCCCCTTGGGAGGCCCTCACTAGTACCTCTACCTCTATCTCCATATCTAGTATCCCACGTGTATTTCAAAGTCTCTGAACACCAATCTCAGTCTTCACTATACCCCCAAACCAGTCGCTTTTGGAGTCTCACTAACAATACCACCCACAAGAGGCCAAGCTGGAAAGTTCCCTCCTCCTCCTGCTCCCTCCTCCCACATCCCTATATCCAGCCATTCCCAAGACTCAGTCCCGGCTGAGAAAGGCCTTGGTTAAGCTTACTTTTTTCCACAAGGCACAGCGACCGGCCAATAAGGGACCTTTAGCAGACAGGGCGGGTGGAGGGAACCTTCTGGCTCTGTGCATCGTGCTTGGTTACAACAACACGCTGCCTCCCTTATAAGAGAATTAAAGTTGTGGCAAATGCACGGAAAAAAAATCTTCTATCTCACCAAATTCTCTTTACGGGATCATGCTCTTAAAAAATAACAAATAAAGGGCGCCTGAGAGGCTTAGTTGGTGAAACGTCTGCCTTCAGCTTGGATTGTGATCCTGGGGTCCTGGGATCGAGTCCCGCGTTGGGCTCCCTACCCAGTGGGGGGCCTGCTTCTCCCTCTCCCACTCCCCCTGCTTGTGTTCTCTCTCCCTCTCTCTCTCTGTGTGTCAAATAAATAAACAAAATCTTTAAACAACAACAACAAAAAAAAACCACACAAAAAAATCCATTTCAAGGGCCTGTTATGGATTTTATCTGAAACCACGACCTCTATAGTTTTCCCTGGTAAGAATAAGAATCTCACAATTAATCATCCAATTAATTTTCAAATCTCCGTTTACAAACTGAATCTCATTAGTGAAACCTGGAGCGGGGCAAGGCAAACACAATGAACGTCGCCACAAGCTAAAGAGATCGTGAACTCGAATTGGAGGGAACACGGGGGTCCGTGTGGTGTCTGCGGTCGAGGGCAGAAGCAGCATCTAACCGGGCCTCCTTGAGCAGCCGGGCACCCACAGAACACTGCCTGCCATTCATCTGAAGGGACTTGCTATTATAGGGCAAGTGTGCCAATTTAAGGCGTCTGGATGACATTCGCGTCTTATTAAAACAGCAAACCTATTCTTTTAAAGAGAACAATGGTATTCTCCACAGCACTGCAGAATCATCTAGTTATTGCCCTATAAAGAGTCAAGCACATAACTAGGTTGTAAAGGGTCCGCAGGTTCTACCATGTTCCAACAGAGAACACGCACATGATAAAATCCTCGGCAGAACATTTCCCCATTAATTAGGCAGCGAAAACAGCAGCCTCCCCAAATCAAGCAGGAACAAACAGGACAGAAAAGACTATACTTCTTGCGAGGGGGCAAAAGACGCACACACAGGGAAATTAAAGGTGGCGAACCCCACCCTCCGTATGATCCGTGTCGACAGAAATAATGAGGGCTCTCACTTGGGCTTTCACGGTTTCTTCACACTGCTCTAAAGAACAGAGAGATCCCCCCGCCGGCCCCGCGGCCCCAGGAGTCCCGGCCTCCACGCCCAAGCAGCCGGCGCCCAGGCAGGGGCGTGAGTGCCCCGGGGAGCGGAAACGCACAGCGCTTGGGAGAAGAGACACAGATTCTTCTCGGACAGGACGGGCTACAGGGGGATGCCCAGCAGCCCCCGGTGACAGGTTAGAGTGACTAAAGGACGGGCAACTCAGAAATGGTGACGCCGGGCAAATCCCTCTGTCGTAGCCACGCCCCCCGCCCCCCACATTAGACTCGCACAAACACATATGCGCGCCCGCACCCTCCGAGGAGCTGAACTCTGGAAAAGAGTCTGTTTTCCCTTAGGGTAAAGGCATCACCTCCTTATGATGTGTTTCCCTTAGGGTAAAGGCATCACCTCCTTATGATGAACAAACTCCCTCTTGGACAGATGCCCCTAGTGAAAACCTCAGGGCCACCCCAGACTCCCTCTGGGTCACGCCACCCCCCAACCAAGTTCTGCAGATCCTGCCTCCTCCCTGGCGTCCTCGCACCCCACTCAGGCCTCAGCCGGGCCCTCAGCTGTCCGTTCTGGCCCAGCTCACACCACACCCCCACTTCCATCCTCCCCCGGCACCCACCGGACCCCAGAGCCAGCACATCCATGCCTTGTGCACCCCCTTCCCGCCTCCAGGTCGGGCGCTGCTGGAGGCGTGGGGCTGCTTTTCCCGTCCTGCTCGGAGGGCTGGCACAGAGCTGGGACTGATCCACAATGATCCTAACAGCAGGGGGTCTAGACTTGAGCTCCAGCCAGGGGCTCCCTTGCCTTGTCCGGCTCAAACCACACCAACCAACTCCAAGTGACAAGTGCCAGAAATCCCCCCATTTTACAGCCAGGGACACTGAGGCTTAGAGGTCCGGCGACTCTCCTGGGGACAAGAACGAGTGAACGGTGGGCTAGGATCCGGGTCTCAACCTGTCTCCCACATACAAACACCTAGTAAATGGCTTTGTGAATACCAGAGCCTTCCAAAAAGTCTCTTTTCTCCTTTGTAAAGTTGAGCATTTTCTTACTGTTTTTAAATTGAATAATAGCGTTCTTGCTACCAAAAATTTGAAAAATATAGAAAGGCGTCACAAAGAAATTTTTTAGAAATCAAACGATCTCACACCATCCAGAAATAATCCCTGCGAAGGCTTTATTTTCTTTCCTTCTTTTTTCTATGGACTTATGTGCACCAGCCCTTGTTGTTTACGTAACGGTTATCTGCATGTGTTTGCGTTCTGTTTATATTTTTGTATATTTTTCTCTCCTAAAACTAAGGTGACACAGCATCTGTAATTCTTGCTTTGGGTTACATCACAGTCATTTTCTACATTATTAAGCATTCTTGGAAAAACACGACCAGATCTGTCCACTTCAAGGAGCGGATTTAATGTAATTTAACCACCTCCTTTATTGGACATTAGGCTGTTCCCCGCCTTTTAGTATTATAAATAACACCATGCAAACGTTCTTGCTTGTAGAGCTTGGAGCACATTTCTAATTTTGTCCCTGAGGACGGAGTCTCAAAAATGGGATCGGTGGGTCAATGGAGTATACACATTTTGAAGGTAACTGTCTTCAGAAAGATCTGAAGGGACAATTCTGTTAGACCATCACTCAGGGTTTTCTGAGGGAGAAGCTGATTCCGTAATCGGTTTGATTTGTTCAAACTGATCTTACCACTGAGTCACAGACTATCTATTCTCTCCTGAGTCAGGTTACAAACTGAGGAGCTGGCGTCACACGCCGGTAAGTTAGCCGGTGATAAATATAACCAGTATCTGCAAAAGGCCATTCCTAATTCAGAAATGGAAATGACCTAAGCCTGGCATCGTCAAGGGCATAGTGCGAGGGAGGCACTGCGGTTCTCAGGTCCACTGGGGCCCGTGCGTGCTGTCCCCGCCGTGAGAAGTGCGGTCGCAGCAGTGGGTACTCGCCCTCCTCCCACGCCGCTCTTTTCTGCGTGACTCTGGAGTCAGGGCTCAAGAAGGGATCGATGCTTCCAGGCAGAGGACAAGTCGTGACTCTCAGCCCTGGCACACATCAGCCTCATGTGGGCAGCCACAAACCCTCACGTCCAAGCCTTGGGTCCCGCACCCTCTGCTAGATTCCCCGTTTGATTTTTGCCCCCTGATGGGAATAGCTCCTCGGCTCTCCCCCCGGGCTGACCCAGCTCTTCGTCCCTGGCCAGAGGGGCCTGGCAGCTAGGACAGCGATAAGGACCTGGCATGGGACTGGGAGGGAAAGGTCCCCCCACCGCCGCTGCATGACGCCTGGGGAACCAGGCTGTGAGGTGGGGAGCAGGGGAGCCTCCTGGGCAAGTTTCCTTCCCTATAAAACAGGAAGCTGTTATGCCTGCCTCAGCTGTAGGCATTCAACGAGGGAGAGAAGGTAAAGTGCTCGGCACGGTGAAAGCCAAGTTGCAAGCGTTTGCTACTATCCTGACCGAGAAGTGAGTCCTCTCTCCTCGCGGCGGACCCCCCAGTCCTGCATTTAAACAGCTTCCCTGCTAAAATACTCAAGCATGATTCTTTCCTACTTGGAAAGACTGGGCACCGGCACCAGGGAAACCTGAGTGCCATCCACGGGCGTGGAGCACAGGCCGAGGAGCGCATCGTGACTTGACTGGCGCAAGCCGTACGACCGGAAGCAAGTGATTCTGGAAGTCCCCGGAAGCCACGGCGTCCTTCTCCACAGTGGGGACAGCACGGCACCTGCATCGTCAGGCTGTTTCAGGCACATTAAGTTAGATGATACGCAAAGGTACCTAAGGGGCGCCTGGGTGGCTCAGTCGGTTAAGCGGCGGACCCTCGATCTCAGCTCAGGTCTTGATCTCAGGGTCGTGAGCTCAAGCCCCACACTGGGCTCCACACCGGGCAAGGAGCCTACTTGAGAAAATTAAAAATAAAAAACAAAAATAAAGGTATCTAACAGGCCGGGCAGTATGCCTGGCAAATAGTAGAGGGCAAGGATAAAATTATTATTATTATTATTATTATTATTATAGCCCTTATTTAGAGCTCTGACTTGAAAGGATGTTGACCTCATTGGTTAAGTTTTCCAGAAGCAAGAGCCTAAAGCACTCAGGCCATGCTGACCACACAGAGAGGCAAACGTGCAATGCCAAGCCCCACCCCCGGGGATACAGCGGCCGGCGAACCACCATCCTTTGGGGGGATTCCCAGGAGGAGACTCTCGAGAGCCAAGGGGGCGCACCCCTGCGGTCGCCAGTGTCATGAGACAAAGCAGACATCACCAGATTCAGCCGTCTGGCACCAGCGTGAGCTGCGGGCCGAGCGGCCAGCTGATCCAGGCCTTATCTATATTTGGTACATGATGTCAACCTAGAACATCTTATTCTTTTGCATTTAATAAACCAGCTCAACACACCATTACTCACCACCCCAGTGAACTCATTTTGAAACTCCGAAGGCGGCGAGGGTACACCTCACACTTCTCACTAAAAGAGAAGTAGGCCTAGCTCCGCGCTGGCGGAACGTGAACGGCCACAAATACCTTGAAAACGAGGGAGGGCCCATTCCCACACCAACTCGCTTTATGATTCCACAGACTGAGAAGGCCGACAACAAACACACAAGTAAGATTTTTCTTCTAATAAGCACCTTTCGACAAGAAGCTACCAATTATGAAAACCAGAAATGCATCTAAATGCTTCTCGTTGCGCCCCGTGGAATGCCAGCCGCGTTTATTTATCGCCTATTTGAAAGGGAGGGGGAATGAGGAGGAGAAAATTTCCTTTTCCTTCTGTAACAGGATGACTCACAATTTCCAAACATCAATCAATCGGGGAGCGGGGGGCAGAGAGGAAATGACTAGGGAGTCCCGCCCGCACCTCCCCGAGCCGCAGGAACCCCCGAGGCACTGACTTCACTCCCCGTCTCCTCACACGGAAGGCCAGGCAGCTCGACCAGAAATGGGCACCACGCCCCCGAGCACAGCGTTCCTCTGCCCGTGTATTCAACCACCCGACGAACCTGAGCACGAGGCCCCGGGTGAGGAGTCCACACCAGCAACCACACGGTGCAGAGGGGGAATCCCCATGGTCGGGGGTGGCAGTGGGGCCGGGCAGCTCGGGCAGCACCCGAGCCCAGTCATCCATGAGCCACAGAAGCTAAGGAAGAGGCAGGGGGCAGCTGGAGGAGAGAGCCACTCTCTCCAGAAGGACACCTGTGCAAACGCCCGGGTCGGGAAAAGGATGGCAGGCCGAGGGGCCTCCGGGGGGGTTGAGCCTGAGCGCGGGGCCCGCCACAGGCAGGAGGGGGACCACGCAGAGACCAGCTCTCGAGGGTTCCTGCTGGCGTGGCCATCATTCTAGAAGCCGACACTCCGCAGCGGGTGTTCTGCGGTTCTAGAACAGGGGTTTGCACGCCTTCGCCAGGAGGGAGGGTGGGCTGAGGCTCAGACTGCTGGGCCGCCCAGTCTTCCAAATTTGGCAGTCCGGGGACGCCATGCTGCTGGTCTGGGACCACGCTTCGAGAACGACTCTTCTATGGAACAGCGGGCAGCACACCAACCCTGGCCCACGGCCGGTTTTATTCTACATCAAATTTTACTGGGACAGGCCCGCCACCTCTGTATCGTCCACGGCTACTTCACAGCAGCTGCAAAGGTGACCATCTGGCCTGCAAAGCCCACCGTTTTCTTACCACCTGGCCCTTCAGAGGAAGTCAGCTAACCCCTGCTAGAGGATGTTCATAGGCGATTAGGAAAAAAAATAATAATAGTTTTACAGTCAATTAATTTTGGAAGATACTGGATTCATCTATGTCCAGCAGCATTCTTTTCTTCAGGGCTTTTCAGAGACTTTAATGGCTCAAGTTATTTTTCTGGGACTGGTGTTCTCTGGACCACAGCGTTAGTCCACGGGATGCCCCTGGAGGATTCTAGTCGAGGAGGTTCTCCGACAGAGCTGTATCCTAGGAAGATCACTCCAGGGGCAGAGAGATTGCAAAGGCACGGACCTGGAGGGAAGGGGCCCAGCAGGTGGTTGCTATGGCAACCGCACAAGCTATGACAAGAATAGGCACTAGGGCAGAGGTCAGCAAACTTTTTCTGGAAAGGGCTTCGCGGGCCCTGCACCTCTGTCGCAACTACTCAGTTCTATCCTAGCGGTAGCAAAGCGGGCACAGACAGTAGGTAAACAAACGAGCATGGCTGCGTTCCAATAAAACTTCATTTACAGAGTTTCGTACGGGGTGATGGATGGTGGTGACGGCTACACGACTACGTGAATGTCCTCAGTGCCACCAAACTGTCCATTCGAAAGGTTACATCGGTCACTTTTATGTTAGGTATGTCTTGCCGCAATTAAAAAAAAAAAAAACAAACCTTTATTTATGGACACTGACATTTGAATTTCGTAACTTACGTAGATCATAAAATAACCCTTTTTTGTTTCCTTTTAACCATTTAAAAGAGGAAATGCCATTCGGAGCTGGTGGGGCAGGCAAACAGGTGGTGGGTTGCGTGTGGGTGGCCGACCCCCACGCGACAACGTAACAGGCATAAAGAAGAACCAAGATGGGGCGCCTGGGTGGCTCAGTTGTTAAGCAGCTGCCTTCGGCTCAGGTCATGATCCCGGGGTCCTGGGATCGAGCCCCGCATCGGGCTCTCTGCTCAGCAGGAAGCCTGCTTCTCCCGCTACCATTCCCTCTGCTTCTGTTCCCTCTCTCGTTGTGTTTCTCTCTGTCAAATAAACAAAATCTTTAAAAAAAAAAAA
>CM053621.1:25155068-25189373 GCA_028646535.1 Procyon lotor | reverse complement strand
GGGGCGCCTGGGTGGCTCAGTTGTTAAGCAGCTGCCTTCGGCTCAGGTCATGATCCCGGGGTCCTGGGATCGAGCCCCGCATCGGGCTCTCTGCTCAGCAGGAAGCCTGCTTCTCCCGCTACCATTCCCTCTGCTTCTGTTCCCTCTCTCGTTGTGTTTCTCTCTGTCAAATAAACAAAATCTTTAAAAAAAAAAAAAAAAAAAAAAAAAAAAGAAGAACCAAGAGATACGCCGGCCGGGCGGGCGGGAGCTCAAAGCAGCAACTGGTGACTGGCTGGAGGAGGACTGGACTGGACTGGAACCGGGGGAGGGAAGAATCCGGGCCTCTGTTCCCCCACCCTCCCCCTCTAGGTCTGGAAATGATGGAAGGCAATTCAGGGTGGCAGGCAGGCAGGCAGGCAGGCAAAGCCCAGACGCCCAGCCAGCGCGAGAAAGGAAAGGTCTAGGACTCAAGAAGGGAGCCTGCACGGGATTGTCGGAGCCCGCGGGGGATGCTCTGGAGACACCAGCACCCCGCGAGAGGCCCGTGCTGCAGGCTGCCAGCCACTGGGGGACATCGGTCTCTCCCAAGGGCCCCCCGTCTGCCCCGAGGGACTCCCGCCTTCTCCTCTCAGAAGCCCCGTCCCTCAGTGTCCGTGCCCCGCAGACCACTGCCCAGCAGAGAAAGAAACTATTCAGCCTTATCCACAATGAATTATTACAGTGAAATCCAATCAGGGATTGGGGGTTAAGAGATGACCGATGCCTCTCCAGCAGTCTATGTAGAGAAGGACATGCCACGGATTTTTAAATTTTCAATCTGCCATGGACTGGTATTTTTATCAAATACAGCAAAAATGCCACTTGGATGTCACAGTAATGTCAAGATGCTATAAACGTTTTTAAATGTCTGCTCTGAATTTCTATGCTGCTCTAGCAGCCAGCCGGTTAACGACCAGTTACCCGGCCCTTGGGCCACACTCTGACACACTTTGAGTGGCACACTGGCCTAGAACGTGCCTCCTGAAGTTTCTGCCAAAAACAGAGCAAAATGTACAAGCAAATCAGGCCAGCAGGCCCGACTCCCCAGGGACAGGCCTCTCCCGAAAACTGGGAACCTCGCAGAGCCAGCGGGAAAACCACCTGCTCGCCACGGCACTGTCCAGGAAGAAATACCGTGACTGCTCGGTATCTCGGGGGCACAGACTGGACCCCAGTGCAACCAGTGGGTTAGCACTGTACGGTGGGGCGGGGACCAAAGGCCTGCGATACAAACGGAGCCAGGGCCCTAGGACGTCTCAGGGAGACAAAGGGGTGGGACACTCCTCCGTTATTCTAACGAGATCAGATGACTCTAACCCTGAAGATGTACAAAACGGGCAACATCGGGAGGCAGCCCCTTACTGTAAACGCTCACGTTGATCATAAAATCCCAAGGCACTTTTGTTCTCCCGCGAGAAGCCGATTCCCGAAGTCTATCTGGGGCACAGAGGGAATGCACTGCTCACTCCATCGGGGCAGACTTGAGTTTCCCCATTTAAGAGATGTAATTGCGAATCATTTTAGCAAATGCTCAACAACTAATTGTCATTATAATACCAAGTTTGCACAGCCAAAATAATGGACAAATATCACCATGTAATAGAATAGTACAAAAATGGTAATTTTACTATGGAAAGTTGGAACTTGCCATTTCAAATTAGCAGAGGCTGTGAAGTGGGCATTACTGACAATGTGAATATAGTAATTGGGGCTGATTTCTTGGCGCCTGGCCGAATCTGGCTGCCTGGCGTCCTGTGAGTTAATTATAGCTCCGTTAACAGAGCAGAACACTTTGCAAAAAGACGCAGAGATAAAACTCAGCTCAGGTCTCTCTGCAGATGAGGCAAAATGTGAATGTTTTGGCTAGGGACCTGGTGCCACAGACATTATTCTCCCTTAGTTCCTTAAAGCAACGGTTCAAAGGAAATGCAGCCGTCTCACAGCAAGGGGTCAACGGCCCGAGGGAGCCAAACTTCTGGAAGATGTCCTTGCTAACCCCAAATCTGTCTTCCCGCTTTCCACACTGCCGGTGTAACGCCTAAGTAAGTCATCTCAGTCTACATCCAAAAATATTTAATTTACTGCTTGAAAAGTTTCCTTAAAAAAAAAAAAAAAAAAAACCAAAGAAATCAAAATATGTGATTCTCCCCAAATTAGCTCTAGCCACAGACTGAGACAATTATTTCACTGGAGGCTTTTAAAAAAATCTTTCTTTTCTTTAATTTTAGAGATTTCACTGTGTACTTTAAAATTTAAGGGAGGGGGGTGTGCCGGATGGCTCAGTTGGTTCATCGTCTGCCTTCGGCTCAGGTCATGATCCCGGGGTCCTGGGATCGAGTCCCGCATCGGGCTCCCTGCTCGGCGGGAAGCCTGCTTCTCCCTCTCCCGCTCCCCCTGCTTGTGTTCCCTCTCTCGCTGTCTCTCTCTCTGTCAAATAAATAAATAAAATGTTTAAAAAAATAAAATAAAAATAAATAAAAAATAAAAATAAATAAAATTTAAAGAGGAATCCCTGCCACCCCCAGGCCTACGTCATCACCTACCCGCGTGCCCAGTACTGAGAGGCTCCTCTCCTTGGGCAGCTCGTGGACGGGCGCACGGCATTAGCTTATGGATTCATTGGGACGATATTCAAGCTCAGGGTCACTCCCGGGCTGGTGAGGTTATTTCGGTGTGAAGTTAGTCAAGTTTCAAATCTGTCACCAAAGCATTTAAAATAAAGGTCGCTGCTTCTTGCTCTTCAGCCATTTCCATGTTCCTCCCCCACCAGCTGAAAACAGGGACAGTCCATCCAGGCGTTTTCTGTGGTTCCCCTGCACTCTGTGTCTTCTGGTCACTGCCAAGTCTGTGCAGAAACTGGCCTCCCTAGTCTCACATGACACTTGCCCCAGCCCTGCCCACGGCGGCACGGGGTGGGCAACCATGCTGGACTAGGCAGAACCGGGCACAGACGCCAGCTGAGTGGCCCTGGACAAGCTCTTGGTTGTCCCCCGCTATAAAGTTACGACAGCAAGGTCTACCTCGGATGACCACGGGTGACACGTGCAACGGGCCTGGCACAGGCCTTGGCTTTGGGGTGGAGGACATGAGGCACGCTAACCTCCCTGAGCCTGGCCCAGACCAGCCCCTCTGGCTCCTCCCTCTGGTCCCCCGACCAGAGTTCTGAACCGGGTGGACTCTTCGCAACGAGGGGCTTCTTCCAACCCCCAGCTCCCGCCCAGACCCCCCCACCCCCGCAGTACCCAGAGCCCTGAGCCATGGCCGGCTCTTGGGATGGCCCCAGGGACTCCCCTCCCCCGCAGAAGGTCAGCTCCGTGGGGGAAGAGCAGCTCCTGCACCCCGGCCGCTTGCACAGAGCCCAGCACAGAGAAGGCACTCGCCAAGGACAGGGCTTCCATGAGCCCCTGTGCAATTCTCAATGGCAATAAATTACCTCTTAGATGTAATCTACAAAAATGCAACAGAGGGAACTTACTCCTCATTTAAATAAAATTATTAATGACTGTTTTGATTTGTTTTATTTTCCTGGCAATGAACTCTTAATTCCACTGAACGGTTTCGGCCGTGCTATGCTATGTATCTAAATGATAGTGGATGTGTCGAAAGCAAACATACTGGAGCTGAGCTGGGGCCCAGCCCGGGCCCAGCCGGGGCCAGAGCGGGCTTCAGTCCAAGGCCTCTGGTGGCTCTGCCAGGCATGCTGACCCCACTCCTGCAGACACTTGGCACTTGCCGCACGGGCTCCTTAGTCTCTGGAGACTATGAGCTGAACCAAAGGCTCCAAAAGGGCACAGGGTGGGGGGCGCCCAGGAGTGACGGTACTTTGGGAAAGTACAGTGCCCTCTCCTTGGCTCACACTCTGGCATTTGGTCTCAACCCTGGGGAAACCAAGAAGCAAGGCTGACCTTGACCGGCGTGCTCTTCCCCAGGCCAAAGGGCAGGCCCTCGCTGCAGAAAAGAGGCCCTCTTTTTCTCACGCCAGGCAGGCAGGAATGTGGGCACACAAGGCACCAAGGCAGCAATGTGGGGGCTCTGGCTCTCCTGGGGCGACGTGGACATGCCCACCTGTCTGTTGGTTGGGCCCAGGTGTCCGCTGGAGGCCAAATGGGCCTGCGAGGAATAAAAGCGCCCACCGAGAGGCACAGGGACTCCAGAGGCAGACACAGTGTGGCCGGTGATGATGACATTGTGAGGCAATGGGAGGCCCACGCAGTACGGCCCGGTGGGAAGACGAAGGGCCCGGCTCCGAGATGCGGGGTGGTGACTCACTGAAATGCAGCTGTGAGCGCCCGTGGAGGGGGAAGGGTGGGCCAGATCACGGGTCCCCAGTGGGGACTCAGCAGCCACCATCGGAAAGCAGAGGTGAGTCTGGGCCAGAGAGCTCCTACCAGCGGCAGGCGGTCCTTCTCGATCCATACGGGCCCATCTGCCCAGGCCACTCATCTCTCCCTGGGGCCTTTGGGGACTGAGCCAGGACCTTTGTTCCCCACCCCACAGCAGGTGGGCTTAGGTGATTCATACCAGTGAGACCGCTGGGGACGTCACTTACACAATCCTCCTCAGGAAAAGCAGTTTTGTTTCCTTCGTGCACGATGAAAAGCTGGACCTACAGACCGGGGCAGGTCCACCCACTCAATGGCGTAAGGCTCTGACACGGCGCCCCCGCTGCCCGCAGCCCCTCTTTCCGGGAAGAGCCATCGGGAGGGGCTAGGGCAGTGTCCCCCCACCGCCATGCCTCTGACAGGTCAACCTCCTGCTCTCCGGGTCACTCGCCCCTGGAATAGCCCAAGGGCTCTTCCTTGAGTCATGGCACGGACAGAGGGCTTGGCAGGAACCTGTGTGGGGCTCAAGCTGTAGAACTGTTTGATTAGACGCGGATTGCTGAGAACAACAAGGAACTCGCACTCTCCTCAGGCGCAGCCTGGCTGAACGCCTCAGAGTGAGCCCAGCACAGGGTCCCTCTGCAGCCGTGAAAAGCACAGGCCAGAACAGACAGGGCAGACGCCCCCGCTCCACTAGCTCAGAGAAGAGCACATATGTGCTGTGCCCCCCAAAGCCCCTGACACACAGTAGGTGCTTTCCGGTCTGGGAGCCGAAACCCTGAGCCTCTGTGTGCACACACAGATAGCGAAGACGCTGTTTGCAGAATGTTCACAGCCGTTATCTCGGCTGGGATGCCAGATCTGGAGATGACTTTGTTTCTTCATCAACCCAATGTTTTACAACTAGCCTGTGTTACCCTAATAATGGGCGGGGGGGACAAGCTTTTTTCTTCCATTTTGAAAAAGCAGAGGTAGGCTCTTCACAGGCCGCCTTCGCAGAGCACTGTGGGACGGCACGAGAACTCTCTCATCCACAAAGAATCAACATTGAGTTGCAATCAGGTCAGCCTCTGTGCCAAGACAAGCACCGTAACAATGTTTTCATCAATTACTTACTCATTTACGTCACGCTATCTTTACGTAACGGCTGCATGGCAGGCACCGTGCGGCCCAGACGCACTGAAACTAGAGCCTGACCCTCCGAAAGCCAGAAGGGACCCACGAACCTCATCGCCGCCTTGCTCTTTTAAACAGAGATTCATGCTGCGAAGGGACACTGCTCCTCCTGTCACCCCCACTACTGCTCAGCCTGGCCCCTCCCTCGGCAGCCGCCCGTGACACACGATATCGAAGAGAGCCGATCTGAGAGAACGCACTAGAACCGGCCCAAAAGACGCCCTGGCTGAGTCCAGCCACATACGTGTAGGAAAGCACCCAGCGACTTACTCAGAGCTGGATGGATTATTCATCGCCCCACAATTTGGTCTATATGCGTTTACCAGGTTGGGAAGGCAAGTGATGTCTGCCAGACACCTGCGTGCAGGGCGCTAAGCTACAAGGAGCAGAGACGGGGCCGTGATGACTCACAGACTCCCACCCTAGCTGCTCAGGGACCTGCAGCTCAGGGACCTCCCAGCAGGCCAGTGGCGTCACGCTCAGGAGTGGACACACACACACACACACACACACACTCTCTCTCTCTCTCTCTCTCTCTCCCCTCCCCCACAGCAGGCTGGGGTTCACGGCTGGCTGCTGGCGGGCAAAGGGAGAACGGCAGGGGAAGAACACCCGGCGGCCAGGATCTTTAGGAAGAGACGCTGCTCACTTTCTGCCGTAAGACACGTGGTTGGCACAGCGACAGGGAGACGCTTCAGCCGGCTCTTTGGAGCACGCTGCCGAAAGAGAACTTTTTTTTTTTTTTTTTAAATGGGACCCAATGCAAGGTAGGACCAAAAGACACACCTGCAGGAACTGGGCCTTCTAGAACGGGAATTCAAAAAACTTTTGTTCTGTTTCACTTATTCTGTGAAAGCAAGTCTCTGAGCCAGCGTGTCTGCTGCAGGCGGCCTGCTGCCCTCCTGGGAATTTTCTCCCAGGCGCGATGCTCCACCCTGTTAGCTTTGGGAGTAGCCCTCCTCTCCCCTTAGTCATGCTTTTTTGGAAGTCCTCCAGCCCTCGAGCTAAACCTGCCATACCCTAAAAGGTAGGTGAGCAGTGCCTCCAGGATTTGAGTATCTTTCTCCACCTACTGGAAAAGAAGCCGGGTGGCTCTCTGAGCGATGGGCGGGCGGCCCTGGGCAGCGGTGTGTGCGGCCGGCAGGTCTGCTAAGCCGTCCGGCACCACCAGCGACAGGCAAGACGGGCCGCGGGGGGCTGCGGGTGGGGTCCCGGCCCCGGTTCCTGACGTAGCCAGTGGTGCTCAGCATTTTCTAGTCTTTTAAGGTTTGCCATCAATTCTGGCATTCAGCAGCGCAAAATGCCCCTCTGAACCCGGGCGTCCAAAAGGCTTAAGTGGGGTAATTAAAAACTCAGAATTCTTCAAAGAATGTTATCTGTTGACTCGTTATTATAATAAAGGCTTCGTTACCGAGCTGTGATCCCAGCGTGAAATGAAGCAGACCAGGCTCAGGAATGTCAAGACATCAAAACCACTGGACAAGAGAGGAGGCAAATCGAGTCTCAGCGATGAGGGGGGTGAGGGTTTGGGGGGGGGGGGTCAAACCTCCAACTGGGAAACTGCAGTCTCGGCAAGAAAGAAATTCCAGTAGCTTCATGAAATTGATTTTAAGAAACAGATTCCATTGAGACACTTAGTTTTTTGAAGAGCTCGCCTATGACACAAAACAAAGATTTCCATCTTAAAGGTTCTCTGTGAACGATGCGGAAAGCCATGGTCTACGGGGCACCCCAGGACAGAGCAGGGCCCCCGAGGGAGGTAGCCTCAGAACAGTGATGAAGGCCACCCCTGCGCGGGTCCCGGGGGAAGCAGAGGCTGGGACGGGCCATTTGCTGCCGTTCCCTTCAAAGCAAACTCCTGGAGCAGGAAGTACGGAGTACGGGACTCCAGCAGGGCTCGGGGCCCCTGGGTCCCCCTCCTCCGAGTGAGCCGGCTGGCTCCTGCAGCCCGTCGGGGGCTGGGGCTCCACCAGGCCTCAGGCTGACAGGAACAAGCTGGCCCACCGGCTGCTTCCATGGAAACGAAGTCGGACTGGCAACAGGCCCCAGCTTTAAAAGAGCCACCTGCCTCCAGGAAGCCCGGCCCGCTGCCCTTTTCCTCCTGCCGTTTCCAATCTCCAGCCTCAAGATGAGATGTGCAGGGCGGCTGACCTCGGGGGAAAAGCTGACCCTGTCCCTCTCTGGGCCTTAGCTTTCTCCGAAAGACCCAGACAGGGGGAGCTGCTGATGGTTGTCCCTCCCCCACTCAGCAGTGACAGCTTCCTTGGTCCTGCAGGGGTCCAGACCCCTCGGTGAGCATCTGCAGGACGGTGTTTAACCAATCGACCAATCAACACACCCACCCAGGGATTAAGGAGGAGCTGAGGGATTGTTCGTACCTTCCCAGCGCTTACCACTGAAGCTGGAGAAAGCACATCACGCCAGTTAAAGGATCGAGAAGTGTAATGATAATACAAGGAAACGTGAGAACATCCGCGGTTCAGAGAACAGAGGGAGCCGGACACCCGTCTCACTGTGGGACTGCTCCTGAGCAACGGGCAGACCCAGACCACAAGCTTCCGCTCCGTCCCACCACACCTGCGACCCCTGCGTGCTCAGCGCAGGCTCGCCTTGCCCTTGGCCTCCGCCGCCCAGGCCGGGGAGCTGGCATCCTCACGGAGCGGATCTCTTCGTGAGGCTGTCTCCAACAACAGCACTCAAATCCTTCCCTCCCTTGGGACACAAGGGCAGACATCGGCCAGCTTCGCCAACACCAAGCCCTCCTTCCTCGAGAAGACCGCTCGCACTCAGAACAAGGGTGAACAGCACAATGCAGAGAAATGGAAGAACAATGCACGTGGTCACCCTCTGTACGGGTGGGGAAGTGCACCTGCCCGGCGTCCAGCCTCCTTGGCTGGCCGACCAGGAGTATCGGGCAGGATTAGGTATACGGCCGTGTGCACCGTTTTTTGTTTTTTTTTAAATGATTTTATTTATTTGAGAGAGAGCACAAGCACAGGGGGCAGTAAGGGGGTGCAAAGCAGAGGGCAAGAGAGAAGCAGACTCCCTGCTGAACAGGGAGCCAGATGTGGGCCTCGATCCCAGGACCCCAAGACCATGACCTGAGCCCAAGGAAGATGCTCAACCGACTGAGCCACCCAGGCACCCCCCCCCCCACCTTTTTTAGATTTTATTTTTAAGTAACCTCTGCACTTAACCTGGGGCCTAAACTCATGATCCCAAAATCAAGAGTCATGTGCTCTACCCACTTGGGCAGGCCAAGCGCCCCGGCTATGCTCGGCTTTCAACATCCCAGGGTACTGGATATTGGGGATCCCGAGCTAAGGGCAGTCCGACCAGTTCACCATTCTCTCCCTGCTGCGGTCCGTGCATACAAGGGAATTCTACTCGGCGCCCTTCTAAGAAGGGAACCGACCCTGCCGCCGGCGCGGCTCAAGGAAAGAAGCCAGACTCAAAGGCTGTGGGATTCATTTACGTGGCATTCTGGCCAAGGTAAAACCACGGGAACAGAAAACAGACCCAGGGTTCGCCACGGGCGGGGGATAGGGTTGGAGGCTGATCACGAAGTGGCGTGGAGAGGTCTGGGGGACCACAGAGCTGGGGCTGGGGGCTCAAAATTCACAGAAGCAGACACCTAAAAAGGGTGAATTTTACTGAGCGTAAACCTGACTTAAAAAAAAAAAAAAAAACTCCAAGTGAAGAATTGATTTTACACTAATATCTCCATGCTGTTACCAGAGAAGGAATTACAGCGTAACCACAAACAGGTCCCGCCATTTCTCACCGACCGGTAACATTCAAGCCCCATGAGGAGCTACGCCAAGGTACCCCCTACTATAATTAATTCACTTATTCACCCTTCTCCGGGCTTTTTCTGGGGGAGCCGGGGGTGGGTAAGTGTGGGTGGAACAGAGAAAATTTTCTGAACCTAAGATGGTCTCCTGTCATTTATAAAAATCTTTGGTGCCTGCTTGGCTCCAATCAGCTAGAAAGTGCTGGGGAGGAGGAAGCGCACGAGTGCAGAACCACTAACTAACATCAGTAATGGGAAAACAGGAGACTCACGGGCCCCGGGCTGGTAGCTCCCGGCTCTGTGCCACAGGGGGTGGGAGGGCGGGGCTGGCAGAGCAGGGGTGCAGAGAGTGGCTCCAGGGCCAGGCACAGACCCTGCTTGGCCACGTCCCGGGCGGGCGACTTCAGGCCAGCGAAGCCTCAGCCCCCTCCGCAGCGCAGTGGGGGTGAGGACGGCTTGCCTGGGGGGTCTGCTGGGACAAGGACCCAGCGCGGTGAGTTAGATGCGCGCTCTGAGCGTGGGTGGCTGTGATTACTGCTACAGTCACACTTTCTGCTTACAACATGGCTTTAATTCACGCAAGGAACAAACACACGCATGCGCAGACGCGTGTGTGCACACGCTTGTACCTTGTACTTTGAGCTGCCCCACAGAGACCCCCACCACTCCATCCCACTCCGGGTGGGGGCCCCTCAGGCGCGGTTTCTGCTCTCCCCTCACTCTGGACATCGCACCAGAGTCCCTCTGAAGTAGGAGAGGTCCTGGCCTGTGGCTCCCGCGCCTCCCGGGACACCTCTCACTAAGCCCTGGAAGCCCTCCACCCGGGGCTGGGACATCTCCATGACCCTGGCCTAAGCCCAAGCCTGGGCGATCTCTGGTCCCGACTAGCTCTACGGGATCCTGTATCATCTCTGTACAGCGCCGAGGCCTCAGCCAGGCACGGAGCGTTAGGCTCAAAAACCCGGGAAATGCTTCCAGGTCTTCACATTTGGGACAATACGCATTTCCGTGAGGCTTTCCCAAACCCCGCGAGGGAGGGTTCCCAGCCGCCCTCCAGGAGCGGCGGCCCTAACATGTCACGGGTGCTTTTTTGCACACTCACGACTGAGGCGGACCTCCCACCTGCCCTCGCCACCCCTGGGTCTCAAGTGGTCCCTTCACACACACTCCCTGAGCACCGATGCCGTTGCGGGGCATCAGAGAAATGAGAACTGTAGAAGGGGCTTCCTCATGGCCCAGCAGGGACAACTGTCCACATCTTCAGCCCCCCTACTGAGGAGACCAAGGGAGCCTGGGTGTCCCAACGCAGTGCAAATTCTCCAAGCAAGAAATGTGGGGGAGGGGGTGCTGGTTCTAAATGCTGGTCCCCAGGCCCTTCCCAGGAGATTGTGGCTCACTAGGTGGCGGGTGGGGCCCAGGGACCGTACTTTTAACAAGCACACACCCAGGAGATTTTTACGATTAGCTACGTTAGGAAAATACTGACACAGGGTGGTGGCTCCTACGTGACGAGAAGTGAAGCTGATTTCTTCACCATTAAAACCAGGAGAGACGAGAAACATGACTTCATAGCCGGGCGCTGCTGTAGGATTTCAAAAGCCTCAGGGCCAGCGCTAATAGGGAACCTGAGAGCAAGGGTTAGGGTTAGGGTTAACCCTAACCCTAACCCCCCTTCGCCATCTTCCACAGGACACGGCCGCGTCCTTCCGCACACCCGGCAGGCGGGCACCACCATGTATCCGAGAACCCGGCCACAGCAGGGCCTGGGCCAACCACCACGTCCTTCTGGCTGCCTTTGCCAAATCCCTCTGCCATCACCTTCTTGGCTGTTTCGAACCTTGTCCTCCCCCTCCCGCCCCGGCACTCGGCCCCCTGCTCATCCCTCGAGGACAACTTCTTCTCCTACTTCTCCGGGAGGGTTGATGCTGTAACCCTTCTGGCCCACCCCGTTACCCTCCCAAACTCACTCCCACCGTCCAGCAAGGAGCCTGGCCCTGACCCCCCCTCCCACTTCCATGAGCCGGACCTTCCCGCGGAATCACACCCCTGACCCTCACGGGCTCTCGCTCTCCCCACCCACCGCCACCTCGATGCAAGCTCGGGTCCCCTTCAGGGCAGGGGAAACTGCCCTCTTAAACCTTCCTTCTCTAGCCACTGCCCGCCCCTTCTCTGTCCTTCTCAGCCAAGCATCTCCCAAGGTCACGGTCACCGCTACCCCAGTTCCACAGTCAGGATTCCACACCCCTGTCTCCTAGAACACCTTCCTATGTTTCAGTTTGCGTCACCGCCATTCGAAGGTAAGCATCGAGAGGGCAGGGATCTGGCGTCCTCTGTTTGCTGCGGTGTCCTCGGGGACTGGAATGTGCCAGGCGCAGCGAAGGCGCACAACAGGGGTTTGCTGGCTGAAGACGGTACTGACCACCGCTGGCTCACTCGCAGAGCATGGGGTTTCTTGTCGGGCCCGTGACAGCAGCGGCCCAGACATTCTGGCTCTACCTCTGTTCTGGGGACATCCACGTGCTGCGCCACGGTGGGGAGCACCAGCATGTAGGCCGGCCCCGGGACCGCTTGGCGGGGGGAGTCCGGGCTCCTCACACTTGCTCTGGAGGCTCTGCCCCATGCCACCGGCCACCCCACCTGCCGCGGGCGGTTCACCCTCGGTGACAGTCCCCCAACGGCCCACGCCAGCTCAGGGCTCCGGCATCTCCCACAGAGCCCCTTCTCTGGGCCCCAAGAGGCCACTGGGCGCCACTTCCCCATTTTGCCAATGACTGCTCTTTACCAGAACGTTCCATTTCTGTACCCACCTCCGGCTGCATTGAGGGCGGCCTGGGGGAGCTCTGGGGAACCCCGGCACCTCTCGCATGGCACAGGACGGAGAAGGGGCTAGTGGAGGTGGGCCTCAGTCATTCAGGTCCCTGGCTTCCCAAGTCCAAACCGCCCCGCAGCTGGCGTCCGGATCCCCGTCCTCCCGGGCCAGCGCGATGCTGTTCTCGCCTCCGCTCCTACAGGACGCAGCAAACCCAACTGCACTTTGGCCAGAAAGGACTCGAAACAAACCCGAGAGTTTACTTTGGAAAGGAGTTAATAATAAAAGTTGGAAGGCGTCTTTGGGACGATAAACACCTCCTTTCTCCTTTCTTCCAGCTTCTGGCACAGCACCTTCGCCGGGTGGAAACGCTTTCGGGGACACAACCGCAAGGCTCACGCTGATGGGGCCACCGAGTCCAGGGGCAGGAGGTGGAGGGAGAGGGGGAGGCCATCCCCGCAGGAAGCCAGAGAATGTGTTTCTCATCCACCCAAAGTGGAAATACCATTTCTTTCATCTCCTCTCGTCATTCTTGGAAGAGCCCCGAGCCGCTCAGCACCGAGAGCAGACTTTTTAAAAGTCGGACAGGCTCTCGAAACCCTGCCCTGCCCCAGGAAGCCGGAGTAATGCCCCCTCAAGTTTCTAGAAGTAAATGCAGAGAGTACACGAGGCACCTTGGGACCCCAACAGACATAACTCCCTCCAGTGCAGCGGGTCGGCAAGAGCAACACAAGCAGAACTAACGTCTCTGATTCCAAAGTAACGTTCTGAGGACAAGAAGGCACTTTAAAAACGGCTGACGAGCTAGGACTCCGAAATAAGCAAAATCAAAGAAAACTGTCATTTCTTTCCATCCTCGGGGAGGAGGAAGTCAGGGGTTTCCAAGCTTGCGCGCCCCCCTGGGCTTTGAGATCATAGCTTGAACTGTGTTAAATTCTGCGTTTTTAAACACACCACTCTCCTTTGAACAACGACCTGCAATCCATCTCACAAAGAGACTGAGGAGGCTACAGACTTCCTGATAAACATATTAAGGCTCCCTCGGGGAGACACAATCCCTCCTCTGATTGGCCACAGTCATTTCAATGGGCTGAGACATATTTTATATTGAAAACTTTATTGACCAGCTAATGAGAGTCAGGAAAAAAAGAAGGTCAGAAATTTCAGATAAAGCAAACTTCTTCAGAACATCATAAATGGCCCTTCCGGCTCTGTCACGACCAGCAAAATCACTTTTTAAACTTTTACAATAAAAAACACAAAGAATTCTTTTTTTCATCATTTCAGAGTGAAGCTCTGAAAGTTTTCCTAACTTAGGGCTGGAAGACACAGTGATTATTTTTAAATGTCTGGTTAAAAATTAGAAAGTCTCAAAGGTAAGCCACAAGTATGTGAACTAGCCCTGAACATTTCTATTTCTGGTCAAGCACCAAACAGTGTTATAAATGAATGAATATATTCATCTTCACTTTATAATGAAAACAGTCAAGTGCATTTAGGAAACGAAAAAAAAAAATCACTAAACCTGAAATTCTGATTTTCTGTGCAACATGAAACCTACAGACAATTATATAGAAATTAGTATGATCTAATGATCACAACTCTTTTCTTCTGCCAGTTTTAATCAAAAGAAGAAAGGTGGGGGAAGTCCATTAAGAAATTTGTGACAGGGGCTCCTGGGTGGCTTAGTCTGTTAAGAGTCTGCTTTGGGCTCCGGTCATGATCTCAGGGTCCTGGGATGGAGCCCCGGGTCGGGCTCCCTGCTCAGCAGGGAGTCTGCTTCTCCCTCTCGCCCTTCCCCCCAACTCGTGCACTCTCTCTCTAATAAATAAATAAAATCTTTAAGAAAAAAGAATCCCTGACAGTTGATAACGTGGGAGAACAGACTTAATATTGTTTGCTTAGGGAAAAGGTAAATAGCTAGCTCCCAATTCTTTTTATAAAAACCAATTCATTGTTTTTTTTAAAAGGAAAATGTCCACTTAAATATAAATACTAACAAAGGCTCGGCATTTTTTTTTCAAGATCTTCAGAATCCCTGGAATAATGCCTGCCAACTAAAACACCTACTATGAATTTAGTAATGGGTTATGCAAACATAAATTATAAGGCCAGACATTTTAAAAGGGAAAAAAAGGTGATTTATTGACGTGCTGGAGACACAGCAGGACAGAAGCACTATTTCAATTTTCCATATATTCCTCGACGCTGCAGATGTGTTAATGCAACAAGAATTTTAAAATAAAAATGACTCTCAGCTCTCCTGGCTCTAGCGTATCGGTTCGGTGACTTAAAAAGGGTAACCATGGAACTCGCTTCTCACACTTACATTAAGAAAATGAATACAAACACTTTCTCTAATTTGAAGTACAAACAGACCTGAAAGAAAAAGAAATACATACTTCCCTTATCTGGAAGGAGCAAAGGGAGTCAAACCACAAGCTCTGTGCTCCACGGTGTTAGCCCAACCTGTCCCGATCAAATTTTTTTACCGCTAGCTGCCTTCCTAATTCCCAGGTCCCTGGCGGGGTGGTTCATATCCCTTTGTCTTTGCTGTGGCAAAGCAATCATTTAAATACCTATGAAATGCTTTTCGTGGCTTGTTTGTATACAAACAGAGTAAATACAGATTTCCTCGGTCGTCATGGACTTTTAATTAAAGGAAACAGAAGCTGTGGCCCTTCCCCGAACAGGTCGTGGGAGCCAACGAAAGTCCCTGCACACGGGTCCCCAGAAAAGGGGTCCTCATTTTCCGTCACTTGGCCAACGGGCTTCGCGAAGGGTCATTTTTGAAAGCCCCTGTGATGGGCTGCACAAGCCTATCTCAAAATAAGCTGGAAAACGCTCTACTAATGAAGAGCACACATTTTTAAATGCAAACATGGAAGAACATCTCTGTCTCGGCCCTGCGCATTCCGCCCCTGAGAAGGCTGCTCTGTGCTCATATGTGCACACGCGCGCACGCACACACACACACACACACACAGAGACACACATAATATGGGCTCCTGGCACTTTGATTATGTGAACACACCTGACCCCAGGGAAACAGGCTGAGACCAGCCCCATATTTCAGACAAACCAAACAGCCAATAGACAGTAATGGCTTTAAGCTACTGATGGCTGGGGCCAAAAATGAAGAACCACTTAATCTTCTGAACGAAACTGTCAATGTTAGGAGGCCCGCAGCCGACCTTCCTCCTGATCTTAATCACAGCCACCTATGATAACAGAGTGGGGTTTATTTTTGTGCCTGGCTCCAGACTATGATGATCAATCCTTTGGTTGTAACTATTCTCCATGCACACAAAGAACGAGGGCAAGTTAAGGGTGTACGGTTTGCACGGATCCCTGCAGTCACGCACAGAATGAAAGTTCCCTAAGATTTAACGTAATTCCATCAAAACTCTCAACACTTTATAAGGTCTCTCCGAGCTAATCTACAAATTCTGTGAAATTCCAATACAAAGCCCAACAGAATTTTAAAGACAGAAGTGGATAAATGATTCTAAAAGTCCTGTGGAAGTACAGCTGAGACCCTTGTGAAGAGCCGTGAGGACAGTCCCTTCCCCGCCTGGATTCCGGGCCTCACCAATGAGACTGGGAGAGGTGGACCCCACAGGAAACGTTCTGAGACAAGGGGCTCTCAACCGACAGGGAAAAATCAGAGCTGCACCCACGAGCATCACCACAAACACACGACAAGCCCCACATGAAAAGCAAAACCAAAAAACTACCGAAAGGAAACACAGGAGGCCATCTTTACAACATGAGCATGGGCAAGATTTCTGAAATAAGACACGGAGAAACGTAAACTTTACCTCTAAGACTGGAAAACACTCACCTGCATTAAAATTAAAATCTTCCGGCGACAAAGGACACTGTAAACATAGCGAAAAGACAGGCCACGGCCCAGGAGGACATACTAGCAAAGCACACACACACAGAACGTCCCAATTCAGAATATTAAAACCGCCCGCAAGTCGGTTAAGAAAAATAGTCTCCTAGACAAAGTAAGCAGAGGATACGAGCAGTTGAGTCACAAAAGATGACACTGTCCAGGCAAGTCATTATACAAAAGGGGTGTCCAGGGGCGCCTGGGTGGCTCAGTGGGCTAAAGCCTCTGCCTTCGGCTCAGGTCATGATCTCAGGGTCCTGGGATCGAGCCCTGTGTTGGGCTTTCTGCTCAGCAGGGAGCCTGCTTCCCCCTCTCTCTCTGCCTGCCTCTCTGCCTACCTGTGATCTCTGTCAAATAAATAAATAAAATCTTAAAAAAAAAAAAATCCAGTTACACAGCTTGGTGTACAAGAGAACAAAGTCACTGCAGGTAAAATCCTACACTGAGGCCTGTGAGTGGGGCTCAGGGGAGGCAAGGAGGCTCGTACCTTCTGGATCTTTCTGCCTAAGTGGCTACCCTCTCAGACAAGCTCTTGAAAGCAACATGGGCCAGGGTCTGTTTGGTGCCAAACCTTTTTAGGGGTGAAATGTGTCCTGTCTATTACAAATGCAAAGTCCTGGTGACACAACGGTAAAGGCGATGGGGAAGGCATCGGGGGCTGAGGTCAGGAAAAGGCTGGCTGTCACCAGCTAGCTGTCCAACCTCAGGATACTTGTCCCAGAGGCTCTCTGTAGCAGTCTCTTTAAAGCACCCCAAGTGCAGAGTCAGTGAAGAGATGAATAATGGGGGGTCAAATTGGGGGCCCGACTGGCCTTCTGGAGCTGGAATGTGAGTGAGGCAGGAAACCACCAGAAGGGGGTCCCACAGCTGGCAGGAGTGTCAGGGGCAGTCGGCCGGCCTCCGTTCTCCCCACTACACGCACCGGGGAGGCTAGCTGCTGGGGAGCTGGGGGCAGGGGAGGGCGGCTCCGGGTGCTCCTCAGTAAACGCTCCCAGAGGACCTGCCCCAGCACAGACCTGCGGCCAGTCGGCCTGGACTGAAAATCTCCTGCCAGCTTCGCCGCTTATGAGCTGTGCTTCTTCCTCCTTCTCTCTGGGCCTCAGTTTCCCTCTCTTTGTAATGGAGCTAGGCTGTGCCGCTGCAGCGACCAGAGCCCTCCAAACAGAGTCGCCCTGGGACACCCACTTTACACACAGTGGGGTCACCACGGCTCCCAGCTGGATGCAAAACGAATTCTCAGCGGAAAACCCCAAGAGGTCAAGTACACGGGGTACGCTGGGAAAGGGCAGCACCTGAGTCCGGGGCGCATGGGGAGGGCCCGCTCTGCAGAGGCCTGGAGCTCAGCCACCCAGCATGATGCCATCGGCTCCCGTCTCAAGCCACAGAGGAGACCTGGCGGGCCTGGCTATCCAGCCTGGGCCTCGGCAGAGTCCAAGTCGGGAGCCAAGGGTCCAGATTCCCAACAAAACACTCCTTGAACTCCGACGACATCCTAAGGCCTTCGGTCTTCTGGTAAAAACACCGGGCTCCAGATAAAATTACTATACTCTGCACGGCAGGCTCGTAATGCTCCTCGTAAACTTAACTTTTTATGCAACTTTAGGTTTGCAAGTTTGAACCTCTCGAGAACTGACACACTGGTGCCTAATGGATGTTCCGGGGTCAGTCCCACCCACCCCAGCCCGCTGCCCCTACCACCAGCCGAGGAAAGAAGAAGCACTCGAGACGACGACTCTTAGGGGCCCCAGGACCTGCCATCCACTGTCTCTTTCTCGACTGACGCTATTGCAAGAAAGTCAGCTTCTAGAAGCTAAAGAGAGACGGGGTTGCACAGTGGTGACGGCCTCGTTCTCAGGGGCCTGCTGTCTGGTAGGCAGGTGGCCGGCGCACTATAAAGCAGCACTCTTGTCACCTCCCCTCCCAGGGTGACCGCGAGGGGCCGCGAAGCATCTGTAATGAGCTCAGCATAATGCTTCGCTCTTGGTAAATAATAAATATTAATAAGCAACAGTCCGCCACAATTCCAACCGAATCATATGGCCTTCGCACTTAGTCATTTGCCTTACAACCGGAGCACAACAAAAGTGTCTCTCGAGAAGACCCTCCCCGGAATGACCTCCATCCTAAATGCATCTCATGGGAGGTTAGTGACCAGAAGGATGTGTTAGGGGCTACGTGTAAAGAACCGCTTCTGACCAGCGAGTCCGGCCCATGTATTTCCCTCTGCGAACAGCCAAGCTCAGCCAACGGGAGAGGAAAACGACCATCTCTCTACATATGGAGAGAGCCTATTTTTATTTCGTTTAATCTACGAAAGTCTGCAATAGAAACCAGGTCTCTGGATGCACAGGCTGAGAGGCCGACTCTACGCTGTGAGAGGATCCTGAAAATGTTCCTGTTCCTCTATGGCCCTAAAATACACTCGTGAGAGGCGCCTGGGGGGCTCAGATGGTGAAGCATCTGCCTTTGGTTCAGATCAGGATCCCAGTGGCCTGGGATGGAGCCCCACGTCGGGCTCCCTGCTCAGCGGGGAGCCTGCTACTCCCTTGGCCCCTCTTCCTCCTTGGACTCTCTCTCTCTCTGACAAATAAATAAATAAAATCGTAAAGAATAAATAAATAAAATGCCCTCGTGAACACAAATTCTCCTTCCGGAAGATCAGGCTTTAATAACGTACGTACAACACGCCATTTATTGAGCTTCTACTACCTGCCAAAGCGGGTCTGGATATTCTACAAGTCGTCTGACTCATCCGAAGTCCGGGACGGCTGTCATCACTCCAGAGTTTGGACGGGAACACGGGGGCCCAGAGAGGTTGTACAACTCAGCATGGTGTCGACTAGACTTCCACACCACATGCATCTAATTACAGCCTTTTCCTTTTGACAGTTATTAAACTCCCAGATAATTTGTCTGTTATTCTCAAAATAGCCCTCTAAAGACTGCGAGACACAGAAGGAAGCGACACTAGGGCTCGGGAAGGAAAGGGAACGCCGGCCCTGTCCACGTTTCAGGGAGTGATCCGGACAGACGGCCCCATGGGATTCACAGGAAGCAAGTGTGGCCTGGGGTGGGGGTGGGAGGCTCTTAGACGCCACTCTGCTCCCCGCGGGCGGGGCTCCTGTGTCACCGACACACAGACTGAGAGAGTAATCCTTCATTGGTGACCTAAGGATTCACTTTTCACGGGGCCAAAGGCAACGGAACGGAAGAAGGTACCCCTCAAACTGATCAAACTTCCTAACATCCAAACCGAACAGCATCCCAGTCTTGGAAAGTAAAGGGACATCAAAAAAGTTTTAAGGACATCTGTAAGTAACTGAGTGATAAAGATCATCAGGCTTTGAGCTGAAATTTTAGGGATCCCACTGCTAAACAACCTGCCCAAATTCATCCTTTGGGGGGGCGGGTTTCTATCTCTGACTCAAAAAACTGCCCTGATCCCCGGAAGCGCCCTCACCCCATCCATACTCACTTGCTCCCCCAGTGTCCATGTCAGTTCTGCCCGCCACCTCAACTCTCCTGTCTGGGGCCACGTGTTGGTCACTGTCTGCCCGCGTCCTTATGAGAGCTGGAACCTTCTCTTGGTGCCTGGTGTCTCCCCGAAGCTCAGACTGCCCCCGGCCCCTGGCAAGGGCTCAGAACTGCCCTTAGAAGGCAGGGAGGGAGGAAAGAACAGAGGACAGACATGTTTACTGGGAATCTACTATGTGCTCCATTCATCTGGATTCACTTCTGTCGCCCAGAAGCTGGGACATGATCAGCAAACATACACAGGTCCGAGTCTCAGAATGCTCTGTGACCCAGGTCAAGATCACCTAGCCCGAACGGCCACTCCACTTCCGGCGTGGGGCTGGCCGGTTCCCATCCAGGGATCTCACACGCTTCCCACATGACCCCTGAAGTACGCAGGCTATGTTCCTGTAGACGGAGGAGTTAGCCCCGGACTCCTGCTCAGTCTGCTCGAACCCAGGCCAACTCCCCTGCTCCACGGGCCTCCTGGTGCCTTGGGCCACGCTGCCGGGTCTGCCGAGAACACAGGGCGGACAGTGGAGCCACCAGCCACTGGCTGACTTGGGTGTGACTGGCGTCCACCGCCCCCTCACGCTCGCGGCAGGTTTGCTCACCAAGGGACCCCCAAACAGGAAATAACCTCTTGGGTTGATAAACTGGCTTACAGGGCTTAATTGGTAACTGTTAAAAATCTCACTTTTAATTTTTAAACTTTTTCTAGTTAAAGTCTTATTATAACTTAACGGTGGGTGATTCTAGAATGATTAAACGTCCGAGCTGATTATTTGAGCTTTCTCATTTGGCCAGGTACTGGAGTGGCCTTTTAGAGACTAAGTCAGTGCTGCCCAAATGAAAATTGACCAGATACTTCTATGGCGGGAGTTTCTTCAGAGCATCGGAGAGAACAGATGAAGGATTTCCTACCCCCACAAAGAGAAGTATTAACAAAAAAGTTGGCGAGAGAAGTCATGTACCGTAGAGCTTACCCTTTAAAGTGTACAGTTCAGTGGTGTCGGACTTTCTCAGAGTTGTGCAACCATCACCACGACCCAATTCCAGAACATTCTCTCCATGCCAGAAAGAAACCCTGTAAGTATTAGGACTCGCCCCCTTCCCCCGGCAGCCTGGTGGCTACTTTCCATCTCCATGGATTTGCCTCTTCTTGACATTTCATGTAAAAGGTATCATGCGGCACTTTCCATGTGGTTCCTTTTACTTAGTAAAATGCTTTCCAGGTTCATCCACGTTGGAGAAGGTATCAATGCTTCACTCCTCTTTAGAGCTGAGTAATACTCCTTTGTACGGACAGACCACATTTTGTTTATGCGTTCATCTGCCGATGGACATTCGGGATGCTTTTCCTCTTGGGCTATTTTGAATTATGCTGCTGTGAACATTCGTGTGCAACTTTTTGTGTGGACACCTTTTCAGTTCTTTTGGATATATAAGTACAGGTGGAAATGCTGGGTCGCCGGGTAACGTTATGCGTAACATTTTGAAGAATTGCCAAGGAAAGGCATTTCTTAAATTTCTTTTTTTAAAATTCTGTACAAAAAAAATGAAATCGAAGCATCAAATAAAACGTTGTTAGCTGCCTGTCTGAAAAATGAATCTTGCAGAGTCATCTGCATTTTTAAGAATTCTGTTTTGTAAAGAAAAGATTCCTAAATAAGTGCTATAAATATGATAAGATTTGTCATGTTGCAGTTGTCATCAAGTGTCCATGGAATGCCAAGGGTATGGCTCCATACAAAGGCCTTGCCCTTCAGAAGTGGGAGAAAGTAACTATACTGAAGCTGCAGGCTCCCGGGCCCCCAACACAAGCCCTGTGCTAAGGGCGCGGTGTCTGGCTGGAGTCCAGCCTGCACCCCCCGGTCTTCCAGCCTGCCTCCCCCATCTCTGCCCTCCCTGAAAGGCCCAAGTCCCAAGGGGCACATCTGGTCTGGCCTCCTTTGTGAAAATTACAGAGTGTCAGTCGGCGCTGTGGGTCTTCAAAAAACCCATTCCCATGTCCTACGAGACATAAGGAAATTTACGCTAGTGTTTCTAGTCTTCTGCGTGCATTGGTTTTAGAGTCTTACGAGGACAGAAGCAAAAAACAAACAGGTGGTTAAAACACAAAACAGTGGTCAACTGAAGAGCGAGGCTGTCCTTGTAGAGTCTGTCCACTTGTAGAAAAACAAGAGTGGAGAATTCGCTCACTGTTCAATGCAAACGTTGCCACTCATTGCTAATAACGTCTAAGCGCAGTGGTCCGGTCCCGAAGGCACAGGGAGTCACGTGTGAGCCCCTGCACCCCCCCTCCCACCCCAACTTCACGATGCACTGGGCAACACCGGCCTCGTCCAGGCCCCCTATGGGGGCCCCCGGCTTCTCGAGGAGCCCCAGCCACACAGGCTCAAGGCAGCCCGTGCAGGACGTGTCCATCTGAGTCGCAGCTTGAAGTGACTCTCTTTTTCCAGGCTGAGTCACTCCCTGCAGTGGCTATATAAAGGCTTAGAGGCAGTGACCAAATGCATCTGGGACTGGGCCACGGCTATATATTACTGCCCCCGCCACCCTCCCCCTGCCCTCCCCCCTCCCACCCACGCCTGCAGACTCCTCCTCTCACAGGGAGGGCACAAGGACTCCTAAAGCCGGCACCGTCGTGTCCCTGCCCCCACGCACCCCTGCCACCAGCAGTGTCATCCTCCGCCCTCCCCACAAGCAACAGGGGTGTGGGGGGCCTGCGTGGGAGGGCCCCAGCACTGAGGGCCACACTCTCTTTCCTTATTCCCACAGTCCCTCCTGGTCAATACAGAGATGACCGTGGCTTTCCTGAAGGAGGTCCTACCGCTGCCCCCGGCCCCCGGCCCCACTTCCCAGAGGCAGGAAGGGATCCACCAATCCATCTGCCGATGGCACGAAACTTTCTTTCTGAGTCGTACCTCGAGATGACTCTGGACTTTTTCCAACAGTTTCCCAAGAATGTAAAATTCAGAAGAGCACTCCAGACTGGGACATGAGGGGCGAGCTAAGATCGTGCCACTCAGGACAAGGACACCGGCGAGCAGGCAGTCAGGCTGGCCGCAAAGTGAACGTTCCTGGTCACAGAGCCGGGGGTGCAGCTGAGGGCAAGCCCAGGGCTGCCTTCCAGTGTAGACGGCGCACGGGCCAGGGGCAGTGGGTCCCAGCGTGGACCCCAGACGGCTGGGGCCACGATGGTCAGGGCTGCGCCAGGCTCTGCCGGGATGACAGGAGCAAGACAGGCCCCAACACTTGGGCGGGAAGGGCGCGGAAAACATGACGGCGAATGTGAGCGGGGTGGGCCAGGTGTCGTGAGGACTAACGCTCCGGGGAGCAAGAGCTTTTGAGGCACAAGGACAACAGGGCACAAAGGACCACTGAGAGCCCCTGAATGGCAGCTCAGATGATGTGGCCCCTTTGACAGGAAACATAAATGGAACCCAGTCAAGTCAGGAGGACACGTGCCTAAGACAGACTCTGGGGCAGCAGCTGGACACACGGACAGGACACAGGTGAACTCTGAGTGCGGTTTTACGGTAAAGGCCGTGCACCCCGGGTCTTTGCTTCCCCTCCTCTCTTGCCCCCCACAAAGGATGACTCTGCCCTACTGAAAAGAGCGGGAGAAGAACAGGAGAGCCTGCGCCCAGGACCCCGCCATAGGGGCCTGCGCTGCCCTCCGCCTCAGCACCTGCGGGTCAGGGCACCAACTCAGGGCCCATGGCGCCTGGGCTCAAGTCTCAGCTCGGCCGAGTGCTGGCTGTGACATCCTAGAGACAAAGCGGCCCAAGGAGCCAACTTAGCTGATGGAAGCACAAGAAAAAAGTCATGAAACCCTAGCAGTGTCCCTTTCGAGGTCCCTGACTTTCAAGAAACGCCTCCATTTCCAGGAGTGAGGCGCTGGCCCCGCAGACGGGGCCCGCAAGCTTCCACGTCCCTGGTCATCTGCTCTGCGGTCATCTCTACCGATACAGCTGTCCCCTGGGGCATCAAAAGTCATCTCGGCCTGTACCTGGGATCCCTGATCAAAGCAACAGAAGAGCAGAAGGCAAGCGCTTTCCGGCCTGTGCTGCATGGAGCTCGACGACGAACCTTCAAGAATGCCGACCCCCCCCCCCTGCCCCCCCCCCCCCACATACACACACATGCCACCAGCCTGACCTCGCCCTTCACCAGCCTTGGGCAGGAGGAGATGCCAGCCGGGGCGGAGGTGCTGGCTCCTGCTCACCGGGCCGGGGGTGGGCCCGCTCCTCCACCTGCCCCCGGAGCCCTCCTGGCAAAGCGCAGCGCAGCTGCACATGTGCATCTCAGGGGCTGTGTTCTGACGGGACGAGTTCTAGGGAGGCCAGGAACAACTACGCATGTGCCTCTCTGAGGGCAGCAGGTCTTTCCCAGCCACCAGCATGGCTGAGGTTGAGAACCGAGGCTCGCGAAGCAGCCCTAGTCACCTAGGCCAGGGCTCCGGAGGCCTGCATGGCTTAGGGCTTTAGCAACACTGTCGGTGTTTCTGGGGGACAAGTCTACGTTCAGAAGATTCCAGTTCTACCCTCCTAGCACGTTACAGGCCACATCAGGAGGCTGAGCTTGTTGGAGGAGAAGATAAGGAACCCCTTAGGAACAAGCATAAGACTGTATCCTCAGGGTGGAACCAACTGGCACATGGAAGGTCTTCAAAAAATATCTGTAAAACGATGACCTATTACCACAAACCAACTTCTGAAATATTTTAAGCTGAAACTACCTGCATTTGTTGTGCTGTTTCAAAGTCCCCCGAGCTGGCCTTGAGGAGCAGAAACTGTGCTCCACAGGGTGACGAGGGCTGTTCACACCAGGAACGAACAGTCTCGGACTCTAGACGCCAGGCTTGTGAGCAGCCCGCCACACGCTCGCGCACATGGACACGTACACAAAATATGCACATCATATACACACAAATACGTGCCATACACACAAAGAAATACACACGGATACACACCACTCACATGTACAAATACATAACACACGTACCATAAACGTACAGACACACACCATGCGCAAAGCAATACACAGTATACACACAAATACTCATCATACACCCCCCACACACACACAGCAACCCTGGGAGCTGGGCCCTATCATCGCACCGCGGAGAGGTGACAAAACTGAGACTTTGGGAGGCTAAGAAGTCTGCCAGAGCCACCAGGCTGTACGTCACCCGAGGGAATCTGTATGGGAAGTGACAGAACCTACAAATACCCCGTCTTTTATGTTCAACTCTCCGTTATTAATTCAATAGGGAATGGATGTTTCGTTACAAAGTTAAAATTAAAAACCATTTTTCTTTTTCTGAACCAAAGCAACGTACAAAACTTCATTTTTGAAGTAACTGCGATGTTCTTCAAATTGACTTACAGTCCGGGGGTTAAGAAGACGGAATGATAACGTCAACCGATTGTGAATGTGTTCATCTGACACAAGACGGACACTTAAAAAAAAAAAAAAAAAAAAATCCTTCAGGTGAGAAACCTGTGAGGCCCTGGCCAGCGGGGTGCCTGCTCCCCGAGTGCCGGCGTCACCCCGCCGGGAAGGACCGCCCGCGGCCACGAGTCACCTGCGGAGCCCACCCCGCCCTCCGCACCCGAGCTTTTCCAGCTGCCCGCGGGCAGGGCCAGGCCGGAGGGGACGAGCTCCCGGCCGGGGACAAGCTTATTCACATCACCTCTGCCTCCGCTCTGGCGCCTTGTCCTGCACACCGGCTCCAACAGCTGTTCAGCCCTCGGGGCACACTCTCCGCTTCCCCAGAACACAGAGGGGCCGCAGCCATCTCGTCTGCCGCCGGCACAGCCCCGGCCCTGGCTCGGCCACGCCGGCCACCCCGGAGCAAGGGCCGCTCCTTGTTTGCAACTCTGGGAGGTGTGAGGGTCCTGGGGTGTGTCTACCCCGGGAAGGTGCCTTTCCCACCAACAAGTCAATTTTTATTTATCTGTTTATCTATCTATTTATTTATCTATTTGTCTATTTATCTATCTATTTATTTATTTTACCCCTGAGAACAAAGTCCTAGGCAGCCTTCATTTTTACATGCCTAAACTCTAGTTTCCTCGACGGTGGGGGTCAAGTTGCTGGGGTGCTGAGTGGTCTGGCCGGCGGTAGAGCCACAGGAAATAACTGATGTTGGAGAAACACCAGGGCCCCTGCACTGAGACCCAAACAAACGCACAACAGAACATCCCCTCCGGACCCCAAACCCTACCCTCACCGCATGCCCCTCCCCACACCCCTGCCCTCCGCGTACCCCAGAGGACCCGGCTCTAGCTCCTCGCCCCCACCCCCATTCTGGCCTTCAGTGGCTTCACTCTTCAGAGCACTCTGGTTGGTTGGTGGCTCAAGTGAACCTGTCTTCACCCGCTCTCGCCTCAGGGTTCCCACAGGGATCCCACCCAGATTTCAAGGGCGGACCTGGGATGGGAAACTGCAAGGGGGGGCCGGGAGCCTGCAGGCAGCTTCAACCTTCCCAGCTGCCTGGGAACTCCTGTGGCAGCAAGACTCTCCTCGCCACACAACGAGAAGCCTGAGTGAGCACTAGGCTCGGCCCGCTGGCAAAGGCCAAGAGGAAGCAGGACGGCAACCTTCCGCCCCCTTCCAGGTGTGTTCTGGGCCCCCTTCTCCACGGAACACAGTGTCTAAAAACGTGCCCGGCAAAGAAATGCCCCAAGTGGCATTTACTGCCCAAGCCGCTTCTTCCCCGAGCCTCTTCTATTTAATGGGATCGGGGAGAAAATGCAACGTTTCAGGTGGGGCTTCCTCAAGCTCTGGGAGCTGGCCCCCCGTTTCCATGTCAGTGGACGGGCTGCACCCAGAATTTATCAGCTGGGCCTTCAAGGGCAGGAGAGGTAAACACACCCCCTCGGTGGGCTCCAGCTCTGCGACCTGACAGGAGCCTGGGACTCTAGAGGAACATCCAGGAATGCAATTCTCCACTCCTCCTCCAGCACTTACCACAGGACAGGTCACGGTTACCTAGGGCTGCCTGCTGCCTCAGACAAGGAAGGATGACCTTGACCTTCTGCTTTACCTTTTCTATGGAAAGCCCTGGACTTACGGTCAGCACGGGAAGGGCAGTAAGAACCCAGGACAGCGGATGACAGCTTGTTACTGGAACAGTGTGAAGAGCAGCGGGAGAGACAGAGGTGAGGGGGGTCAGCCGGGGGACACGGAGTCAAGGACAAGGAGGAGAGCTTGGGAAACCCCATGGCTAGACCCTCCAGGAAGGCCTGCCCTGAAACAGCCTGACAGGAGGAGAGCTCCTGGAAGAAGGGAGTCCTGCTGCCGGGCTGCTCCGTCGGCTCCCGTCTTCACTCGTGACAAGGCGGCCCTGGAGCACGAGGCTCCCCCGGGCCCGTGCGGAAGACGGCGACCCGGCCCGGATCACGACAGTGTGCACTTCTGCTTGGAAGACACGTGCCAGACCCATGCTTAAGGGCAGGATGGTGAGGGTAAGGAGAGCGGGGAGTAGTGGGTCTAAAATGTAAAACCCTTAAGGGGCTCGCCCCTGGAGAGCCCCCTTGCTTCCCACTGGGCTAGCCTGTCTTCTCCCCCACATATTTATTCTGAAAATGGACGGTTAATTATTTGTTTCCCAAATGATTCACAACAACATGCCCTCAAACGGCAAGCTACTCCGGCCCACCGGAAACGAGTCTACTTTTAAAAGTTCACAAATCGTGCATCGTTTTTGCAGCAATACTGGGCACATCAGCGGTACGCGTCCCGGAAGGCGGCTTTCCCCCAGACCTGCTCCTGTGTCCTCCACGGAGGCACGTGGACCCCTCTCAGCTGAGCGGAGAGAGGGGGAGGCTGGGGCGCAAGAACCACCGCGGGCCGAACCGGCAGAGGCTCCCGTTCGCAACTCCCACGTCTGTTCAAATGCCTCTCAAACTCTGCTCGCTTTTCGCGTCTTACACGGCCTCCGAGAGGGACTGAGGGAACGAGGGGCCCAGGCAACAGAACCGAGAAAATGCCGCCCGAGCCCCCCCTAAACACTAGCTTTCCAACACATGAAAGGCAGTGTTAGTTTCTTACTTACGAGAAAGAAAGAAAAAAAAAAGGAGCCCGTGAGGAGAACGTCTGCAGTGCCCTTTAAAGCGTATTTCAGGAAACAGAAGCGTTTCACAGGCCCTACCGGAGAGACCCAGTGTCTGGGCTGCAGGAAGGATCGGCACGGATGTTCTCGGATGCGAGCGACCCGCAGACACCACACCGGGCCAGGCGCCGTCCAAGGAGCCCCCCAACCCCATCCCACTACGCGCTGGTGCTCGGCGCTCCCGAGGACTTGGGGTGCCCTGCTAACAGACGTGGTCAAGCCGCGCGGGGCCGGATGCGCCGCACCGCCGGCCACGTGCCCGCCGACCCCCCGCCGGGTCAGCCTCGGCCTCTGGAGCCAGCTCGTGCTTCGCCTGCGCGGACGGCGCCCCCGGCCCCCAGGCCCCTGCCCGCGGAGGGGCACGCGGTCCGCTCGGGACGCAAGGCTTGCACCGGGGCTCCCGAGCGCGGACGGGGACGGGGAGACCCCCGCGCGGAGACCGGGGCGGCACTGCGGCCTCACCTCTGGAGTGTTCTTCTTGAACTCTCGGCTCTGCTCGATAAGCCGCTTTCTAGACTGCTCGCTTTCATCTTGCCGGTTCGCCAGTACTGTTGCGGTGGCATCGAGTTCCCTCTGCGGAGACACGAAAAGGGAGGACAAGATCGTCACTGCGCCGTGTACCAGAGGAGGCCACGTCTGCATTTGACCAGAACCCGGGAGGGGCCCCCCCGGGCTGTGGGGAGTCTCGGCTCCTGGGCGGAGGGGGCGGGGGGCGGTCACTGAGGCAGTTCCCCCCCACCCCATGCACTGGTCCCATAACCCAACTGGCTCAGCTCGACGTGCCCTGTTTCCACGCACACAAACGACTGCTTCCGTGGCAGAATGTGCCGAAACGTTTTCTCTTTGCTAAACCCTGAGTCAGGCCAACGCCCAGATGCCATCCCACCCGGGAGTGGCTCGTTTCTGCTCGCAGCAAGTGTTCCTTCGAGCCCCGTCTCTGGGCCCCGGTTCTTCTGCTCTCCTCTGGGTTCTCGGTGGGGCAAGCTCTTTGTCTTCAACAGTGTGGGCCTGGGATCTTTGGTGGTACTACCCGGTTGGCTTTCGTTAGTGGCATTTATTGTGGGGCTAATACATGTGAAGCACCCCGTCCAGGACTCTCCAAATTAACCTGTTACTCGTTTTCAGGAGGGACCTTTAAGAGGCAATTTCCAAGAATCATGATTTGCAGGACGCGGTCAACTCCGAAGATGAAGCCCCTGGAAACAACGGTTCTCCTCCAACTATTTCCCTCGCATTGACACCCTGAGAGCCACCAAGAGCAGGTCCCTCGTAAGAGGACCTCTGCCCGCACGACAAAATGACACTCAGAGCAGAGACGACCTGTGCCCTGGCCTCGGGAATTCTGGGAGAAGCTGCCAGCAGGACCGGATTCAAACAAGGCTGCGGCAGATGGGCCCAGAGTGGTGTCCTGGCTGACAGCAGGGGCACAAGGACACGCCACCATAGCCACCGAAAGGCCCCTTTTCTCGCTGAGTGGCCTTCGTGATAAAAGACACACACCGGCACGTTCTGCTTAGGACGCAGTGTGTCGGCTCCAAGTGGCTTCTCTGTAGTACGGCCCCTCCCCCGAGGCCCAGCAGAGCAAAGACCCAATCGAAGACCCAAAGGCGAGGGAGATCAGAGATGGGGATCCGCCCACAGACGCCCAGGAAGCCCGTGCATCTCCCCCACCACGCACCCTCCACCAATCCCAGGTTCCACCTGCTTCCCTTTTGGGCAGAAGAAACCCCAGGAGGTCTGCAGGGCCTCCTGGTGGGGTCTGCGCTCGCACCCGCCAGGGTGGGCCGCTGCCAGACGAGACGACAGGGCGCTGGAACCAACATCCAGCGTGCTGTTGACTTGGAAATGGTAGACGGTTTTGGGGGGGGGGGTGTGCATACACCCCCCACCACACTCTCCCCTTTCGTGTTTCTGGCATTACAGCAAATCTTGGGCAAACAAGTCCAAAAGAATAACATGGGCTAGGATTCAAGAACAGATGTCAAAGCTACTGCAGAAAAGAGGGAAACACTGCACATTTTGATAGACCACATTTGAAACACATCCCAGTCGAGTGAAGGCAGGAAAAAAAGAGCAACCGAAACCAATGTGGTGCTGCGGGGACGGAGACGGAGAAGAGAGAGCAATCGCAGATAAGCAGAAGGCTTTTCAAAAATATAAACAATCTGGTAAGGAGGAGGACTTAGACGGCTATATTTAAGCGGCAGCAGAAGAAGTTATAAAAGGAGGCTTCAAGAAGTGGGGAGCAACGCCAATATTGAAATGTGACAGAAAAAGTAGAGTTGATGTTTTGTTCCCATCGCCCGCAGATGCAGAAAACGTGGAGAAAAACAAAGAGCTCGGATGGCTTTCAAGGAGGACCCTCCTTCCTGGGAGGGGTGTCACCCAGTCTGCCGGAACCGCTGGACGCTGGGGACACAGAGGTGACCATGGGGCCCGACCCTGACCCCCCCACACACACCTTCCCATCCAGGGGGACCAGCGCGGGGACAGTGGGGGCAGTGCCACAGGAGACATGGAGGAGCCCTGGGGTCCCCACATGTCCCTCTCACTGGGGTCCAGCCCAGCCCAGTGCCAAGGAGCCCCACAGGCACATCCGTCCGAAAGCCCGACTCAGAAGGGCTGAGTGTGCCTGGGGTGACCTGCTGCTGGCAATTGGGGACCCGCCACAGGCCTGCCACACACACTCCCTTCCCCATGCATGCAGACATATGCGGGTCCGCATGAGAAACCAATGGGGGGGGGGGGCGTCAAATTTAATACCGCGCTGCCACCCGCCGCCACCTACTGCCACGGAAACAGGCACAGTGAGGAGGAGAGGCTGTGCCTGCCCAGGCCGGGGTTTGGCTGGTCAGACTTAGGGCTCACAGTCTTTGACCAGGTCCCTTGCAAAACCACCACCGAGTCCTTCTGAAGGACACCAAGGCTTTCTAAGATTGCTGGGACAACACAGAAAAGAGAGAGCAAGCTATCAAACATAAGCCAAATACTGTTTTATTATCTACCCGGCCTGCCTATTCTCAAAGTGTCAAATAAAATGACACATTAACAAGGGATTTAACGGGTTGAGGGGAGGTGAGGGCCTAAAATACAGAACCCTCAGTCCCTGAGTCACTGATCACTTATTTAAAAAAAAAAAAAAAAAAAAAAAGCATGGAGAGTCCCCTCATCTGAAAAGCACTAACCTCACAAAGTGGGGGGACAAAAAGCAAAAACTGGGAACCAACTGAAGCGACGTATCCACCCAAGGATCATTTGGCAATGGTTTAAAAAAAACTCCACAGGCACTAGGAGATGGGATGATCTTCAAGATATATTTAAGCAGAAAGAGCAAAGTGCAAAAACAATGCTCGTACTGTTTGAAAGGATATCTATACATACCCTTGCATAGGCTTTGATTGTCTCTAGAAAGATACAAAAGATACTTGTAACTGCTTGGCTCTGAGAAGGTTTTTTGGGGGTTGGGGGGGTGGACCTGCCCTTGCCTGGACGGCTGACCCTCAAAGAACACGGGTTTGAACTTTGCGGGGCCACTTAAGTGTGGGTTTTTTATAAGGCGACACCGTAAATGTATTTTCTCTTCCTTATGATTTCCTTAATAATATTTTCTTTTCTTTTGCTTACTTTATTGCAGGAATAAGTTTTGGGGGTGTGAAAAGTTATACATGGATTTTCAACTATGCGGGGGGTCGACGCCCCTAATCCTCGCTGTTCAAGGGTCAGCTGTACATCTTTTGACTATTTAGGCCGCGTGCATGTATAACCTAAGTGGAAAAACTGTACTATATGTTAATTTCTTAAATCCTGCTAATGTGAAAAAATACAGATTTACATGCAGAAATATATTTTACATCACGCGTCCCGTATACGAGGGTTCGTGGTCCACCTGCCCAGGAGCGGAGGCCTGGAATAGATGACCTCTTGACTCACTCTGGTAATTCAGAAAGTAAGGCCAGCCTGTCCTTTGTCAAAACAACAGCTGTTTCTTGCACAACGCGCTGCGCACTGGCCAGTCCCAGGGCTTAGGAACAAGGAGGAGGTGGCCAGTTGCACAAAACACCACTCACCCAGGCCAGAACTTTCCCGGGGAAGGGCAGAGGAGGGCGTCCCCTCAAAACGATTTAGAAATATTCTAAATATCCGACAGCCCCAGGACCGAAGGGATGGGGAGGCGGCAGGGCTGGCAGCAAACCCGCGGGCTCTGAGCACACGGCCACTTCCAACTAGGCCGAAAGAGGTGGAAATTGCCCTGGGAAAGCGTCTTACAGGGACAGGCAACCTGGATGCAGAAACTGCAATTTTTGTTCCAAGTCATCGAGTGGCAACCGACGCCAGGAGGTGATGAGGTCCAGAGCAAGACCTTGGCTTTGGAGCCAAGGCTGTGTGTGCGCAGGCATAACCCTTGCTGGGAGACGAGGGGGGCAGTCTCCTGCCTTCCTCACCGGCGATTATTTCTGGGATGCTCTTCCTCCACTTCGGACGGATCCTCCAAGGGCAAAGCTCTTAACATTTTCACTTTCTCCAGCCTCTTGGCCCAGTGTTAAAAATGTATTCAACACAAAAAATAGAAAGTGCCACTAATTGCCTATTTAAAAGAAAATCTTCCCAAAGAAAACGAGTCTTCCTAATGTCACTGATCAGTTTGAAACTGCTCACTTTAGACTATGTATGTCCCCTGCTGTCTGTATTATTAAACTGGGGGGGGGGTACCCCACACCCGCGGGGCTTCTGTGAGGCTCCCCTCCTAACGCCTCCAGGCCAGACCTGCCTCGGACCCCCGCTCCTTCTGGGCCTCTCCCCCAGCACCCCTGGGCTGGAGCAAGGGAAGTAGTCTCTGCTTATTATCTGTAACTTTTATCCTAAGGGTTAGTTCCTCTGGTGTCTCTTTTGGGCTCACCTGACAAGCCAATCAAGCAGCAAATCTTGAATTCGAATTCAAAATGGCTTGATCAGTAAAGCCATGAGGACGCAAACAAAAAGGGAAAGGCAACCCCAGTTTCTGCGTGGGGCGGTCCCCGGGACTTTTTCCGCTCCATTTCCAGCAACAGGGTCAGGGGAACAAATGGAAGCCGCTCGGGCTGGACAGGGCTGTAAGGAGCCCGAGCCCACCTGCCAGCCTCCTTCCGTCACCCCCCCCCCTTACACAGCCCAGCCCCCTACACAGAACATCCGAAGACCCTTCAGATGGTGGCCTCAGAGAAGCCTGTTTTGGAATCCAGGCTCCATCCCTGCTGTAACCTGTGTGGTTTTGGGCAAATGAAGTTCCCTCTCTGGAGATAAAAATTAAGATAACCATGTTCAATTCGTGGCAAAGGACGTGATCCATCAAGAGCACGTACTATCCTGTACTGTCAGTCACGCACTTGACCTCAGGCCCAAACTCAGTCTGCCACCCAGGTCGGGGACTCCAGGGCTATATGGATGAATCGGAAGCCAACTCCAAACTCCAGGCGCCCACGGTCCAGCCGAGGAACCAGGAAGGCACAGAAGAGCAAAAGACAGAAGGGATCGGGCCTGCAGAACCAAAACAGAATGGAGATTTGGAAGGGGAGAACATAACTTCCAGCAAGAAAGCCCTCCATGGTTTCACGAAAGACACCCATCTCGGCTGGGGCCCGTGGGTGGGAAGGGCTAGGTCCCCATCACCCTCCCTCTCCCCCCACCCCTCCCCGGGGCTCACTGAGTCCCTGGCACAACCAGTATGGTACATGCTGGCAAAGGCCAAGAACAAGGCTCAGAGGAACCAGGAGCCTGGTCAGCAAACCACCCCCCCGGGCGGCACCCAAGAGGAACAGGCCAACATGGAAATAAGTGGGTTCAAATAGAAACATAAAGGCCATTTCCCCCAACATGTCCACCAACAGCGACCGAGACACCCTCCGCAAGCGGACAGGTAGGGGTGCACACATTCCCTGTGCTCGTATATACACGAGATGCCTCTGGAAGGCTCTATAGGTACAAGATGCAGGCACCACTCCCCATCCTGGGAGAAGAACGGATAAGCCGGGCAGTGACCAGCAGGGAGGTCCTCTCACCTTCTCCCTTTCGTACCTTTTGAATTCTGAGCACCTAACTGTAATGACTTCTGCTAAAAAGTATACATTTATCTTTCCAAGTCTCCCTTCTTTTCCCTGTAACAGGATGCAGACTCTGGCGGACAGACAAGGACCACTGACTGCCCCCCCCCCCCATTCCTAGAGCACTACTCCCCAAGGAGCTACAGGACGTGCATTCTGTTCTGTTGGTGGGTGTGTGCACTGACCAAGGGCAATATTTAAAGGAGAACCTTGCAGAACACCCAGAGTAAATGCTACAGCTTTCACTTACTTTTAAGTTTAGATAGACCAAGTCTGACCCCACACATTTACCAAGTGCCCTTTGCAGACCCTTGGTCCTTACCCATTGCTTTCCTGCCCATGATCTTTGATTCAAAGCGAGTGCCACCAAAGTCTGAGTCCCAGCTCCAGTATTCCGTCATGGGATGGCAGGGAAGGGTCAGCAGTGAGCACTCCCACTCAACGAAGCCACACTTGCCACAGAAGTGACATGGACCTCAGAAGGGACCCCCATCCACAGAGAGGCAGTGGATGAACTGGATGGAGGGAAACAGTACAACTAAAGACAGGAAGGCAGGGATCCCGGAGTTGT
>CM053621.1:25126772-25154568 GCA_028646535.1 Procyon lotor | reverse complement strand
TTGTGCACCCAGACCCCTGAGCTCTCTAACCTACAGTGGGGACACTAATACACATCTCACGGGGCTGCCACACGGATTAAATAGGGTAAAACGCCCACAACGACGACCATGGTCATTTCTCTTCTCTTCTCCCTGTTCAAGCTGGTCCTACCTCATATAAAGATGATTCCCTCGCACTCCTTTCACCCTGAAGACGGTATTGGTCGTCTAATACGTACTCGGGACTTAACCGGTTCTGGGTTAAGTGCCTAGTGACATGACCTAATATTAATTCCCGATCTAGGAAATTCAAGTGAAACGATTTACTCCAACACAGACTTGCTGCCTGTCGCCACTCTGTCTGAAGGCTACACTCCCCAGGGACGGGGAGGGCGCGCAGCAAACGGAGGTGCGGGCAAGGTGTCTCGGTGTCAATGTTTAAACAGAATTTTCAATCAAGTGAATGCGTTACCGACTCAGAAAACAGAAAGTGAATAAAAACAAACACACTGGCCTAACAAAGGCTACGAGTACAACGTTCTCACACAAGCCCTTTTTGAGAACTCCTAGGGATGGAGAAATTTCAGCAGCAAACCAAGATTTTGTTTTTTGTTGCTTTTTCACCCCGTTGCAAACCCACTAGGCAAAGACAAAAATGCCAGATGTATTCAACAAGCATTGCGCTACATATAATACTTGCCAGACTCTCATTTAGACAGTGAGACGTGAGAGACGGCGTCTCGGTGATGCATAATGAAAGGGAGACGGATCGGAGCACCGGAGCGGTGGAGAGCAGGCCCGCATGGCTGGGGGCTGCGGCAGGGAGACGGGAGGACGCCTTTAGCCCAAAAGAGACAGAGTCCACTTTAAGTATTGACCAAGCCAGAGGAAACTGCTGATATCTGCCCAGTTCTGAGCTATAAAAATGTCTGTTTCCTAAGTAGCCTTCTTTACCGCTCTCTTTGGCTCTATTAAACAAAATTAAATTCTGCCCGCCAGCCGCCGCCTTATAGACACACGTGGCCCCACATGGCAGGAGTGCTGGCTCCCTCCCACCCCGGACTTCTCCAGAAAGCCCAAAGAAGCCTGCCTTCCTCCTCTCCTGGCCCCTCCACCTTGTCCTTGTTGTCTAGTTCTCTCTCTTGCTTGGGCTCACAACTGCTTTCTCCCCGTGTCATGCCCGGGTTGAAGCGAGGGCCTCCTTGGCTAAGTGCCTTGTCTTCTGCCTCCTCTGTGTTTCCCCGGGCCACAGCCTCCACGTCTGTCCCCCTGCAGGACCCGCACCGGGGACCGAGGAGGGCTGCTGAGATCCAACCTATTGGGACCGCCCCCCCCCAACCCTGTGGGCCTCGGGATGAACTTAAAAGTGAAACAGCCACAGGAGCTCTTCTCATCCCACGTCACAGATGGGGAGACCGAGGCTGGGCAGGTAAGTGACTAGCCCTTGGGAACGAGCACCCGGGGAATAGCTTCCTCGACTCCATGACACCCATGATCCCTCTTACACCTCCGGGTACACATCAGGACGTGTGTCTTAAAACCAAATGAGATGGGGCGCCTGGGCGGCTCAGTCATTAAGCGTCTGCCTTTGGCTCAGACCATGATCCCAGGGTCCTGGGAGTGAGCCTCACATGGGTTCCCTGATCAGCAGGAAGCCTGCTTCTCCCTCTCCCACTCCCTCTGCTTGTGTTCCCTCACTCACTCGCTCTCTCTGTCGAATAGAGAAATAAAATCTTCAAATAAATAAATACATAAAACCAAATGAGAACTTGTCACAAAATTAAAACACCCACAGAAGTTGGGTCCGGGGGTCTGTGGTCTAGCTCTGGCTGCGGGACAGGAGATGGGTGAGTGTTCGAGAGGACAGACACCCCGAACCCCCACCGCTGCATTCGGGATGCAGAGAGGCTGGCCTGTCGACCAAGTAATTGGACCCAGGGATCAATTAGCTGAAAGAGGGGGATGACTGGGAACCACATGTGGCTGTGTCCACGGAATTTAAATGAGATTCCGTTTCTCCACTGCAGTAGCCACATTTCAAGGGCGAGTGGCAACTACACTTGATGACACAGGTAAGGCCCATTCCATCAATGCACTACACTCTGCCGGTCTAGAATGACTCTCCGGGCTCCGGGGGGGGGACGCTATTCACTGTTACACGACTGACATTTAACGGACTGATGAAACTGACCAGTAGCTGGTGGGATTGCCCAGGGTACCCAGGAAGGGGCCAGGGGTGGAGCGGAGAGCTTTAGCCGGACCTGGGAGGCCATCTCCACCAAGTGGAGGCTCTCCGCAGTAAACCACGCACCGCCCCTTCCCTGTGCCCCAGCTGCACGCACCTGACTTTCTCCAGCAAACAGGAGGGAAGGTCATGGGCTAAAAATGAAGCAGGGACAGGAAAAACGTGTTTGAATCTCGACAAATAATTAAGCTGCTGCCAGAAGGAATAACTCTGATCTCATCTATGCTGGTAAACGTTTTCCTCCTAAAGTATTTGTTTCGGAAAATAAAGCCTTTAATTTGAATGCTTTAGGAGCCAAAATTTCTGTCTGTTGAAAATATTTGCTTCTATTGTTTGGCAGGAATCAATTTGTTAGGGCACCCGCCACTCTGGCAACGGCTCCCTTCCACTTCTCTGGGAAAATGCTTGGCGGCAAAGCCGTCCACCGCCCTGCAGCTCCCGCTCGCTCGCGCTCTCACTGTTTGGGCTACCCCAGCCATGAACATCTGCCGGCACAGACACGGGCCGTGCCACAAGCCCAGCCAGCCAGCGCCTGGGCTGGGACGGAGCCGCTCCGAGGGTTGACAGGAATATACGACGGGGCTCGGTGGGCAATCGGCTGAATTCGATGATCAGAACCAGATACCATCTCATTTCATCGTTTTCGCGAGTGGGAGAAGGCCCGTCACCCAGTCGTGGGTGATTTTTCCACACGGCCCCGTCTTTCATGGCAGGAATGAGGTCTAGGAAGCAAGCAGCGGGAGAATTTCTGGGCGGCCTGGCTACGAATCGCCAGGTCGCGAAGACACCCCAAGCCTTGGTCTGCTCATCTGTAAAATACAGCGGGCACCCGGGCTCGCAGGGTTGCTGCAAAACCGCGGGGCCCCGAAGGGTAAGAAAATCTCTGGGAAGCCGAACCGGCTCCACAAAAATGGTAGCTCTCACCCTCTTCTGCAAGGGTAAAGTATCCTCCGACGTCCTCACTTAAGCCTTTTTTGTACGCTATGGGGGCGGAAAGGGGGGGCGCTGAAGAGACAGATCATGAAAGTTAAAAGCTATCACAGTTATAGGTGAAGTGCTAATAACTTCATTTTGAAACTGTCAGGTTGGGTTTTTTTTTAAATCACAGCTGTGGCTTGCACCAGAACTCTACCTGTAGCCGCGCTCCCTTCTCACATTTTAATTAGCAAATAAAACTCCCCAAAAGCGCTCAGAAATCTCAAAGATGATTCTTTTTTGGGGGGGCCTGGAATTTAGAAGGAAAAGTTTAAAAAAAAAAAAGATGCCCCAGCGGCTCCTGGGGAAAACCAGACCAGTAACAGGTGTCAATCCGCGCCGTGGGGCCACATCACCGGAGCTTCGTACGTGAGGCCAAGAGACGCCACCACGGAGCCAGCTTCGAATTTATTTTTGCAGTTAATTTTCAAGATTTGGGGTGCTGTGTTTAGCGAGCAAGGTTTACAGCATCCTGCCATTGGCTGAGAACTGCTGCCCGCCAGATGGCCCGGCAGAACGACACTCGCATGGCAGAGAACGCGAATGTCGCCTGTGATTCCTTCACTCTCTCCTGGCACCGTGCTGTGGGCCACTGTCGGGAAATCTGGGCGCTGGGCACCAACAGGTGACACGACATGAGGGCTCCCGGTGCCCAGAGCAGAAATGGGACTTGAAGGGGGCTGTTTAAATCCTCTAAGAGTCCCGCCCCGAGCCATGCTGGATGGAGGGGATCCCCAAGGCGGAAAGAGGGCTGCTCCGTGAGCTGCCCTGCCACGTGCTGCTTGCCAGGCTGCCCACTCTGGGCACTGCGGGGATGACTCCCGTCACCAGCTGCACTCCATCCTGTCCAGGGAACTTTCCAGAAAAGAGCTGGAGAGACACTTTAACTCAGACTTCAGAAAGCCAGCTAAAGAGCTTTCACTAAGTAGCTAACACACGCAATTGAGAAGCACAACCACAGCCAACTATTACTAACTCTACAGTGGGGTTCGGATACTCATCCAAACGGGGCATGCTCAGCCAGGGCGGCCCCCAACGCCCTCCAAGGTCTGAGCCGGCGTGAATAAGTCCCCTCTTGGTCCCAAGGCTTGACTCCGTGCTCTCCTCAGGGGCACATGCGGTGCAAAGGAATGGTTCTTTACTTTTTATTTTTTTTATTTTAGAGAGAGAAGGTGCAAGCAGGGGGAGGAGCAGAAGGCGTGAGAATCCCAGGCAGACTCCCACTGAGCAGGGAGCCCGTCATGGGGCTCGATTCCAGGACCCCTAGATCATGACCTGAGCCAAAACCAAGAGTCGGACACTTACCCGACTGGAGCCACCCGGCGCCCCGGGAACGGCTCTTGGGGCAGGAAGTTAATGCCAGTGACAAAGCATTCTGATCCCCGTGACTGCTCCAAGTTCAGGTTCTCCGCACCTGTTTTTCCCTGATTCCATGTGTCGTTTCTTAATTGCACAGACGCCACTTGTCTCAGCCCAGGAATGACATTTCTCTGTACCCCACGTTCTTGGTTCTCTACCGTTGTGCCTCTTGTGACTTCTTGAGAGGCACAGGGGACGAGAGGGTTCTAGTTTGGGGGCAAACAGCAGCTCCTGTTTGTAGATCCTGTAGAGCGGGATCTACAAAAGGACACGTCCCATCCTACCCCACTGGCCCTCTTGGCGACACCGAGACGTGTTCGTGCGGCCCTAAGAGGCAGCTCTGCCCAAGTAGCCCCGCTTACACTCTGGCAACTTCTCTGCCCGTGGCCCTGCCTCACAGGCACTGATGCACCAGCAGCCGCCAGCATCCTTCTGTGCCAGCAAACACTCACTTCTGCCAAGCTGATGTAAACACAAAGGAAATATTGCCACAGATCCGCAACGATAATCAAGATCGTCAATGATCACAAAATGGAACCACCAATTATGTTCTATATACTCTACGAAGTCTGGAAAGCACAGCAACATATTTATTTTATCACGATTTTCAACAAGAGCTGAGACAAAAGAGGATTTCCTGGTTTACGCCCGTCCCTAAGTACCTGCTTAATGGGTTCCATTGGGTTGCCAGACACCTGTATTTTACTTTAGAAACTGTATGTGATCACCGAACGCAAAAGTCCAGCACGTGTGGCTGCGGCGGGAGGGCCTGGACTGGGGGAGGGCCAGTGGGATCCAACGGGAAGAATCCACCCATACCCAAAAGTCTCAGAAGAAAGACTACGACCAGTTAATTTCAGAGACAGCTGGATCAGCGCTCCAGGAAACTGCCGCCCTCCCACCCAGCTGCCTGGCCAACTTACTAGCCACACTCATCAGAGGAGTTCCTGAGCTCCTGGTGGGAAGGACAGGGCGCCAAAGGACCAACATACCACCCTCGTGCACGAAGAGCTTCCGACTCAGTAAAACCACCGCACTGGGCTGTAAGGCAGACCGCCGGAGGACAGGTACCCAGATGACCCGGGAGCTGAGAGGGAGAGAGGCCACTTCCTGGCGGCAGGATCGGAGGTGGTCTTAAGGGACCGGGGAGACTTCATGCGGTGGGAGGAGGGAGAGAGGGAGGATTCCAGAGGCCTAGGGCAGGCAGAGGTGATAAAACCAGCTGCCTCTAGAGTTCACAGACTCTGTGCATCACATCCTTAGTTTTAATCACCACGGGGATCCTGTGACGCGGTCATTATGGCCCTTCTGCCCGTGAGTGAGGACACGATGGTAAAGGTCACTTGGCCTAGAACACACAGCCATGCGGGGAGATGTTCAAGGCAGTATTTTCTGCACCTAAATCTGCTCCTTCCGCATGGGCAGAATACTCTCAAAAAGCACAACGGGCTTGGGGCTGGCCTGGGGACGGCAGGCTCCGAGCGCGCAGAGGGCAAGAGTTCCAGGGCTCCGTCCTGGGCCCCGGGTGACTCTGCTGAGTCAGTGTGTCGCTGCTTCTCCAGCCTATCGGTGATCAAGGCAGCTCTTTAGAAAGATCCTTCTGGCAGCGACGGGGAGAAGGCACTGGGGGGAGGGGAGGCCAAGAGCGGGCCCGGCGATTCAGCAGAGGAGCCACGGGACAAGGGGCAGGGTGGCCGAGGGCGCCAGCCGCCCAGCCCGAACGCCTGCGGCGCGGGCAGCCGGCCAGCGAAGCCTGTGAGGAGATCAAGAAAAAGGAAAGAAACAAGAACTGTCTCTAAATTAATCCTGAATCAGCTTCAGCGGATAAAGTAAATACAGGAAGCAGCCCCGAGAAGAGAAAATAGGATATACTAAAATGGAATTAGGAGCCTGGCACCGAAGCGCCATGGAGACTTGCCCCAGGCCAGCTGCTGCCAGCTTGTGTGTGCGTTTCTCCCCCCACCATCGCCCCCACCGCACCTCCCCACCCCCCACCCCGGCTTTAAATGCTCACGGGGGTCCCCGAGCCAATCAGCGTCGGACCTGTCAAATCTGACTGCTGGAATAAAAATGGAAAGGCCGAGTGGCAGCCGTAACATGGAATTTCCTTGTTTTTATTAGTTTAAGGCTCTTAAAGAGTAACTTTTACATTGGGGAAAACTTTTCAAATATGTACTACTTGAAACTTAGATCCAGTTACTTCTCACATGTTTTCAATCACTCCGCTTGCCAATTTTACTAGTTATCAAAAGACATTTGTGGTTTAAAAGCAGGGGAATGGGCTTCCCCCTCCCAGTCCATCTGCCCTTCCCAGGGTGACCTCAGCCCGCTGGATCCCTAAGCCGGCCGGCTGCCAGAAAGGCCTGACGGGCCAGCCCGGGCTGTGCTACCGGATCGCACAGCTGGAGGACGACGCCGCCGGTGTAGTTCGCGGCGCCCGCGCCGAGGGGACACCTGGGTAAGGGTTGTTTTTTTTTTTTTTTTTTTTAAACAAAAACCGGTATCATCCAGCTACACGGATGTATCCAGGAACAGGAGTTGGATACTCAATTTTCAGTCCCTCCAGCTAAACCTCTGGAGGTCCGGGGATGATAACAGGGCCGGGCGGGCCACCTCTGGCGTTCATTCAACATGGAAGCCGGGCAGCCAAAGAGTGAACTGTGCACGATGACCCACGTGTCATCTTTAAACCAGCAAAACGGCACAGGCCTCACTCGTTCACTGTTGGAAATCGTCTAATGAACTAAGTGCTGATCTCCGAATTCGTCATCAAGAGCCCCTTGTTCGGTCCGCGCCGTGTTGGGCACGCACAGCCTGGAGTGGCAAAGCTTTCAAGGGAGGCGGACCACACAGACGCCTCCTCAAATGACGTTCACTCCGCGCCATCGCCGGGAGGACAGAGGCGGGCAGAGGCAGTTTGAAACCTCATTAAAAACAGGACGAAACACACAAAGGTGTCCTAAGTAGCTAGCCTGGTATCAGTTCAGAGCGGGCGCGCTGGGTGCAGCGAGGCTGCCTCCCCCCACACGCACTCAGTACTCAGCACTCAGTACTCCCCACTGGGTATCTCGTGCGCGACTTACCACCCCTCCCGGGCGGCTCCGGGGCCCGTGTAGACAGGCTGCCTCATCCCGGGGTCAGGCTGCCTCTCTACCACATCAAGGATAAATAATCCGGACTCCTCAGGAGAGAGCACTGGGGTGGCAAACGGGCTACCGGCCTGTCCATTTCTGGTACGAATACGTCCTTCCCCATAAATACAACAAAAAGGCAAACAAATCCTCTCAAGTGGAAAACCTTCAGATGTAGTTTGCTCGGGACAGGCTCCAGATTTCCGGCATAAACATTTATTTTTAATCGAGCTGCATTTTTTTTTTCATTTGAAACCTGTTAATTCCATGACTGAGAATTCATCAAGTTTCAGACTAGAATTAATTTTAGCAACCGCTTTATACCAAAAATATTAGTAGATGTAGTTGTGTAAGCGGCCTGCTTCGCACACTGTCATTGAGAAGTCTGCATGTTCGCGTTCCTCTCCGATAGTGTGGTTCGCGCCGACAGAGCAGAGCTCTGAAGTTGGGGCGCTCCATCTCCTCCCAAGGAGCCCACGGGGCTAGGGAAGCAAGGCTGGCCATCTGTGCGCCAGCCCTTTTTACACAAAGCTGACTGTGACCTTCCTCTGTCCACTCCCTACTCAGGGTGGGGACTGTCCCCGCGCACACCCGTGTGCCTTTCACCAAATGCACACGGATTACACACCTACTCTGGCCGGGAGGCGACCCCCACGGTGCCTGGTGTGTCGTTATTCTCACACCAGCCCCTCCCCATCCCCCCGGACCCTCTTTCTCGAACTTCACCCTCGTGAACAACTGTGCTTGTTGCCTGGAAGGGTGCCCGCATGGCTTCGGGCCCACTCAGGAGGTTGTCGGCTATGGTCTACTCTCCTGAGACGGGTATCCTGCTGCATTTTATTGATGACACAAGCAAATGCGGCCCCTGAATCCTCATACATCGGGCCACCAGCGTCACAACCACAGTTACATAACAGTAAGCACGTCCGCACTGATTCTGCCTGAAGACTCAATCTCGGTGACATCTCTTGGGGGGAGCTCTGACCTACAGATGATTACTGCAGGGGGCCACCCGAGCTCTGCTGTGAGGGCCTTGGAATTTCGGGTCCTTCCCCGCTGCAATCGTAAGAAAGCAGGTTCTTCCTGCCGCTCGGAGGCTGAGCCCTCTGGAGGGTCAGCCAGGGAAGCTTATGGACGCCTCTGCCCGCAGATGAACAAACGTCCTGCGCTGTGCAGGTGAGCACAGCCCCTCACAGCGATGGCAAAGTTCCTTTCTTCCAAACAGAATCCAGAGGCGACGGCCCCAGTCTCTTCTCCCTGGCACTTCGGTCCCCGAAGAGCGGCCAGCGCCCAAGGCCGGGCTCACCCCGGCGACCGGGCTCTGCAGCTTTGCCGCTGGGATGCCCGCCGCGGCTTAGAACGGGGGAGGCCTCGAGGCTGAGCTCCTCTTCCTGCCCAGCTCCAGGAAAAGCTCCGTTCACGGAATTTCTAAAACGTCCAGCATCTAAGGGAGAGGGAAAGCCGACCGCGGCTCAGCCGGGAATGGGCGCTTGGTGCACAGGACTCAGCAAGGCCGCCCTCCCGGCCCTTTGGGGACCAGCTCCGCTGTGCGCCTGGCCGGGGACAGGCCGGAGAAGCGCGCTCTAGGGCTACGGAGACCACATCTGCATTTAACAGTCAAACCAGGTCCTCCTCTTCAGGGCTCTTAGTCGGAGAGACATCCCTCAGGAGCTCAAAGGGCCCCCCGCCCCAGCAGCACCGCGCCCCACGGGATGATTGATCCTTGGGTTTTTCTTAAGACCAGAATGAAAGCGGGCCATTACTTACGAAGCCCAGGGCCCACGAAAGTCCAAAAACGGCTCTGCAACTTAATTCTGTATCACCAAAGCGCTTCCAGCCTTGAGAGCCGTGTAGTGCTACAGATCTAAATGGAATTCTGGTCACACCTTGCCTAACTTTCTGGAGAATCACAAAACCTCTAGACTTGTTAGCTAATTAAAAAAGGGGGAGGGAAGCCCCGACACAGTCCCCACACAGGACATTTTCCTACCTGGCAACCTCACCATGGTGACGAGGCAGGGCCCCCGTGCAACCTCGCCGGTGCGCAAAGCACACACGGGGGCCCGGACAGCAGCACGAACGTCGGCGCAAAGAATTTGCCGCTTATTTACAACATCTCCAAAACGTTTCGGGCCTAACTTGAATATATATTTCGCACAGTACCAAAACTTTTAAATATCCACGAGAAGATTTCATTTTTATAGGCAATAAACATTAAATCTAAAGGACTGGAACATAAAAAGTGTTTTAATGCCATATAAATCACCTTTCCCTAGACAGACTAAATCTCCGAAGGTTTTAAGGACTGCAATATAAATTTTTATGGCAAATTATCTACATAGAAATTATCTGCATGAGATGCACTTTCATCCCTCTTTCTCATTTACATAGTGCTGACAACCTTTTCCGTCACAACAGCCGATCCAGTCTGGGGACTCAAATGGACAGGGGGACTACGAGAGCTCGAGGCAGGCAGGAATCTCCCCTTCCGTCTTCCGGCCCATCGTCGGCTCCTGAAGACCACTAGGTCTTGTCCATTACTCTACAAAAGTCTTGGCTAGCCCACGGCCCAAAAGGGTACGGCTGCCCCAGCGACGGTAGGAACATTCCCAGGCCAAGCCACAGAAGACAGCCTTCCTACCGAGCTCCTCCCGGGCCAGTGGCCAGGGGCGCCCGATGCCACTGGAACCAGGGGTTCTACGAACTTTCTAGTTGCCCGGCGAGTATTTGGCACCTGGTTTTGTTTTCTAAGTCACTGTTTTAAAAGGAATCCCAGTCGAAGGAGAAATTAGAGAACCATTCCAACAGAGAGGAAAACATGACCATGTGATCAACCACCATTTGACTGTATCAGCGAATTATACAATTTACAGCCTGCCCCCCAAGATGCGAGGAGACTGAGAGCTTCTGCGCCCTCTTAGACTTCTCTTTCCTGGTAAGAGAACAAGAACAAGTGGCAAACATGCCTGCTTTCTGGCCTGCTATTAATCTCAGCCAGCCGTCTGAAGAAGGAACAAGAGAAAAGGTTTTCTGGAAATATTCTCCCTGTTGGTTTTATCCATATAATAAATATTAAAGTTAATTTTTTGTGCCTTTCATCTAGGAGAGTTTTAGGCCCTTTAATGGTCTAAAAATTTAAATACAGCTCTCCTTCATATTCTTGCAGGGCCTAATTAAACAAAAATAGATCCGGCACCGCAGAATTCTACACGAGGAATGAGAAGAAAAGTATTTTGGCAAAGGGGCACCAATTTCAAGTGACTCTAGCTGGGATGGAGAAGCATTAACAACCGACTGAAGGGAAGGAACGTACACTTGAACAGCATTTTTCAATTAAACAGTCACTTTCTCATGAAATAAAAATCCACATGGATTTTTAGGCTGCATATAACGTAGTAATGATGAGCCCATTTCCTCTGGCTCATTACAAAATTTTCTTGTTGAAGTGGCAATTTCTGCCCTGGTCGTCTAAATGAGGGTAATTAGAAGCCCACAGTAAGTTTTGAAAAACAGAACAACCCGAAGACACTCTGGAATATGGTACCACAAACACTCTGCTTTGCAAATGAAGGAGGTAGCATTTTCTCTCCGGATTAAAAGACACTTGCTGCCAACTAACAGCAGCTTGTGTAATCTTATTTAAAATGTGCTAAAGCATTACACCACTTCACCAAATGGGAGAAAAAGGAGCAATACTGAACCTAAAATGAAAAGAATCGGACCAACACATTGCTTCTAGGTGTCATTTTCTCAAGAAGCCCAGCATCTCCGCTTGCCATGGGTCAGCTCGGAGCAAGGAAGGCGACCGGACGTGGACAGCCTCGCCGTTTAAACTCATAAGAGACGCTCCTGAGCTCTGCCGCACTCAAGGATCTAGTGAGTCCCCTGCCTCTGCTGTGTCCCTCTGCGGGGGACAAAGAGCTAGAATGGGTACCACCCCCTACCCACACGGGGCTTCCAGGCCAGAGTCCATGTGAAGCAAAACACGGCCACCCAGTTCATTAACAGCATTAGCGACAACAAAGCCGTAGAAGGAATTCGCTTTAGTGGTTATGGACGCTACACGATGGAAGTGACGAAGAAAAAAACGAGCAGATGTTCTCCATACGGAAATCCAACACCCACACCAACTGGTTTAAAAACCAAAATGTCACAATTCCTTTTGAATTTAGGGGGAAAATAAAAATATAGGACTGCCACCCCAAATTTAATATTTGAATCCAACAGCCCCAAATTTGGGATTCGAAGGCTTCTATCTCCATGAATCCTTCCCTATTCTCCCCTGCCCACCTTCTGTGGCCACATGGCATGTTCTGTGCGGTTTCCAGTAACGAGTGGGTCTTCCAGGCCCTACTGAGCACACTTCTAAGAGGCAGGGGCCGTCTTATTCATCCTTGGACTCCCTGCAGCACCCAGTACAGGTCAGAAGTCCGTGCCCATCATTTAGTGACTCTTCGTCCAATCTGCACTCCCTCTGGAGCTCGTTCTCAACAGCCGACTTCCCTGGCTTAAAGTTCTAAATAAATGATTAAACAAAGTGCGTTTGGTGTCTACATGTGAGAGTTAAACATCTTTGCGAACAGAATCACAGGGCCTATAATAATTCTAAAAGACACCTCCCCTAGGAAAACGTTCGAAACGCTATACAAAAACATTTTGTTAAAAAAGCAAAAAAATTCTGCTAAGCGATCTAACACTAAGAATTAAGGCATCCTGCTTAAGTGACAAAAGAAGAGTCGAAAATAAGAAGCAAGTGGCAGCTTAAACAATGTCAAACCACACTTAAGAAATAAAAAAAGATCTCATGTTAGCGGGTCAAGTGAAAAGGGAGACGGCAGTAACCACAGCCATGGAAAGGTCTGAGGTTACCCTGTCCAGTTCATTAAGTACAGAAGGATTTAAAAACTCAAATAAATGCTATTCAGAAAGCAGCAGAGTAGATTTGTGTTCCAGCAGGGAGAGAAGCCACACAAAGCAGACTCAAGCTGCTCTTTTCCCAGCCAGACTGCATATACGTTGTATAAAGGGGACCCTCCATTTTGTCCCATACTAACCCACAAAAGCAGCAACTTAAAACCCGGAGGCACGTGTTTCGCTCTGATCCCAACCCATCTAGGGCAGGGCTCTCTGCCAGGTGCTCATACCCTCCAGCCCTGACTCCTGCCTAGGACGGAAAGCAGGCTCGGCTGTCCAGTGAGGGTGGACCCAATGCAGGAGGGAGAGCGGGGACAGGGGGCGAGAGCCCTCCTGCCAGTCTGCTCTGACCCCCAAGCTCTCGTCTCCATTTTGGCCACTGCCTGGGATTTTGCTACCTCTGGAATGAATGCCCTGCCCTCTCTCTGACCAGTGCCTGCTTACCTGGCTGTGCCAGTGTGGGGGCTCCTGCCCTGAGCCCACAGACTCCCTAGCACCCCCAGCTGTTTGGGTCTCTGCCAGCTTCACGGCTCCTCGTGTCTGTCTGCTATCCCACATCAGGCTGCCCTGGTGCTACGACCTGTTCATTGGTGACCCCGGGTTTTCCCTCGCACTCTCTTCTTCCGGTCCTTGCCTGCCACTGACCTTCCCTCTCCCCAAATCATCTGGGACACCCCACCACACACCACGAGAAATGGTTTTACTGTCGGGGCAGCCGTGTCTCTGCTACTGAGACCCCGGTATCCCATCTAAGCTTAGCAGGGGCAGGAAAGCTTGGATTTCCAGAAAGCAGGGCATCTCCCATCGTTATTCATTAAAGTCTGCTCATCGCACCCCGCATGCAACCGGCAATATGACGTCTGCAATGGCAGGGTTCCTTTTAAAAAATGATCTCCTGAGCACTTCACATGCACTGGATGTTTCAGGAAGAGGAAAAAGTGGTATATTCTTCTCAAGGCGATTTTATGAACCCCTTAAGCTTCAAGTTAAAAAAAAAAATTTAAAAATTAAAAAAAAATTTTTAAAACCCAAAAACTAAAGTGGGAGGGGGAAGGGAACCAACCCAAAAGCTCATGTTCACCTAGAAACAAAGTTGTGGTACACAGACCAAGGCACTGGATTGGGGGAAGGGGGTGCCTCTTCCACACCCATCCTGGGGAGGCGGGGGGGGGGGGGGGGGGGGGGGATTCTCTGCGCAAAACATGGATGATCCCAAGTTCTGTGAGGCTGGGTTTTTTCAAGAACCGATTTGATCCAGCAAACTTGAATGACCACCTCCTATGTGCCAGACCCTGGGGAGAAAGGAAAGACGGGGCCTCATTTGTTCTTTCCTCCAGTTTAGGAAATTCTATCTCCACAGTGAACAAGAGACTCAGGCTGACAATACAGACAGGGGAAAAAGACAGTAAAGCACTAAGCGTTAAGTACACTTATTTATAAGTAAACACAAATACAAGGATATATGTAAATCTGAAAGCAAATAGGAATTTAGTTTAATAGCCAACGGAATTAAATGAGATAAAGCACAGTGTCCAGCAACAAGGAAAACACTTAAAAATGTCCAGTGTACTGCCCCTCAGTGAGTTTTAGCCTGGAGGTCCCTAAATGCAACTTTCTACATCACAGTTTCTAAGTGTTGGACGTGCTCCCCTGGCATGAGTCCACCAAGGTTCCCGTGCCTGCTGAGCTGCATGTAAACCAAAGGACACCTAAGAATTGAAAGCTTCTGAGCAAAATCAAGGTCATTTGCATCACTAGATGCTGTTTGGTTTTGGTTTTTCAACCCCCGGCTACTAAGAGTAAGGAATGCCACTGGAGAACAAACCCTGGAGGAAGACGCGGTTTTCGTGGCTCGTACCACACAGTGGCTACAGGTTCTGTCCTGCCCACTGGCTCCTCCTGGGGGCCCCCTTCAGCACCAGGAGGCATCCGTGGCCTGGGGTTCATGCAGGCGGTCCCAGGGTTGATGCCCATGTCCTGGGTGGCTCTCTCCATCTTTGTCAACACGCAATTCAGAAGGGAACGGGCGGAGGAGAAACGGCACTGGTCCTGACCTTCCAGAATCTTCCATTCACGGAGGTCCTTTAAAACCTCACTTCCAGCATCCACGAGGTCAGAGGGGGCTCCCAGTGCAGGGACCCCATTCGCAAGAACATCTGTTCTTAGGCACAACCGCTTCCCCGGATCTGTGCTTGGGACAGGGCGGGGGCTGCACTGGGGCTGAGGCTCGAGGCCCCGTTTGTCACCATGGAGCAGAATTAAACCCTGGCGGGCCGGAAAACGATGTGAGCTCTGGGCCGCATCCAAATCACAACGAGGTGAATGTGACCCAGAGCCAGTGGGAGGAAAGGGACAGGAGTGGCCATGTGGGGCCTCCAACAGGGGCCAGAACCCGCCTGATCCCAACCCTCAATCCCCCGCCTCGCAGCATTCTCGGGGACAAAATCCAACTTCAGCCAGGCTGGGATGGGTACTTACAAGATCAGGACTTCCAAAGTACACACCACCCTAGGGGGCCTCGCACTGGACTCAGTCTTCGGTGGGCGGGGCAGGGGTGGGGCCTGTCGGGCTCCCCACCGTTACGTATTGAGTGTGGCTGAGTAAAGAGAAAAGTCAGCACAAAAAGCCAGCGCCCCTTTCAAGGGAGTCCCTGCAGACACCCGAGGCTTGGACTGACATGTGACAAGGTCTCTGGGCTCACAAGGGCACAGACATTCGGGTCTATCAGGAAACGGGAGAGGCCTGGGAAACTTCACCTGCCATTCACGGAGTGTCTTCAGGGGGGTGGGGTGGGGGGCACAGGGACCCCGGGGCCAGAACTGCCACCTGTGCCTCGCTTTCCTCCTGGTGAGGACTGACTGAGTTGGCAGACGGGGAGAGCTCAGAACAGTCCCCGGCACACAGAGGAAATGTCCCACAAGCCTGAGCTATTATTATTCCTTGATGCCAACGGCCTCATCAGAAAGAGCCAGGCAAGATATCCTTGGAAGACATGGGATTATCTACTGGCTAATTCACGAGATAGGAAGAGGAAATCTCGACAGCTCTGAGCTGAGTCTTAAAAGAACAGAGAATTCTGGGGTCTTCGATGCCTTCCCTCTTCCCCTCTGGCCAACTGGCAGAACTGCCTCTCCTCCAGCATCCACCCTGAGGCCTGGAGACCTTCCTACTGACTGTCCCCACTGACAAGTCACTCTTGTCTCTGCTTCGACACTGCCCTGGGCGATGTGGCACTAACCTCGTGCCCCCTCCTGACCGGAAACCCTCCCTGAGCAGGGCACCCCCGTACCTGAAGCTATCGACGCTCCCCGGGGAACTGGAAGATTTCTCCCCGCCTCCGGCCAAAGGAAACAGACCTCAAAACGTTGGCCACATGAAAGACTCGTGTGTAAAAATAATTCGGTTCAACCAATATTTCCGCTACATGCAAATCACAGAGCCGGGGCTGCAGGGGGTACGCACAGACAAAAGAGGAAGAAGCTGGTGCTTCAAGTTCCTGAAAGCAAGGACCAGAGCGAGCGGAATGCTCCAGAGAAGAGCATTCTGCGGCTCCGGCATCACCACAACTAGGCAGAAGCGGAGCCCAGGATTCCAGAAGGCAAGGGGGAAACCAGCTCCGAATCACTGAAGATCTCATTAGAACAAATCCCCTGTTTATCCAACATCTGTGGTGTCACTGTGTAAATATCCATTAAAGTGCCAAATCAAGTATTAAGCACTTCTATGCTAAAGTCAATGTTCTATAATGCACAGGACTTTGCAAAAAGAAGGGTGGGGGGGGAGAAAGGACATTAAACAGAATTAACTGTAATCCATGAAATTGACAATCACGTGCTCTTCTGTCTCAAGGCCCCGCCTATTAGCTCCCCCGGCTCTCTCTCTGGGGAAGCCTGCTCTCCCAGGCACTCCACACGGGACACGGCGCGGATGGCGCTAGGGCGGTTAAGCAATCACCCGTCCAAAATGGCACCAGGTCTCCAAGCTGAGCACCCGCCCCCCGCACCCCTCCCTCAGGAGCGCACCGCCTTCCCCACCCCGTCTACGCAGCACTGTGGCAATTACTGGAGAGAGAGAAAAGCACGTATCAAACCGTGGGAGAGGAACAGCAAGGAGCTCTGGAATCAGATTATTTCTGGGAATCCATCAGGAGGGCTCTTTTAACTACAGATAAGATGAGAGATCTCGAGATCTGCGGCCAGGGACTCCATTCCCCCGAATTTCTCAGCAGCATCTGGCACACTGTGGGGGCTCTCTAACATGAGCTAATAAAAGCACAACAATAAACAGAAGTAGCCTTCTGAACTAAAGCCAACTTTGTCTGCATGTACATATTATAAAAATCTCACGCAAGCCAACAATTTCTATATTATGCTAGTTTCATCCCAATATAATTTCAATAGCTCTATTGTAAAGAGAAATTACTGGCAGGGTTCTGATTAAAAAGATGGCAACATTCCGCATTCAGACCGTGTGACAGACTCGCCCCATAATATAAATAACTTGATTGAAAAAAAAAAATCAGGGTGATGGGCACCACTCCCACACGCACAAAAGTCGGTGAGATATGAAGATTAAATGAACAACCATCCCAGTCAGAGCCTCCAATTTTAAACACTGAGCCTGTAAGGTTGAGGTTGGGACTCAGTCACTGGTCTGGACTCTCTAGTCCCTGGTTTCAGTGACTCGAGGCTCTGCACACATTACCCGACAGAGGGGACACACCACCACACAGAGGTGCTGTTTCTTACAATATGCTTCCAGCAGCCTGCAAAGGTTTTATTCCTGAGTCTCAAATCCCAGGACAACCTGCGGTGAGGGTGTCCAGGCCTCCCAAGACTCCGGAGGTCACCAGGTCATCACGAAAGGATGATTCTGATCGCGGAGACTGGCTGGGAGCAGCGACCGCTCGGGACAGCCCTGGGTCGGGTCCTCCTGGCACGCGAGCCATCAGCGGCTCCCGTCCTGAGCACCTACGGGCCGCACCACCCGGAGTTCCGGGTTTCAGAGTAAAAAGGTGATGACAGAGGCCACCACACTCATGTTTGGAGAGGGAGACCAGAGAGCACGGGCACCCTGGCTTGCCTTCCACACACAACTTCCTTTACGATTTCCTTATTTTCTATGATGAAGTCGCACTGACAGTATTTGATGATCCCCGCAAATTCCCCCCCCCCCTTTTTCTCCAATTTCAGGAAAATAGGTCTCTGACAAGGGACACTTACGCTAAAGTAGGCTAAAGCGAAAGCTCTGTGTGGGGGTGGCTCCGCGGGGTGCCCCTCAGGGGCCATCTGCCCTCCAGCAGGGACTCCAGGTGACTAGTCCCTGCCGCCTCACTGAGCTGGTGGGCTGACTTACCACGCTGCGCTTACTTATTTACTAGCCGATTCAGCCTCCTCCACTGGGAGGGCAGCTCCTGGTGCTGGATCTCACTGGGCTCCCAACGTGGGCCACACTGCACCGGGCAGTGGGAAGCTTGTGCTCTTATCCCTGGACCCTGCGAGGAAGCCACAGAGGAGTGACGTGGCCTGGCCCCTCCCTGCCAAGCACTGTCCCCAGGAGCCTTCCCCCACGGAGACCCCCACTTCCGCCCTAGGAGGCCCTTTGTCAGACAAGGACACTGGCCCCACAGCCGGGGCCCGGCTAGCTGTGCCAGGTTTCTGAGCCAACCTCTCCATTCCCAGGTGGCCTGCCTCTCCAGGGGGCAGGGACGAGGCTGTCAGATGCTGGTCAGGACTCGGCACGCTCTGCCATGGTGTTTTCCCGCAGAGGTCCGCCCAGCCCGGGCGAGGGCAGGCGTGGCGTCCATGGTCCTCCCCACTGCAGGGAGCCTCCCCCGGGCTCGGGGGCCCATGCCAAGGGCCACGATGGATGGTCAGGGCCGGCAAGGACGTCATCGTCGCTGCGGCCCCTTCTCCCGCCAACGCAATGCTCAGAGCACAGGGGCACGCGGCCCCCGTTTTCGGATAGAAGTTTCAACGTTAGACTCAGACTATGATTCAATTCTGCTGTGACAAAATAACGCAGCCGTCCTGTGCAGGAAGGAGGCAACATCAGGCGCCCACCCGCCCCCCGACTCCCATCTTCACAGTTCACCTCCTTCCCTCTTCAAGGAGGTTTCTGGAAGCCCAAGGGACACGGAGTTGTTCCTTCCCTTTTCTTTGCACACAGAAGCCCCGATCACATGATTCAGTGGCCCAACAGGTTCTGTCAAATTGCTGAAAAGGCAGAAGAAATTCTTGACAAATCGGGAGAGTCAGAAAATCAATTCCCAAATGCCATGTAATTCACTGACAAGCCCACCAGGGCATCAGGACTGAATGGGAGCAGATTTCTTTTCTTAAAAAAAGGACCAAGAGAAGAGCAAGAAACGTATTTACATTTCGTCTGCAGACCAGGGCTCTCGCGCCGGCGAGCAGGAGTAATGAGAACAGCCCGTCACAAACAACTCGGGCCTGCCAGCGATGAAAATTAATGGGAAGGTAAAGAGCTTCTTTTGATGCTGGAAGAGCTCCAGTAAAAACTGGTCTGTACATGGGAACACGGTGTCAGACTAAGAAAGAATCAGCTTGTCTGACTTGTGGTTTTCTTGACAACATTCATCTTCTCTTGGCCTGATACAGGGCAATTAGTGCTTGTCAGCTGAATCATGTGTTATTAAGATCATTCAGGCATTTTTTAATTACGGTTAGCGAGACAGACAGTAATGAGATCTCCAGCAACTTAAACTTCCCACTTCCTTTTCAGATAAATCTTAAGCTGCCTTTTTTTTCCCCCCTCTAGTGATGTTTCAAAAGGATTGTTTATTCCTGCAGGTAGGCACATGCAAGCCGGCCCCAGCTTCCCCTACTCCACATAAAACATCGCCTGCTGGGGGGCACCCCCAAATCAATCAGACAAAGACACCTTTCTCAAACATCTCCCTCCGGTGGGACACGGGGCAGGCAAGCCCTGCTGGAGAAAACGCTCCTCACGCAGGATTCTGCTCTGGGGCCCCTTCTGGATCTTGAGAGCTCCCCACCCCTGGTGGGCCCTCGCTCGGCCTGCTTCTCTCCCGTCCCTGAAGGGTCACGGCCTGTGCCTGAGCTGAAAGGAGCCCCCGTCCTTGGTCCAAACCCGGCTCTTCCCTATTAGCTCTTCCAATCACGGGACGCCAAAAACCCCAGGAAGGCATAAAAATGATTTAATTTGCTTTTATCGTCTATATTTCATTCTATTTGCTTTTAAATTAACAATTCTCAAAAAGGTTAAAAGTATAGTATCTGGTTCGACTGGAATCTGGGTTCATAATTTTTGTCTTCTTAAATGCTCCCTTTACATCAGTATTTCATTGAGGGAGTAATTTCCTTTCCTGGGAGATTTCAAATTTTTATGGTCCCAGTTCTTTCTCTTTATACAGCCAGGAGCCAACGTGACTTCTGAGCTATTCCTGGCGCACCATCTGTTTCTTTACGAGGCCAGCGAGTGGGGTCTGGGGGACGCGTGATAAGGAGGAAAGGCCCCCAAAAGCCCACTCCTGAGGGGGCCGTGCCCCCGCCTCCAAGCTCACTGAGCGCGGTCCTTCCGGAGGTGGTCGCTTCTAGGGAACAGGGACTTCCGAGAGTCCCACAACGGGCTTCAATCACTAGTCAACACGCTGAAACGACGGATCTTTCTGAAGGCAAGTTCTCCAAACCTTATGACCCGTCCCTAGCAGTATTTTTATGAAAGCCATTTTTAAAAATCCTTTTCCTAAGTTTGTTCAAAATGTTCCTTTCAGTGGAGCACATTATATAATGCATTCTGGATATTCTTGTGATTTGGGTCCTGTGTGCCTTTAGTTGTTTTTTGAAAGTAAGCCTTTTCCTGTAGGTTTTTATACAACCCTAGAGCAGCGTGCATCGCAGTCCAGAAACACGTTTCTGTCTCCCCGCCCCAGCAAAGTCACCTTTTTCCTTCCAGCCCGAGCTGAACACCACCTCCTGCCACCAAGGTTCATGAGTGTGGGAAAATGAGAGCCTGATCCTACGGTCTCGCACATGCACACACGTCCCCCGACGCAGGGGCAGCCTGGCCTGTGCTGCGCGCCCACGGCTCACCCAGTTGGCCGCCTTCTGTGGTCACAGTGATGATGCCTCTGGGTAAGGATGGACCCTACAGGCCAATCACTGCCTGCGTCTGGAACCGTACCAGGGGTCCTACGGGCAGCCCGCTTAAGCATCCGGGGAGCCCACTTTTCTCCCAACGAGGTGAGGCCATGCGAGAAGCAGATCATACTGGATCTTGGTGGGTCTCACCCCTGAGCCAGGGGAATCCACGGTGGGGGTCCCGCTGCCTGAGGAAACTGCTGGCTGGGCCCCAGGGATCAGGCCTCTGGAATGGGAGCCAGCAAGCCCAAGAAAACACTGAAGGCCACTGGAGCCACAGTAAGACCAGCTTCATCCAGGTAAGCCCGGCCTTGTCTAGGAAGAGGCTAACAGCCCCTGAGAAAGAACCCTTGAAATGCCAATGGTCAGAATGTACTTACCTAGAAGAATAGAGTATTTATAAGGGCTAGAAACCCGACAGAAAAGAAGAGAGGGAGGGATCCATCCTATTTTCAGTGTTCTCCCACAGGGCGGCATTCTTCCGTTAAAGCTATCAGGAAGGGACACGGCAGGGAGCAGGAGGGAGTCACAGTCACCCGAAGCTACCAGGTGGTGCCCTGTGTTCCCACGAGCAGCCCCCAAGGGCTCAGCCTGACAGCACAAGTCCGCCCTAGGCGGGGGACACTGTGCCTTCTAGGAGTTTGAAAAAGCCCTGAAATACCGTGTAGGTTTGCATCCCTTATATGGACTGGACAAGGCCAGGATGCCCTATGAGAATGCACAGTCCTCCTACCCTCACAGGAGTTTGAAGAAAATGGCTTCTTCTCTTTAAAAAGCCTGTAAGCAGGGCGCCTGCATGGCTCAGTCTGTTAAGCGTCTGCCTTCGGCTCAGGTCATCATCCCAGGGTCCTGAGATCGAGCCTCACATCGGGCTTTCTGCTCAGCGGGAAGCCTGCTTCTCCCTCTCCTGCCCCCAGCTTGTGCACTCTCTCTCTGTCAAGTGGATAAATAAAATCTTAAAAAAAAAAAACAAAAAACCTATAAGCTGCTGGTTCATCCTTTCTCTTTATTAACAGCATTTTAAAAAATTATTTCTATTAAAAAGCATCCATTTGTTTTCGTGGGTTGGGCAACCACACTGTTTTGAATGGAACCGCATTAAGTCCAGACATGTCCCAGCTAGAGGGGCACCCATGCCGACCCCGGGCCCCCGGGGCACCGCTGGGCTGCGGAGGACAGGCTGACAGGCTGCGGTCACTTATCCGCCTTCGGCCCCGCCTACATTTTGTCAGCCTTGGCGGCCATCACTTGGGTTCCTCAAGGTTTGCCCCATCAGAACGTTTGCTTCAAATACTATTTCTCTCAACCGCTGGTACCTGTTGCTTGCTAGTGGTGAGGTCAGTCCTAAGACACATGCTTTTCTGGTCTCACACACTGAAAGCCACCGCCCGGTTCATAAAAGGAAGTGGTGCTCTCTCAGGTTGGAAAGGAGGGGAGGAGAGAAAGGGGCGGGGAGGAAGGGAGAGGGGAGGGGCACAGGGAGGAGGAGGCAGGGAGGATGCTCGCCCAGTTAACAAAGTTACTCTCTCCTCTGACTCCATGATTCCACGCTACTTACACACTCGCCCGCAGTGGAAGGTGGTTTGTTTGCTCTGGTTTCTGCATTCCTTATGTGCACACTATTTGCACGACTAGAATGATCATGAAAGAACTAGAGCTCTGGGTGGGCTCCGCAGTGGGGCCGTGGCGAACAATGCTGGGGGCAAGTTACATGGGCCGGGGGAGTAAGCCGGCCGCACCTGTCAGATTCAGAGATGCGCCTGTCCCTGGTCCTGCCACTTGCCTTGCAGATAAACCTGTACCGGTGTCAAGTGGCACGTGTACGAAGTTCTTCAAGGTGGCGCCGTTGGAGGAGCAAAGACTGGAAGCCACCCGAATACCTATGGTGGGGACCTGGGTACATCCGATACGGCCATGTACAGCACGAACTACCCCGTCGCTTTGAGAGAGAGAGATACACAGGAAGGGCGAGAGAGAGAAGGGTAATAAGCTTCCATCTCATTTGGAAAGTCTAAGAAACAGCTGATTTAAAAAAAAATTAAAAAGGTACAGAAGACGGTGCATAGCATACTAGACAGAGCTACACAGGGGACAGTAACGTACATTCTGGGAGGGTACTCAGAAATCAGCAACAGCGGGGACAGGAGGGCACATGGCCACTTGTCCTTACGCCTTGTGTTTTGGAACCATGAGACTGTGCTACTTGGAAATAAGTAATACAAGGAATTTAGTGCGACTGCTGCTATAAAATTGGCCCAACTTTTCTGAAAAGTTTGGAGACTCGGTGCCCAAAGTCTTAAAAATATACTCACACCACACGCTCAGCACTGCTTTTAGAAATTTAACCTACAGAAGTCATCAGACATCAAGAACAATCATCAAACACATAGAGACGATCAGGATGCTTATCCCCACACCTAAATATAGCGAACATCTAAAGTCCTAACGAGAGGAAAGCAAAAAGGATCGATTTAGTGCGATATGGGGAATACCGTACAATATGTAACTTCAACAAGCGGCGTACTGATTAAATTATCTTGAACTAACACAGAAAGACATTCTCAACATCACAGTAAACTCTGGGGTGGGGAAAGATCACTGATACACAACTGTATCCAGAGTGCCTCACCCCTCACTTCCTTTTCTGTTTACATAAACTAGGTTTCTGGAAGGACCTCCGTTCAAATGGAAACAGTAATAGGATCAGTGGTGGCTGGCTTCCTTCCTTATACTCTTCTGCCGCTGCTTCATTTCTACTAGCATTTCTGACTTTAATCTCCGAGATAAAGTTATTTCCATTTTGCAAAGAAAAATTTAGAAGGCTGAATAGTTGTGGGGTTTTTCCAGAAGGCAAAATGTTTGGGCGCCTGGGTGGCTCAGTGGGTTAAGCCTCCAACTCTTGGTTTCGGTTCAGGTCACGATCTGGGGGTCGTGGGATCGAGTCCCGCGTCCAAGCTCCATGCTCAGCACGGAGTTGGCTTGTCCCTTTCCCTCTGCTCCTCCCCCACAGCGCCCCCCTCCCAGCATGCTCGCTCTCTAAGTAAATATTTTTTAAAAACGTTAAGGCCCACACACTAACGAAGGAAACGTCGAAGGCCAGAGAAAGAGGTGCATCCCAGCAGAGCAGGGACGACGCTGCGCCTGAGATGGTGCAGGCCGGGGAAGGAGGATCCCCCTCTCACGGGGCCTGAGCGGCCCCGGCGTTCTTTCCATAGAGGCAGAAGTGGTAAACAGAAACCGGAACCAGAGTAGCAAACAGAACACCAGGGGCCCGATTGGGGGGCTGGGGGAGGCAGGAGGGGTTTTCATCCTCCCTTCTCCGTCCTTCTGTGTTTGGCACAAACAGTTCTTAGGCTTATTACAGGGCAGTGTGACAAAAATACATTCTAACGGCAATTACACACCACGTCTAACAGCCAAGTGTTTTCAGTTAATAAAGGGCTCTGCTTATAATAAGAGAAATCATTGTCTAATTCAAGGCGGCTGAAATCGAAGCCCTCATCCCGATTCCTCGTGAGTGATTAGCAGTATTTAAAAAAAAAAAAAAACAAGAAGAAATTTCACCCCACGAAAGGCATGGCACACAGCTTACTGGAGCTGAAAAGACCATGAACTCGCCATCAAAGTGGCCTGGGTCTGGGGTCTGGCTTTACCACTTAAAAAGCTGCCCCGGGCAAGTTCATTTTTCCAACAGCCCCCACCCCCTTTCCCTACTGGTGAAACACAGACCCCGATGCTAGTAAGTCCCTGGGCAAGACACCGGGGACACGGCAGCGAAGACGACAGGCCCCAATTAGCCTTATTTCCCCTTCTTGACCTTTTCCTAATGATTTCCAACCAGAACTCTTAAACACTGGAAGAGTCGAGCCCCTGGCAAAGTGGCCAAATTAAGTCTAACGACAGAGGCTACTAATGACCACTTATGCTGGAAGCTCTGGGCTACGCAGGCCCTGCCCAGCGTCAAGACCTGGGGGTTCGTGTGCCCTGGGACTCAATGATCCCAAGTCACTTCGTCAGGGTGAAACTGTGTTCAATGGTCTTAGCAAGTGACGTCTGCCACAACTCAATCTGTCGATTTCGCTTCCAATACCTCGAACCCCTGTCTTCCCCAACAGCAGATGCCTGGGTTTCTCCTTCCCACCGTCAGGCCGGACACACGGTCTGGCAGGAAGGTCGCCCTTTGCTGGACAGGGAAGAGCCCAGCCTGTCGCTGACCAGCCCGGAGACGCGAGCCACTTCCCTGTGAGAGTCCGGGAGGACTCCGCCTGCCGTCTCCGAAGCGGCACTAGGGATCAAAAGGGATGACAGTCCCCAGGGTTCCCAACGGAGCCCCGCATGGAGGGGACACATCATAAACACTCCCTTCCTCCTCCGAGAGTCTTATTCCTCTCCGAGGGCTCCCCGGGAGCTCAGGCTCCTCATGTTTCAGCTGCTTTTTAAGTAAAATGGAAAGAACACTACCTGCCTTCCAGTCACCTCTAAGGATGTTGTCAGGATTAATTGAATGGGGCATATTAAGCTCTTATTTCCTCAGAAAGAGACACTGAGTAAGTAACGGTATTATTCTCTCAACGGCCTGCTTTAATGTCACCCTCACAATGGGCGCAAAAGGAATGTACCACTTCCCTCCCATCCTGACGGCAATAATCCTAATTCAATTAAGCCAGAAATCGCATTCTGAGAAGCCTCTCTTATTTCAGGGACAATGGGAAACCATTCCAGACCCGTGGCCTGGATGATGCTAAATATAATTTATAGTGTACTTCTGCGGAGGCAGCCCGAATAGTCTAAGGACTACACAAGGAATTGCAGGCACTCACTAAAGCGGTTCACCTGTCCTCATTTTTCTGTAGAAAATTCACCGTTATTGAATAGACACAGTGGCAAAGACCTATTTTCCCACCAAAAGGCACAATCCAAAGGAGAAGACACATCTTAAAATGTGTCTCCTTAAAATGGAGACAAACCTACAAAGTGTCATCTACCTTCCCATGTTTAAGATAAGGAAAGAGAAAATAAAATAAAATAAAATAAGAGAACATAAAGGTTCTTCAAAAGATACAATTAAAGGCACCATAATTTTAGTATTCCGTGAGCAGATGAGAGATAGACATAAAACACCCCAAAGTTGAAAGGTTTAGGCTATAAGTACAGTAGATTACCATTCACACATTGCTTTATTTTTAAGTAAGAGTGTATTTCCATCATACAGAAAAGCACAAATTCCTATGTACCCACCACTCAGCTTCATCAAATTTTAACATTCTGTCATCTTTGCCATTTTTAAAGGAATAAAATATACTTGGAGCCCCTTCTATCCCACTCAGTCCCATTTTCTCCCCCCAAAATAATCACTTTCCAGAATTTGCCACTTACCTTCCTCAAGAAATCGCTCTGTATTTCCTAGCTCTTTACAAGCCTATCACCAACACGAGGTATGGTTTTGCACGCTGAGCTCCAGAGACGGCCTGCACCGCACACACCCATCGGCGGGCTTTCTGGGCTCTCTGCTGCGGGTACGCGGTCCAGCCACGTGTGGCCTGCCCTCCTGACCACCAAGGATGACGGCCACGCTCCCTCAGGACCCCGACGCGCTTTCCAGCTGTTTCCTACCGTGTGCCGCCACAACGGTTTCTGCGCGTGTGCCCAAGACATCGCTAAGCCAGCTCGGCTGTACCAGGGAGCCCCGCCACGAGTCACTCCAAAAGGACCCTTCTGGACCGCACGCCCACCGACAGGACAGGGTTCACACTGGGAGCCCTTGGGATTTTCAGACTGTGATGGGTGTATAAAGGGGGAGGGGTTTTACCTGTGAAAGCCGTCACATAACATCCCCTCTTGGCCCTCACTGGGACCAGATCACCCGGAGCTGAGGCCCCGGACGTTGCCCTGACTGCAGACTGAAGTCAACCAAGGAGAGGTGCTCAGACAGCATGTGTGCTGCAGGAGTCCAAGAAGAAAATGCCAGAGGGGGCCACTGGGACCACCAGCTCTGAGCTCCCCCCCCAACCCAACCTCTCCAAGCAGACAGGGGAGTCCAGCCACATAACTATTTACAGAACCCATACTTGCAAGGCACTAGGCAAGAGTTTTGGTTTTTTTTTTTCCAATTATTATCTACAGCCTTCATAAGCATCTATCCTAAAATTACTTATTACCAACTTAAAAAAAAAAGCAAAACTCTCTATACTATCTGTACAGCTTTATCTGAACCACTGTAACAGGGGAAAAATGAAAACTACCGCAAAGAGGAAAAAATCTGGCTCAAGCAGCTCTCCCACTGAAAGTTCTGTCCTAGGGCCCCACCCAGATAGCTGTGACGTTTCCCTCATAGTTCGCATTCTCAAGGGATCCTCCAGAAACAATCTGACAAGATCCCTAGATGCTCTCACCCATTAATTTTGAGACAGAGTTTTGCAAAGGGCAGAGAAGCAGCAGCCTTGCCTGAATTAGCACGCTTTCTTTCTGCCTGCTGCAATACCCGCTCCGGACCCAGAGGCGAGCACACACGACCCGCCTATAAAAACTGGACGTCGGACGACGCAGCGGCTCTGGGCCATGTGACCTCGGAAGGTGCGCTGTGGGGCTGAGCGCGCAGGGATCCAAGTGCAGCAAGGTGCTTCCCGGAGCCGAGGAGCAAGGGGCGGGGGGGCACGGCCTTCCCCAAGCAAGGCCGTCTTGGGAGGCTCCGAGAAGGTTCCCGGAGGGGGGGCCCAAGCCAGAGGGACAAAGACCCCGCTTCCCGGTGGGAAGTGTGGCTGTGGGGGAAGGACTCAGATGGGCAAGAAGCCATCAGAAACCTGAATGAGCTTTCTTATCCTACACCCTCTCAGGCTGCGTGCCTGGAGTAACTACCACCGCACAGGAGCCTCCTGACCTTGGCCGACTTCGAGCCGTGCCATGTCCCTCCCACCGCCGGCCATTCCCTTCCTGCCTCCTTTGCTGACTTCTCTGCCTCCATGGAGGCTCCAACTGAGCGCTGCCCACGCCTACGCTCAGCCCTTGGCTCTTTTTCCTTTAAATTCCATCCCTCGGGGAACTCATTCCGGTACACGGAGTCAAGACCCCAG
>CM053621.1:25112981-25126272 GCA_028646535.1 Procyon lotor | reverse complement strand
CGGGAGCACCCATAGCTCTTGCCCGTGCAGGGCAAGGTGGACCGAGCAGGGGAGGTCGGCCTGCAGCCAGGGCAGTGGTGCGGGGCTGGAGAGGAAGAGACAGGAGGGGGGCCAATTCAAGACACCCTCCCCCCCAGCAGCCAGAGGAGGTGCGGAGGCACAACGGGGCCAAGGCTCAGCAGGCAAGCAGGACAGAAGCCAGCTCTGCACGGGCAGAGGGGGGAGGTGGGGTGTGCACAGATAAGGCTGGTCTCAACCCAACCGAAGGGAATGGGCCACCAAGCAACCAAGCCCACAGGACGAGACTTCTAAGACCTTGACACTGAGGCACCATTAAAGGTTAAAGCCGCCAGGTGAGAGATTCTACAAAGAAGTTGGCTTCAAAAGAGAAGAGCAAATCATCTGGAGTCTGAGCCCCTGGAGACACCCAGAGATGAAGGTCCAGAAAGGAAGAACAGCAGGTTACACGTTGGCCAGCGGACGCACTCACTGGCTTTTGCGACGTGGCCCCCATCCCGGGGTTGGCGAGGGTGCTGCTCAGAATCTCACCAGCGCTCTAGGTGCTCGTCCTCACCCCCGAGCCCCCCTTGGCCCCGGCAGCAGAGTCTCAGTCAGGCCCGCCGGGTGTGATTTCACCCTGACCACTGCCAACCCCCCCAGGAGGTGCAGGGGCATCTCTGCGGCTCTGGCTGTGGGACTCGCCACCAGACGGCCAGACTTAATCAAGAGTGTGCCGGGGCGCCTGGGTGGCTCAGTGGGTTAAAGCCTCTGCCTTCGGCTCAGGTCATGATCTCAGGGTCCTGGGATCGAGCCCCGCATCGGGCTCTCTGCTCAGCGGGGAGCCTGCTTCCCCCTCTCTCTCTGCCTGCCTCTCTGCCTGCTTGTGATCTCTCTCCCTCTGTCAAATAAATAAATAAAATCTTAAAAAGAAAAAAAAAAAAAGAAAGAAAAGAAAGAGTGTGCCAGTAAAACTGAGCTTCCGAAGGGCCACCCGAACAAGCAGAATGCTGCTGCCTAAGCTGCCTTCACCACACACGCTCCGGAAGGTGCCTCTGTGTGAGGAACCACCACCTTTTCAGCCACCGAGGCTGACTCTGCCCTGCCTCGTAAAATTAAGCATTCGGAAGAAAACAGAATAAAATGCTTATGGTAACACAGAGCACATTCGTTATCGCCACGGAAAGTCAAATCACACCGAGGCTTCAAATCTAACTTTTTTTTTTTACAAAACTTGCTGAACCTTCCCATGCGGTGATCTCCCCCACAGGCCTCAGTGGTACCTTCCGTAGAAGCTTTGAAGTCAGCAAATGCCTAGAGGACAAAGTAGAATCACCTTTACCTCAACGGTTCATGGCTCTCGTGTTGTCTGGAGTGGCTCAGGGTTGAAATTCTCATGATTCTATTTGCCACCAGCAATTCACTGGGTTGTTCATTATATCGACCATGAATGATCAGCAAACAAGGACGCCAGCTCGTTTATCTACGCTAGTTTAATTTGAGTCCTTAAAATAAATGTTCATGTCTGCAATAAAGGGTCTGATAGGATTCTTTTGTCTGGAGACCATCAAACGAGCGCTCCAAATCCCTTCCTTTGGTAGATTTCAAGGTCGTTTGCTTTGCCAAGGTCTCTCGAAAAAAGTGCTGTTTTTCCTTTGATAGCATTAAAAGCTAAGTCCCGGGAGGGCAGGGGCGGTCATCACCCCCAGCACCTCGCACTGTGGCTGGCTCTCACTCAGTGAACAGTAAGATGCGCTTAACGAACGGGCGCCCCAGCCCTCCCGACTGCCGTCATAAACAGCGCTCAACGCATCTCTGCTCTAGCGAGGCGTGGGCACCCACTTCCTCCATTCCTGAGTATCTGTGTTTACAAGCTACACAGAAGATGCTCCCTTCGTCCCGTCCTGCCCACGGGCGCTCGACAGCACCAACCACGACAAGGAGGGGAAGGTTTCACCGACATCAGCCTTTGACACCACTCTCTGCCAAGGGACTCGTCTGTCATCTGAAAATAATATACAGGATTTCTAATAAACATTTAGCAGCACGAGAAACCCACGAACTCTACAGATTCTTAAAGGGACACGGAGACGACGCCAGTGGAAAGAAACAGAGATTTGATTTCAGCTGATCTGCATGAACATCAGTGCCTCTACGGCATCCAGAAATATGTTCTCGAAAGGTCATGTGCATAAGCATCCACTGTGAAGAATAAAAACAGTTGTTCTGGGTTTCTTGACAAATAAGAATAACCACTCTGTAATGGGAGCAACTGCTGGTGGGCATGTGCAGCAAACAAGCGGGGCTTTGTGCACCTGGCCCTCCGCGCCCAAGGACCGCAGCGGGCCGCGGCGACCGGGTGCAAGCACAAGGCAGCTGCGGCCAGGAGACTCGGACCTCGGATCCCAGGAACCTGGACCCTAGCCTTCGCTTCTGTCCTGCGGGGCTGAGGCCATGAGCAAAGACTCAGCTCCCAGGCTTCCAGCTTCTTCACGACAAACTGAGAGGATGGGTCTCATTTTGGTGATTCGACAAAACATTTCACACGGATGATATATATACACCACGAAAACTATCAAGGGGGCACAAGCGACTCTTGATCTCAGCTCCGGTCTTGATCTCGGGGTTGTGAGTTCAGACCCCAAGATGGGTCTGAAAAAACGGGAAAAAAAAAAAAAAAAAAAAAAAAAAAACAGAGGAAAGAAAATCGTCTAGGAAAGAGTTATTTTGCATTCTTTTAAAAGAAGTAATTGAGGTGTCTCCCTAATACATTCCACATCTTGGAGCAGCTGCAGGTGAAATATTAAGTTTAAATGAGTTATCAAAAATAAGTGCCATCATTAGGGAAACACAAATCAAAACTACAATGAAATACCACCTCACACCCGTTAGGATGGCTTCCAGCAAAAACAAAAACAAAACCAAAACTCAAAAACCCAAAAAACCACCCAGAAAATAAGCATTGGTGAGCAGGGAAACCAGATCCCCTTTGCACGGCGGGTGGGAATGCCACGTGGTGCGACCGCTGTGGAAAACGGTACAGCCGTTTCTCAAAAATATTAAAAATAGAACCACCGTATATGATGCAGCAATTCCACTTCTGGGTCTAGACTCGAGAGGACTGAAAGCAGGGTCTCCAGGAGTCACTTGTATGCTTGTATGTGTCCCCGGCCGCGTTACTTGTAACAGCTAAAGCACGGCAGGAACCCAAGCATCTGTCCAGGGACGGGTAGGTAAGCAAAATGCGGTCCAGCCACGCGATGGAATAGTATTCAGCCGTCAAAAGGAGAAACACTCATGTCATGCGCTACAGCATAAAGGGACCTTGAGGACATTGGGGCTGAGTGAAAAACAAGCCAGTCACAGACCAACACTGCCAGGATTCCAATTACGTGAGCAACGGTGGCCGCCCGGGGCTGGGCCAGGGGGAGGGGGGAGTTAGTGTTTAACAGGGACAGAGTTTCAGTTTTACGAGATGAAAGAAATACAGAGATGGACGGTGGTGATAGCTGCACGGTGATGTCAATGTGCTCGATGCCACTGAACTACACTGCTGAAAACAGTCAGGATGGTATGTTCTATGTGTGTTTTACAATTTTAAAAATGAGGGGGGGAAGAAACCTGCCATCACATATACATTAAATGAGCCTCCTGACCTCCTGATGGAAAGACATCATCTAGGAAGGAATCTGATCAGAATTCAGATTCAGAAATAGATAATGAGGGAGAAGGTCATTAAGAGAATTAAAAGATTAAGATGCATGAATCAGTCGCAATATGAGGATCTTGGTTTCTGACTTAAACAAATTTTCTTTAATTACGATACTTATAGGAAAATGGAAATTTTGAGTACTCACTAGATACTTGATATTAATGGGGGTGTTTTTTTTTGGTGGTTTTTTTTGTTGTTGTTTTTTTTTTTTTGGCCATCTGTGAGGGGGGAAATATGATAATGGATTGTGGTTGTGTTTAAAAAAAAAAGTCTTTATCTTTTAAAGATACACACTGAAATATTTATGGATGAAATAAGACCGGCTATCTGGGATTTGTTTCAAAATTAAGTTGGGGTCGGGAATGAGAAAGTACAGCTAAAACAAGTTTGGCTGTGCGCAGATAATTCTGGAAGCTGGATAATGGGTACAAAAGGATTCATTATGTTCTTCTGTTTGGGTATATATTTGAATTTGGACCAAATTCTCCAAATACACTGAGCGATACAGGGCATCCATCCTTTCTGAACGTTAAACTTCAGGTCCAACATTTGCAAACACGTACCTGGCACTTATAAATTCTAAGAAATCCAATGTAACACTTGCTCCCACACCCACCCCGGCAGTGAAACCATTTAAGGGCATACTTGGGTTGCAAATCCTGTCGGGATTTTAAATATGTCCCTCAGTATAGTATAGGTCAGTATAACTACTCGAAAAGAGGAGAAACCCATCCTTTACTGGCAACCCAACGGGAAAGGGGGCGGGTCCTGAGCTCGCCCAGCTGGGAGCCATCCCTGGGCACCTTCTGGGCCAGGGTCAGGGGGGCTGGCGTTGAGAGGGTCACATTTCACAGGCAGCTGTTCTCTGTCAAGTTGAAGGGCAATTGCAGGCTGGAAGGGCAGGCAAATAATTCCATGCATGGCCTGACGTAATTTGTAAAGTGAACTCAACAGAACACACACATCATCTCCTCTCCGATAGGATTTCTTACCTAAGCCGACCAGACTGGAAGCTCTTTGAGGGCAAGAACACTCCTGACCTCGCCCCACCAACCCCAGGACCAAGAAGAGTGGGCACATGGCCAGGTGCTGCACGCGTGTTTCTGGAGTTCCCGAGAACTTGAATAGATAGCACAAATATGTATATTTGTAGGGAAAGAGCCAAAAGAAGTGAATCACAACATTAACAGCGATTATGACTCTGGGAGTGTGATGATGGGTGAGGGACACGGGACGCCCCACCACCCCCCACCAGCCCGGACACGTACAGATCCCGGCCATGCGCCAAGGCCCGGTGGTCCCGTTACCACCAATCAGGACCTTTCATCCATCCGGCTCCCTCGCACGGAGCCCCCTGCTCCCCCTCGGGCTCATCCTGCAGCAGCAGGCAGGGCGGAAGAGAGAGAGAGAGAGAGAGAGAGAGAGAGACAGAATCTGGGGTCCATGAAGGGAAGGGATCCCCCAGGATAAAAAAGCCCACATTCAACTACTACCAGGTGGACAATGCAGCCGAAGGCAAACATGCAAACTCCCACCACCGCCAGGAACGAGGCAGAACTCACCCTGTCGGAAGCAGAACTCGTCAACACAAAGCACGTGCCTCCCTCCTCCTCCTCCTCCAGGGAGCCAGAGCAGCCCATTGCAAAGCAACTCAGTGCCTCACGCGTCCAGAGACTCAAGATTTTGAGTCAGAGGAACTAGCGCAACTCCCTGGTTGTCTACACGAAGCAACAGAGGCTGGAGAGCCCGCAGTAACCAGCCCCGGGCCCTGCGGCAGGTGCAGGCCGCATCGGCAGCAGCAGCAAAGGACCTGGGGCAGGGCTCTGAGTGAAACCCACCCCCCCCCACACCCCCCATGACACTCACAGCTGACTCTCCAGGGTGCCACACTGTAGAAACTCCTCTGTCACACTATTACTTTTTTTAGGTATGATACTGGTATGTGGTGTTAAAAAAAATAATAATAATAAACACATGACCTTTTAGAGATACATACTAAAAATATTTACAGATAAAATAATCTGAGGTCTTTTCCAGAATGCAAGTACGTGGGGGTAGAGAGGAAACTAGACCAGCCGTGAGCTCATAACTGGTCAAGCTGGTTGGTGGAACACGGGGGATTCATCCTCGCTGCCTCTCTACGTTGGTGTATGTTTGAAATTTTCCCTGAGGAAAAGTATTCTGAAGGAGGGCGGAGGGAGGAAGGGAAAGAGAGAAAGAAAGGAGGGGGAAAACCCCCTTCTCTGGCTGTCTTTAAGCCTCTGCCCAGAAAGGGGCCTGGATGATCGGCCAAGCATCTGAATCTTGGTTTCAGGTCAGGTCACGATCTCAGGGTGGTGAGATCGAGCCCCACGTGGGGATCCTAGCTCAATGTGCAGTCTCTGAGGATTCTCTCTCCCTCTGCCCCTCCCGCTCTCTCTCTCTCTCTCTCAAAAATAAATAAGTCCTTAAAAAAAGAAGAGAGGGAGACTATCCATAAAGCTTACAGAAGGAAAAAAGAAGAACAGCGTGGCTCACTGAGAGGGGCGTTTATTGAACAAGTAAGTTATCATATCAGTGGAGAAAACAAGCAGTCAGTATTAGATCATTAAATCAGCATTCTGGCAAAGAACAATATTTCCAAACGTTCTGATGACAGCTGGATCAAACCCGCCAATACTTGACAGTAATAAATACAGTTATTTGGGAAGAGAAATAGGGAGTGACCTTACAGCTCCACTGAAATATGCCAAATAAGGGAAGCTCGAAGCTGCAGGAAATGGAAAAGACCGGCTAATATTTGGCAAGCTTCCTTTATGATCAACAAATTAAAATGTTAAGGAAGCAATTTGTTGAGAAAAGATATTTTTAAAAGGAGCTGAATCATGCAGGTTCAGCCCCGGATATGGTCAATTGGTAATTTTAAATCATTTTTTAAAAGTTAATGTTTTCGGCCCCTAGCAATTGCACTGAAGACATCAGTGAGTTAATCACAGACCCACACGCCCCCCCCCCCCCTGCTGCTCAGGTGGAGGGAGGGCCACTGGCCCTGGGTTGGTCGGTCTGGGTCTGTCTCTGTCTCTCTGTCTTCCCCCCGCCGGGGCTCGGCTGAACCCTGGTTCACAGCGACTGCAAAGTCGGCTGCCATCCGAGGCGCTTTCACGACAGGAAGATAAACACGAATGCAGCCCGAGTCCAGCTCTATGTTTCCAAAGACGCTGGACGCCGATCCGTGTTCAATCCTTAGCCATCTGACCTACTTTGGCTCTAGAACGCCTAGTGTTACTGGATTTCTTCAAGGGAAAAAAAAAGGAGAAGTGGACTGGTTTCCTCAATCCACGAATAAAGAGCAAGGCGTCCTTGTGATGAAAAAGCCATTCCCATGCTAGGGGCCAGACTGGACCTTCGTTAAGCCGCCCCGGTTCACATGGGGGGAGGGGAGGGAGGGGGGAGGGGAGAGCCTTTATAAATAGTGGCTCACGTGACGGTAAGTCATTGAAGAAGAAAAAGTCCTGCCAGCCAAGGGGCGGGAGGGGCCAGGAGGGGGTGCTATCTTCTGCGGGGTGGGAAGGGGACACCCGAGCTGGGACCTGCAGGAAGGAAAACCAACTGAGGCAAACCAAAGTCAGCCTCGAAAATGGACACCCCCCCCACACACACACACCCCAAAAAACAGAAAGTGAAACGCTTTTGGTGAGACTTTTGTCCATTTGCTTGGTTACAAGCCGCTTTGGCTTTCTCATAGCCTTGAGGAATCCAGATACAGCCTTTTTTCCTTTTCTTTTTTCACCTCAAGCTCCCTGGGAAAGGGGGCATTCAGCTCCTGCGGGCACTGCCGGTGCCGAGTGCCCACCTGCCCACGGGGAGCAAGCCTGCCCGGAGGAAACCCATGGGGACAAAATCTGCCATGCTGCTCTCCACATGCTTCACGAAAAGCCGGCCGAACCCAGAGGCCCCAAGAATTTCCGGGGAGCTGGTTCGAGCAGCTGGCCAAAGGCCATCTACTGTCCCCACCCAGGACGGAGAAGAGAACTCCCTCGAGTGCTGGTGACGTTGATTAAATAGCTGGCCTCAGGCAAGGGAAAAATCACCGCTGCCACCTTCAGAGTCAAGAGTCACCCCCAAAGCCCCCCCAGGACAGAGGTCAGTTCACAGGTCCTGTAAGGACTCAGCAGGATTTGCTTCCCATTCTGTTACTTTAGTCCTGTTCGCATGGTCCCTGTGCAAAGTGGGTCACTGCCCAGCAGCTGGGGGCCTGTTGGACCAGCGCACTCTGGGAGGAACATGCGGGCCACCCGAGCGCAGGGGACGTGGACACGCGACCCACTCGACACGCCCGCAGACATCCACAGGCTTCTGTGACCCGGCCATTTAGACAACTCACTCCTACACTCAGAATCCTTACTGCTAAGCCAGCCTGGGGAAGCGGGTCTCCGAAAAGCACCAGGAAGAACCACCAGCTAAAAGGGGAAAAAAAATATATCCCCCCCAGAAAAGACCAAAGACCCCTTGCACTTAGGCAAAAGCCACAGGAAGGATTAAGTCACTCTGAGCCAGGCCGAGGGACGGGGGCAACGGCCAGCAGCCGTGTTAGGGCAGGAGCGGGGGGCCAGACGAGCCCTGTCCATTCCTGTCCATCCCTCCGGCTCATTTCAGACAAGACGGTCCCTCAGAGTTGAAAGGAGCCCAACCCAGTAATCCTCCCTGGTTCAGCTCATGTTCTTGCTTCACCTGACTCCAACCTCACTTGCTGGGCTTTCTTTAATTCAAAACAGCTGATTCCAGAGGTGTTCATCCTCATTTTTCATTCTAGTCCACATCATTCCAAAAGCTGACTATTAACTAAGCGCGGTGAAAGGCCTTTCTGTGTTGAAAACATCTTTTATGTGTTGAAAGTGGATGAAAGCCATGCATTTTGACTCCTGGAGAAAAAAAAAAAGCATTTCTTTTTATTTCTACAGATATTTCAAAAATATGACATTTATTGAAGGCTGTGACGATAATATGCAAGGCAGCGCGGGAGGAGCCGGTGTGCCAGAGCCTGGCGCAGCCCCCGCGTGGGTATCAGCTGCCTGCCTGCAAGCGCCGTGACCCGAGGACCCGGGCGACTGACGCCGGGTGCCGTGAGGGCAGAAATACCGGCCAGGCCCGACAGGCCCCCGGGCTTCAGAGGACGGCAGATTCTGTCTGTTGGAGGCCATCGGAAGGGCTCCCTTCAAACAGAAACAGGAACCTGAGCTGGGCGGGGCTTCAGAGGCTGGAGAAGGATGGGAGAGGGTGCTCCTGGGGGAAGGCACGGCGGCGTGAGCTGAGGCTCGGCGGCACGACAAGGAGGGTGGGTTCCAACGCCCAGGGGCCTGGTACGGCCGGCACGTGTGGGAGTCAAGGAGGCACAGAGGGGACACGGAGAGGTCAAGGAAGATGAGGCCCGAAGAGGGATCCCAGAATTAATCTGGCTTCGGGCAAGCAGTTTCGGTTTGGCGACGAAGAAGGGACCAGAGAGAAGAGGAAAGCTTTGGAGGTTCCTCCTGGGGGTCAGGAGGGGTCAAGCTCCCCAGGACTGGTGCCACAGCAGCGTGACCGGCGGCCACCAAGTCGTCGAAACTGGAGAAACGGTTGAACTTCATCTAACTGGGGCAACTTTTGAAGTCACTGACCACAAGGAGGAAGCCTTCCCCTTGGGCCTGCAGGAAACAGATTGCATCGCTGTGTCTGTCCTGGCTCCGAGAGCCACAGCCTCTGAAGGCTTTCCGTGGAGAGGGAATAAAAACCGTGTGCTCGTGCCATCCTTCTGTGAAGGCCCCTGCATCTCCCATATCCACCAGGCTTCTTGATGGGCCCAGTTTTAGAGCCTTCAATTAGAGAATGGAAAACACAGGCTTGGATAAACAATTAAGGCCAGGGAGGAGAATGGACGGACACACAGCTCTAATGAGGTAAACAAATGCCAACCATGGAATAACATTCTGGTCATTAGGTATGGTGAAAACGTCCAACTTACTGGTAACTTGCACCCTTCCCCACCCTTCCCGCTGACGCAAGCTGTTTCTGGGGCGGGGAGGGGGGCGACGCGGAGCTGGGGCCGCCGGGACTTCCGTTAATACGGTCCCTGCAGAACCCACTGTGCCACCTGTAGGAGCCTCGATTTCTTTGTCAATCAAGGAGACACGACCAGACCCTACAGAAAAAGGACATCACAAACCAGGCGCAGTTTCTCCCACGGGGCGCCCAGGCTGGCCAGGCCTCGGGGGCCGGATTAACAGACTCTGGAGCACAGAGCAGACCCTGGAGCAGAAACCCTGGAGCAGAGGGAGCAGAGGGGCCAGACGGCTCCAAGGGATGGGGCTCAGCCCAGGTGCAGAAGATTACAAGCAAGAGGGCAGGAGAGGAGCGGCTGGCTGGCTCGGTCCAGAGAGCGTGTGACTCGTGATCTTGGGGGTCCTGAACTCTAGCCCCACGTTGGGCACAGAGATCAGATAAATAAAAATAAACGTAATAAAAAAGAGGAGGGGAGCAGGGAAATCACAGAAAGGGAGGTATGTCACCTGTAGCAGATCACTGCAATCCCCAGCGAGTCTGTTTTGAGTCCTTTGGAGTGAGTGTGTGTGTGTGTGTGTGTGTGTGTGTGTGAGAGAGAGAGAGAGAGAGAGAGAGAGGAGAGAGAGAGAATAAAAATGGGTGGGAGCTCAGAGCTGAGAACGAGGTGCCATCTCTCAGGCCGGCAGGGACGGATGGTTAATAATAGCTCACGCCCACAGAGCAGCGCCCCCCCAGGCACCTTGCATCCACCCAGCCCAGAAGGCCTTTTGCAGCCGAGGGAGCGAGGCCAACGGCCAACGGGAGCGCGGCCAACGACCAAGGCAGGACTGGAACCCAGGCCTCGGCTTCCAGCGCCTGTGTACTCCCTTCGGTCCCGCACAGCCGAGGCCCCGACAGCAGGGCGACCGGTGTTCTCGGCAGTTCGTGGAACCGCCCTGAAGACGAGCCCGGCACGTGTCTACCATGTGTCACTCCCGGGCAGCCCGGTCGGAAGCAGCCCCCAGAGACCGCTGGGAAAGACAACAGTGCTGTTTCCGATCAAACCAGTGTCACCCTCGACAGCCTTCCCCCCCGGCCGCAACTCTAGGCCTTTTGAAAACCTGAGTTCTGGGTTCGCGGGGCAGATCAAGCCACAGGTCATGTCTGTGTCCTCACGAATGGAACAGTAAAGTCTGAGCTCACGGGACAAAGAGGAGAGAGGAGGGAGCAAAGGAGAAGCCCCTCCCCCGCAATGTGAGAGGCCGCAAAGCTGAACCAGCCACTGTGGCCTCAAGAGACCGGAGGAAGCTTACAGCCTTGACCCAACATGCGGTAAGGCCACCCTTGCCAGAGAATTCAGACAGGCTCGGGACAGGGATCAGCGGGGGCTTTGGGAGGTGGGGGTGCGAGGTGGGCAAAATGCCACTTCGACGGGCAGGCGGCCCCTCCCCCACTTTATGCAGTCTCGGGACACCCCCAACCCCCGCCACGGTCGAAAGAAGACAGGTTTCTCTGCACCACATGCAAAGGGACTGAGAGAATGTTCCAGCCCCTTCCCTGCCCTGGTCACTGGAAGACGGGCCGTCGGTCAGATGCACAACTCCCAACCAGCCCTCCCTGCAGGAAAACGGAGGGCCTCTCACTGGGGAAACGGTCAGCTCAAGAGAAGAGCCACAGATACTGACCCTTCAGAGACTCCCCCAAAAAACACCTGGCTGATCTCTTACAGTGAAGGCCACGGTCAACTGTCCCCAAACCGCGCACACGGTGCCTCCATATAAGCCGGCCAGCGCCCTGCTCTCAAGCACGGACGGGTGAGGGAAACACCACCAGGCATTTGATGGAACCTCTGACTGGGACCAAAACACAGAGAGAGAGAGAAAGAAAAAGACGAAGCAACAGGAGAAAGGCTAAATAAAACCGGCGTAGTCACGCATCTGGGCACCACCATCAGGAAACGGGAGACCACATCTCCTACAGCATCACGGACGGCTCTCCGGGACACAATAGTCAAAAAAGCAAGTGCCAGCAGTCGGCACGCCGAATTAACACCATTTGTATAGAGCTCAAACCCAAGCGCGGGTAAATATCACAGCATTTAAGCAGATATACATTTGTCATAAAACAACACTATTTTAGGACTATGACGTAATAGAATCAGAACTGGGGGGGAGTTTTTTTTGGGGGGTGTGACCTGTCTGGGAAGGGAGGCAGGGAAATGGGAGAGACGGGAGAGGAGTTTACAGGTGGGTGATTATTGGTGATGTTCTTGGGAGGTGGGGGGCAAGGGGGAGCAGATGGCGAGGGGTTAGTTACTACCCTTTGTGACCAAAATGTGTTACATGCAACTGTTTACAGTATTTAAATAATAGCTTTTCTTAAGGATTTTAAAAAAGTAAAAACGAAGAGAGGGGCGCCCCCCTGGCTTAGTCGGCTCTTGATCTCAAGGTGGTGAGTTCAAGCCCCACGCAGGGTACGGAATTTACTTAATTAAAAAAAAATTTTTTAAGTAAAAATAAAGAGGAGTCAATGTAAGCAACAGAACTTTAAAAAGAAACCACGGTGAATATAGCCAGTGAGATCAAAGAGGACACTCGGGTGTAAGAATGGAACATTCAGAAAACAAGAAAGAAAACTCAGAAGGTACAAATATGACAGATAAAAGTTCAGAGAGACTGGGCGGTTGAACAGTTCTTCCAGATACATCAAAAAAGACAAAGACATGAAAAATAAAAGGTAAGGAAAATGACCAGATATGACGAGGCCCCACGTCTAAATAACGAGTTCCGGAGGCCAGAGAACAGGCGAGAAAACAAGACCCGCCCTGAGGAGCATTTTCATGGTCTCCAAGAAGAGGAAGGCTAAGGCCATGTCTCTAAAAGTAGCAGAGGGACCCCGCGAAGGGCAGGAATCAGACCCCCCACACCCCCGACAAGGGGAGCCCCGGCTGCCTGGTCTCTCCAATTCCAAGGGCGCTGCTTTCCACTCTGGGAGTCTCTGCTGGACAACCACCCTTATCGGGACGCTCCTGGAGGAGACCCCTCACACGAGCTATTAACCGAGAAAGACCAGACCACAGAATTCAGGAGACGGGGGAGCCAAAGCAAGAGGGAAAGGGAGGCCCAGGAGGATGGGGAAGGGGACCAAGCAGCAGCCAGTCCCAGCCGGAGCAGAAGGACAAAGGACCAGGAGGGGTGCTGCCAAGGAGAGATGAGGCCCTACCTACCGGCTGGGTGCCCATGTTTTAGGAGACGCATGTTGTTGGAAGAGAGTTTGGGGAGAAATCAGGCCTTGTACAGAGAAACTAGTATTTAGAGTTACAGCCGCTGGAATGCTGAGTACGTGAGATTCGGTTGAGCCCCAAAGAGAGAGAGGACTACCCTGCAAAGGGGAGCGAGGAGCAGGGGACCCTGTGGGGGCCTCCACGGCTCCTGCCCGTCTCACGGCGCCACCCCAGCAAGCAGATGCCCACACTGCACCCCCAGGCCCCAGATCCGAAGCCAGCTCCCCAGACTGTTCTGAGGCGCAGGTGCCCACCGCGGGGGAGGCGTGGGCGGGGCAGGGGGGTGCGGGGGGGGGGGGGGG
>CM053621.1:25062986-25112881 GCA_028646535.1 Procyon lotor | reverse complement strand
AGGCAGAACCTGGGAGCTTGGCTCCGGCCTGGATTGGCAAGGGTCAGACGGAGGAGACTCCTGCCTCCCACTTCCCCAGAGGCTGCCTGGAGCTGCGGGGGCCGGCCGGGCACCCGGGAGCGCTGCAGGGGAACCTCAAGCCCCTCCCGGGCACTGACTTCTTTTTCCTTATCACCCAAAAGTTCTCATCAACAAACTTTCTGACTTGGCTTCTGAAACCCCTGCTGACGCGCGTTCTGTAAAAACGATTTCGCCATTTCCTCCAAATTTCCTACTTCTATCACATACCTGCAAGTCAGATCAAAGTGTGTTTTATGTGAATTGCTTACGTTCAAAATTCAGGCAACAGTGCCGCCCCGTTCGAGATGCCCTGATCCAGGGGCGGAGGGGAGCACTAACATCGGCCGCTCTGTCCCTCTCCCGGGCCCCCGGGGCAGCCCCCCACCCCTTGAGAAGAGGACAGGGCTGACTATATAGCCGCCCAAATCTGCTGCCAAGGCAGCAACACCTACTTGGAAACAGGATTCAAGATCCCGGCCAAGAAAACAGAACTCAGCCCGACGTGTAAGTCACATGGTGCCGCGGCTGCGTCCTGCTCCTCGCCGTCAGCCGCGGCTGGAGGAGAGCAAAACCGAAGCGCTCCAGGACGCCAGCGATGCCTCCGAGGGTTGTGCTGCTCGCCCCACACCTTGTTTTCTATTTGCCGTGCATTTCAGAAGCTACTGGAAATTGTTCCCATCCCTCGAGTTCGCAGGCCCAGAGCCTCACCGCACAGAAGGGGTGAATTCTGAACCAAATCTGCCCGCCCCGCCCCTGCCCCCCCACCCCGCCCCGAGGTCTAGGAGGCCGAGAGAAGAGGAGAAAAATCAATTCCCAAGCAGTCCCCACCAGCTGGACCATTCCTTTGCCGTCTGGAGTCGAAAGGACCTTCTGCTTGGAATTCCTCTTCTCTATAGGAAGTTTGCCACCAAATGTGAAAAGCCAAAGGTGCCAAGTACTGCATGACTCACATTTTTCATTTGCCCACCGAACGTCTGACGTGGAAGTTACTCACACCCAGGAGCAGGCTTTTGCCTTAAAAATACACTATTCCCACTGAGTCGGGTTTAATGTGGAAGCAGATATTTTTAATCTTATAAGGCGGAAAACTCTCCGGACAAAAGCGTAAAAGAAAAATACGAGCAACACAACATCAGTGTGTGCCCAGGGACCCAGACAGCCCCAGGCGTCAGTGCTGATGCAGTGACAAAGGACATCACAGCCCGGGTTAGTACCACTATCCTTTTTTTTTTTTTTAAGATGTATTTATTTGAGAAAGAAAAAAAAAAAGCGGGAGGGGAGGGGGGGGAGAGAGAGAAAGAGAGAGAGAGTCCCAAGCAGACTCCCCACTGAGTACAGAGCGCAACACGGGGCTTGATCCCACGACCCTGAGATCATGACCTGAGCCAAAATCAAGAGTCAGATGCTTACTCAACCGAGTCACCCACATGCCCCACTATTAGTCCTTTCACGGAAGGCAGTCTCTCTCTCTCTCGGTAAGGTGCCAGCACCAGAATACTTTCCTTGACTTTTTCAGGCTAAGAAAACTTCAGATAGTGTATCAGGCACTGTCCTAAGCTGAGTCTTAACAAAAACTCCATAAAGTACAGAGTCTTCCCATCACCCTTTTACAGAGGAAGCAGGCTCAGGGCCCAAAGTCCCAGAGCTAATAGATGGAAAAGCAACGGTTTCAAGTCAGAAGGGTCACCTGAACCCCAGGCCGGCAGACCCTCAGCCGGGAGGGCAGGCAGCTGGCGGCCGGCCCTGGCACATCCGAAGGCAGTCCAGCTAGAAAAGCCCACGTGCTCACACTGAGAGCAGCACGGTGAGCAGAGGAGAGGCTCCGGGAGTTCGTTTCCCAAGCAGGTGTCTTCAGTGTCGCCCCAACATTTGCTACGGCACAGGCGAAAGTAGGGTCTTGCCGGCGGGATGGACGGCATAGGCATCTAACCAGAGTGAAACTCAGTCACTTCTCAGTGGCTCGGGCTCATCCTAAGGAAGGTCAGGGCCGAAGTCCGGCATGAATCCCTACCCTCCTCCACAGTCTACGTAGAAGCTGCCCCTACATCACCATCCTGAGATTCTTTGGTCCTTCTGGTCTTCTGCTCCCAAGCTGACAGCTAGTCCTACCATGAGAACTTCCCTTGCCTTCCTCCAATGTGTTGTTTTAATGTGCTAGGACCTTGAAAAGCAGACGATCGATATTATTAGAACCTAGGGTACAAAAGGAGCTGGGGTCAAGAGAGGTTAGGGAGGGTGCCCAAGAGCCTCCGCACAGAGCAGCACGGACTGCGGGTCATCCCCTGGCAGGCAGCTCAGCCCTCTGCCTGCTGTCCTGTGTTCTGGAAAGCTCTACGGGGAAGATCAGGGAGGAGTCACTCTATTAAAATGCGAATTAAATAAAGCCAACCCTCCTTTTTAAGAGGATCTAGACCAGTGCTTCTCAAATTTTAATGTGCGTATGAATCACCTGGGGATCTCATAAAAATGCGGATTCTGACTCAGGAGGTCTGGGCTGGGGCCTGAGAGTCTGCACTTCTAACAAGCTCTAGGGGGTGCCCCAACTGTGGGTTTGGGGACGTCTTCGAGTGGCAAGGGTCTAGATGTAGACTAGTGCTGTCCCACAGTAATAGAGTATACACCACACAGTCATTCTAAATACTCTGGCAGCTCGCCCTGGCCCCAGCTAGCAGGCCTCCTCTCTTCTGGCCCCCACCTCTATCCCCACAGCACGGGCCAGGGCCTGGGGCTCTTAGCCAGGAAATAATCAGAAATTTAGCCATATGCGAACAGTATAATGAACCCCTAAGTACTCACCTCGGCCCTCAGCTTCAAACAACTGTGAATTCCAGCCCATCTCATACCCTACCCCTAGCATGAGAAATTCTTTAAAAGTTAGCAACGCCCACGCCGAATCCGAATCCCTGAAGGTGACCCGCACCCCAGGGGACCTGCTGGGTGATAACATCGGAGGCAAGGAGCCCTAGGAAAACAGGTGTGACTGGAGCAAGGACTCGAGGGTGCCTCGGGGGGGGCCTTACTGCACCCCTGCCCAAGCCCTCTACCCTAAGGCAAGTCCTCTCCTCCAAACCCAGAGGCTGAGAAGCCTGAGGCCTGACTCTTCAACCCTCTCCTCCAATGGAATCAGCTGATATCCTGTGGCCCAGGCCGAGGGGACCACAGGTCACAGGGAAAAACAGCCAGAAGGAGAACAAACACTGGAAGAGAGAAACCCACGAGCCTCGCCCAACAACCTGCACAGAGAAAGCAGAGTTAATCGATCTGACGGAACCAAAACTTCAAACGGACACAGTCAAAACCAGCGGAGAGGACAGAGAGGTTGCTGGGAAGAGGACAGAGAAACTGACTTTAGAAACGGAAAGGAAAAAAAACAAACACATGAGTAGGTCTTAATAACTCCACGAATCGGGGCACCTGGGTGGCTCAATGGGTTAAAGCCTCTGCCTTTGGCTCAGGTCGTGATCTCAGGGTCCTGGGATCAAGCCCCTCATCGGGCTCTCTGCTCAGCGGGGAGCCTGCTTCCCCCGTCTCTCTCTGCCTGCCTCTCTGCCTACTTGTGATCTTTCTCTGTCAAATAAATAAATAAAAAATCTTTAAAAAAAAAAAAAAAAACTTCACGAATAATCCCGATTCAGAAAATTAAAATACACTGCACAATTTTAAAATCCAGAAGGGGGAAAAAAATCAACCCAATAAAACATCACAAGAAAAGACACCCTCCCCAAAAATAATGGTAAAAAGGAAAACATAAGATAACATTGCAGAAGTCCTAACGTAACCACAATGACCCTCAATGTACACCAGTTACATTCACTAATCAAAGACAGACTCGCAACCAGGGTTTAAAAAACAAGATCCCATGCCGTATATCTAAAACAAACACATTGAAACCAAAAGGATATGGAAAGGCTGAAAATAATGTTAGAGAAAAAAGCTTTATCGGGCACACAGGAAAGAATAAACAGGAGTCTTATAGCATTGACACAAATAGAATTTAAGGTGACCAACATCATCCAGAAGGAAGAAAGAGTCTACATCTATACCGGGAGAAGAAACTATTAATCAAGAAAATGTAAAGAGCATGCCCGTTCCGTGTAGCTAACCATACAGCCTTAACATAATGTAATAAAAAAGCTGTCAAAACTATAGGAAGAAAATTAGCAGAGACACGGAAGAATGAAGTACCACCAATAAGCTCAAAAAAAAAAAAAAATAGAGAAAATTTTATCCCCAAAAAACACATTACTTCTAAGCACATAATGGTTCACAAAAATCTACCAAGTGCAAATGCACCCAAAAGGTCTCTTGCATATTTATTCCAAAGAAATCAGCGTCATGTGAATTACATCCCCCCAGCCACCAAATGCAATCACAACAGACATCGATAGCCTAAGAAGGTTTTTTTTTAATGTCAAGAATCTGGAAAATATCTACTATTAACCAACCCTCGGGTTAAAGAGGAAATGATAAGGGAAATTATAAAATGAAGACAATTTTACAAAGTGAATAAAAATGAAAGCACTAAGTGTCAGAGTCTGTGCAGAACTACTAAAGCAATTCTTAGAAGAGGTATTATGGCTTTGAATACATTGATCAGAAAACGAGAAATAAGTTAAATCAAAAAGCTGAGCATTCCAGGGGCGCCTGGGTGGCTCAGTCATTAAGCGTCTGCCTTCAGCCCAGGTCAGATCCCAGCTTCCTGGGATCGAGCCCCGCATCGGACTCTCCGCTCTGCGGGAAGCCTCCTTCTCCCACTACCAGTCCCTCTGCTTGTGTTCCCTCTCTGGCTGTGTTTCTCTCTGTCAAATAAATAAAAAAAATCTTTAAAAAAAAAAAAAAAAAAAAAGCTGAGCATTCCAAAAAAGAAGTCTGGAAAAAAGAGGGGCCTCTAAGAGACAGGAGTGAAATGAAGGAGAGAAATCAGTGACATGAACAAAAAACAAAGGCAGGGGCAGGGGCGCCTGGGTGGCTCAGTCGTTAAGCATCTGCCTTCGGCTCAGGTCATGATCTCAGGGTCCTGGGATGGAGCCCCTCGTTGGGCTCCCTGCTCAGCGGGGAGCCTGCTTCTCCTTCTCCCCCTGCTTGTGTTCCCTCACTGTCTTTCTTTTCTTTCTTTCTCTCTCTCTGTCAAATAAAATCTTTAAAAAAAAAAAAAGGCAAAGAAGTCAGAAGGGCAAAAGCTGGGTTTCCTTGAGGGATTAATAAGACAAACAAAAACTCCACATGAGACTGAAAATAAGTCACAGATAAATTCAGAGACAGAGATTCTAGAAAGACGACATAAAACAGCTAGCACTAAAAACCAGATTCGCAAAACTCATAAAGGTATTGTGAACACTCATACAAGAATAAATGTTAACAGATGCCTGGGTGGCTCAGTTGGTTAACCATCCGCCTTCAGCTCAGGTCATGATCCAAGGGTGCTAGAATCGAGCCCCATGTTGGGCTCCCTCCTCAGCGGGGAGCCTGCTTCTCCCTCTGCCTGCTCTTCCCCCTGCTTGTGCTCTCTCTCTCCCTCTCTCTCTCTGACAAACAAATAAATATTTAAAAAAAAGAAAGAAAGGAAAAGAAATGTTAAAACCTAGATGAAATGGACGTGTTTCTAGAAAGTTATCAAATGCCCAAACTGGTTGACAAAAGGCTAGAGACTAATAAAGTGAAATGGTAAATGCCTACCAGCCACACTGTCTCAGGACCCACCGCGGAGCAGGTGAGCCCTACCACCCGGAAGCTACAGAGAACAACCTCCTCTTAGCGGAAGGATTCCAAAGCATTTTTCACCCATTTTATACGAGACTCGTCTAATTTCAATTCCAAATAGGTAAGGCTAAGAAAAGTATAGGCCAATTTCATTGGCTAACACAGATGTAAAAACTCTATAACAAATCCAACCTATATTAAAATCTGAGACAAAGAGGAGTTTACCGCCCGATGCAATCAATGCATGATTTAGCCTTAAAGTACCCATTGGTGTCATATAATTTATTACACACACACACACACACACACACACACACACACACACACACGGACTGAGGGATCAAAATCACATGGACTTGAAAAAGTACTTGCTAAAGGTCAACAACTATTTATTATTTAAAGCAAAACAAAACAAAACCAAACCCTCAGAAAAGGCGGGGAAAGGGACCCAAGGCAGTTCCTCAACCTGATTAAGGCTTCTACCAAAAATCCCCTTTAGGCACATGCCCTTGGCGACCAGGAAAGAGGTCACCATCACCCACCACGAACCTGAGGTTCCGGCCGACCAAACAAGTCGCTCTGGCTCAAGGAGTGGAAGGAAAGGGACAAACAAAAGCGTCGCTTTTTTGTATATGATATTATCCCCCAGAGAAGGGCAACAGTCAAGGTAATGAGAAAACTGAAGAGACTCAGCAAGCCTGCCGGGTTCTGAGTCAGTAAACAAAACCAGCTGTCTTCCTCCACAGCACAATCGTCAATTAGGGGAATAAAGGGTTTTTTCGGGTTTTTTTGTTTGTTTGTTTTTCTGGTTTTTTTGTTTTTTTAGATAAAGACACCGGTCACCACACTACTACTACTTCTTATAAAGATTTCAAGAAACCTTTTTGGAGAAGGAAGACCTAAACGAATGGAGAAATATCTTAGTTCAAGGATGGGACAACGTACAAGTCCTTCCTTCTGCACGCCCCCTCCCTCTCGAGACAGATTAACCTGTATAGTTCACCCAGATCCAATAAAAACTCCATCCAGCAGAATCTGGGGGGAACCGGACAGAAACGTGCATGAAGGAACATCGGGTGTTGGGTTGCCGAGATTTGTTGAAAAGAAGAGCAAAGAGGACAAATTCACCTGATCAGAAATTAAAACGCATATAAAGTCTCTGATTAATGGTGTGTGCTGGCTCAAGAAGCAGCAGATGGGGGGGATGGTGGAAGAAAAGAATGACCCCATAAACATAGCCACAGGACATATGGCTATGGTGGGACATAGAAGAGGCAGCTTCCCAGAAACCACTGGGTAGGAGACAGGACTGCTCAGAGGTGGTGCTGGAAAACTAGCTACCTCTCTGTACAAAACCCATCTCCAACCTAAAGATTGAAACGTGGAAGACCAGGTAGAGCTATCGAAATACAAGGATCACTGGGGCGCCTGGCCAGCTCAGACGGGAGAACGTGAGAGTTCCAGCTCAGGGTTGTGAGTCTGAGCCCCACGTTAGACGTAGGGACTACACAAATAAATAAACTTAGGAAAAAAAATACAAGTGTCTTTGTGATTTCGAGTGGGGAAAGATGTTCTCAAGATGGAAATCACACCAAACCTGTGGGTAAAAGTCTGATAGATTTGACTTCATCAGAATTAAGCTTTTCTACGTACTGAAGGACACTACAGACAAATCGAGAGAGACTGGGGAGAGATTATTTGCAACAGCAAAAACCAACAAAGGATTAGCATGTAAAACACACAAAGAACTCCTGCAAATCAACAAAAACATGGTAAACCATTAAAACAGAATGACTATTATGACCAGACAATTTACAGAAGGGTAAATCTGAAAATCTAACAAGTATAAAAGAGGCCGATAACAAGTACGAACCTTACCGGTGATCAGAGAAAAATCACACAACGCTGAAGTACCACTTTAAAGCCATCAGAATGGCAAAAAAGTCTCCGGGAAGTGCTGACGGGAACAGGGAGGGGAGGACGCGGTGATGCCTCCGCTCTGGGAAGCAGTCGGCGGGGCTTAGTGAAATTAACGGCCCTTGTCGCTCTGGACTCAGCAATGTACTCACTCCTGGACCATCCATCAGGCGAGGTATGTCGTGATGCCCGAGGCATTAGGGTGTTAGAGGCCACCCCCACGGGAATGGACACAGGAGCTGGGGGAGTGGTACGAACTGAACTGTGTGTCCCCAAATTCATACGATGCAGCCCTAGCCCTCGATGTGATGACATCCAGGAGTGGTCTTTTGGGAGATACGTGGATTTAGATGAGGTCATGAGGGTGGGGCCCCCACGCTGGGATTAGCGACCTTATAAGAAGAGGCACTCCCCCACTGACAGCGGGTGCCCCCTCACTCTCTCTCCGTCCCCTCTGCCACGTGGAGGATACAGCAAGGAGATGGCTGTCTGAAAGCTAGGAAGAGGGCGCCCACCAGGAATGCAACCTGCTGGCACCTTGACCTTGGCCTTTCAGCCTCCAGAACTGGGAGAAATAAAATGTGTGCCGTGAAGCCACCCTGTCTATGGTATTTTGTTGTATCTTCAGATGGAATCTAATGCTGCTACTGTGAAGGATGACCAAAATTTGTAGGGAGGAACAGGGACAGATCTCCAAACCAGTGATGAGTGAAAAGGAGGGAGAGAAAGACGTCCAACCCGATGCCAGACAGGAATGAGCCGCCAATCCCTATGGAGCAGGCCACACAGTTCACAGGAACATGGCCAAGTAAAGGCAAACTAAACACTAGCACGGCGGGGGGAGGAAAAATTTAATACGATCATCAATCAGGTCTGCTGTGAACTGAGGAGTGATGGAGGGCGAGAGACACATGCACACTCGCTCACACGCACACGCACAGCCTGGAGACAGGCAGAAAACAGGGATCTGGAATTTCCTGCCCTTCGTGTACAAATGAGTGTTAAAACTCTTACAATATGACTTAAGGATTTCAATGTTTAACAGGAAAAAAACAGTTGGCAAGCTGTCCCCAAATTCTGAAAATGTGAGCTGAGTCGGTAACGGCCCCTCGTGGTGATCCCACTCCGGAGGGGCCCTGTCACACCTATCCGACTAGACAGACCCGCGCAGACACACGTACACAGCTGAAAAAGATTTGGTATTTTGCTGTAACTTATGGAACCTGTCAATTTCATTCACAATTTACACCCGCTTCTAATTATACTTAACTGAATATTAACCATTCTAATTGCTTACTGCTTTATTGGCTCCATCTAAAGTACTGAGGGACATCTGGCTTGGCAAATGGGATCCTGCCTGCTACTAGGGGAGCGAGCTTGGAGCACGCGTTCCTCCTCTCACTCAAGTCAACGGTCACCCAGGACCCGAGCATCTCAAAAGCATCACCTGGAAGTCCTTGCCAGCAGAGCACCCAAGAGAAACTTCCTACCATCTGGATGGTAACTATAATATTCCTGCTTCGTCCGTGTTGCAGATGGCTGGGGGCAGGGTGACCACAGGACTGAGGGCCCAGGCCCCTTCCGTCTTCCTGCTCTGCCATCCCTGCATCTGCCCCGTCCCGGCTGGGGTGGGGAACTACAATGCTTGGATTCGGGGCAGCAGGCCCCAGAGCCTCTTCACCTGCAGGCCCGTTCATGGGCTTTGTCCCAGCTCATCTCCTTTTATGATAGAAGCACTTTCTCATGAGCAACTCTGACATCGCCTATCTCGGTGGCCAAAACAAAGTGAAATCCCCACCACACAGTGGCCAGGGGAAGGCACTGCCAGGACAGTTTAGCCAAACTTCTAGTTTCTTCCCGGAGCAGCAGGGTAGAGTGAGGAGGCAGGCTGGCATACCTGGGAGGGGAGGGGAGGGGAGATGCCCTGGGTAGGCAACTACCAGGGACTGCTCTTGGCCAAAAGCACAGCCTTTTCCCAAGTCCTTCTATCACACCAGCTGCGAAGTGGGGCAGCGCCTCCATGCCAGGCCCCAAGGAGGCCGGAGGAGGAGCAGAGCAGGGCAGAATAAGAGGGAAGCAGCCTGGGGAACAAATAGGAGCCACACAGGAGGTCAAAAAGGAACAGACTCGAACTGTGAACAAGAGTCCCCATATCGGACCTACCATTTCCACTCCACATAAGGACCCAGGAAATCTGAAAACATACTTCGCACAAAAACTTGCACACGGATAGGTGTTCACAGCAGCCTTATTCCTGACAGCTCCAAAGCAGAAACCGTCCCAATGCCCATCATGTGCGACAGGATAATCAGATGCTGTATATCCGTACCGTGGGATATCATTCAGCCCTAGAAAGGAACGAAGTATGGATCCGAGCCACGACGCACACGGACCTGGGAGACATTACACTGAGCGGAAGAAGCCAGAGACAGAAGGCCACATATTGTAGGATTCCATTCACGTGTGAAATATGCAGAACAGGCAAATCCACTGAGACAGAAAGCAGAGGAACGGGTACCTGGAACCTGGGGCGGGGAGGGGGAGGGGAGGCGTGAGGAGTCATGGCCGACAGGTACGGGTTTCTTGCTGGAGTGCGGACAATGCTCTACAATTCGACCGCGGCAAGAGTTGCAGGATGTTATGAACACATGCAAAAAATGAATCGCACGGTTTAAAAAGGTTAAAGCGGTGAATTTTACATGAATCTTATCTTAAAAAATGAAGAGAGGCAGGGGCTCCCAGCTGGGCTCAGTCGGCAGAGCACACAACTCTTAATCTTGGGGTCGTGAATTCAAGCCCCATGTCGGGCGTAGAGCTTACATTAAAAAAAGAAAGAAAGAAAAGTAGAAAGTAACAGAACAGAGGTACTGGGCATTGTGTCCAGGCAGCTATCCTTTGAAGCATGTTCAATAGGGGGGGGAGAAAACCGTTTCAAGAGGACTCCACACGATCGTGCCCCCCCCCAAAATGGAAAACTAGTTGTACACTCAAATGTTTCCAGGTCACACTGTCCCTTAAAAAATAGAGATCTGTAAGATTTTCAGACATCCTAATGGCCCTAACCCAAATAATAGCCTCTGTTCAAGCTTCTGAAAGCAAGGGCTCCTTGGCCAGGGCAGCCCACTCCACACACCCAGTGGGGAAAGGAATATGCTGGAAAACCTAGAGACAGCATTACGCAAACCTCTCCGATATGTAAGAATCAGCTTTTGGGAAAACGCCCTAAGACTCTTGAACAAACAGCAGGCACCTCGCAGACTCGGCACGCTGGCCCCCGATGCCACACGCTGGCGCCTGCGTTTCCAGCCCATTCCGAGAAGCCTCCGTGGAGGAACAGCTGGACGGCAGGTGTGTCTGGGGTCAGGGCGGGCAGGCAGGCAGCTGTGCCGGCACAGGGCGGAAGGCCTGACCACTCTGTCCCCGTGGGAACGCTGCCACCTCCCATCCTGGAGCCACACGTCCCCCAGCAGGAGGACATGTGGGTGCCTCTGGGGGCGGCGGGCAGCTCGGGGGAGGTATCTCTTAGCTAGACACCCCCTCCTCCGAACACGAGGTCAAACCAGCACCACGTGCAAAGCGGAGGGAGACTTGGTGGGAAGTCCGCAAATGCACAGCTCCGTCCAGGCGTCTGCAGCTCCGAGGACTGGTCCCAGAAGCCCTGCCCTTGGGCCACCTGGAATTAACACTGCGCAGGAACCTTGCTAAACCCACTCCCACCTTTGCTGTTCACCCCAAGGGGGTTCTCATACCTTTTCTTTCCTGCGTAAACAGTCTGAGCCACTCTTTGACACTTCCCATGGCCCCGAAAGCAGCCTCCCTCCCGCATCCCAGGGAAAACGAAAGGACCTCACATCAGGGCCCTCAGCTTCCTCCTGGCACCCCAAACTCACAAGTGAGTCCTTCTCTTAACCTGCAAACAAATTCGAGCCTCTGCATCCCCAAACCACCGCCCGCCCTCCTTGCACTTCCCACGCGCCTCGCACCTCGGCTTGTCCCAGGGAGTCCAGGAGAGGTGGGACTGGAAGGCACCCCGGGCAACCCACGAGGCAGCCGCCCTGTCCCCGGGGCGCGGGTGGCTCGGGTGCTGCGCAGAGCGGCTGCCCTGGGAGCTGGCAGGCACGAACCCCCGCCAGTACCTACCTACCTACCTGACTTGCCACCAGGTATCACGCTATAATTAGTCATTGTAATTGAAGCTGAACGTAATTAATTACATAATTTCAAAGTGTTCAAGTTTAATTCCATTAAAATTACATCATGAAACTGGGGAATTACAAAGGATTACCGACAAAAAGCAAATAGGGAAGAAGAAAGAAACTCCAGGCTGACTCCCTGCACATCTGAGTCACGCCCAGCACTCAGGTACAGGGCAGTCTCCCCACCTGCTTTTAATGAAGTGGGGGGCCCAGCGAGGCAGCCATGTGCGAGGCCCAGCGCCAGGTGACACCAGCCTGCCAGACGCTCAGGGCCAAATGGACCCAGAGGGCCGCCCCCTCCCTGCCCTGCCCCCTGTGCCTTCCCCACACTCAGGTTCTCTGCTGACACCCACCCTCATGTGGCCCCTTCTCGGCCGCAGCCCCCACGACCCCAGGGGCCTTGCCCCGAAACATAGGGCCCGGGATCCCCCCTGACCCCACGTACTCCAGTTGGTATCTCTTCCCCGGTCCCTCCCCAGGACTAGGCCTTCCACACAGTCTCCTCCCCACTGTTTGTCTTACTTTTTTTTTTTTTTAAGATTTTATTTATTTATTTGACACAGAGAGACACAGCAAGAGAGGGAACACAAAGCAGGGGGAGTGGGAGAGGGAGAAGCAGGCTTCCTGCTGAGCAGGGAGCCCAACGTGGGGCTCGATCCCAGGACTTTGGGATCATGACCTGAGCCAAAGGCAAACGCTTAACCCACTGAGCCACCTAGGTGCCCCTGCTTGTCTTAACCGCCTTGCCCTCCTCACTCTGGCGGGCCCTTCATGTGACTCAGTGGGGCTTTGCACAGAGGTCCTGCTCTGTCTGCTCCAAGCCCGGGGCACGTGCAATATGGAATTCACGTATCCCTGGTGTTTACTTTCTGTCTCCCCTGCCAGAATGTAAGTTCCTTAAGGGCAGGGGTCTCCCCACTGTTTGGGCCGTTAGAATACTGTGCTAGAACAGTGCATGGCCCTGACGAGATAAAATAAGTCAATGGAGCGAAATGGCCATAGGTTCATCTTCCCAGGCCCCCGCCCTTTCAACCTGACACCTGGGGATCCTGTGTGTCCTTTGGTTCCCTGACCAGCACAGCTGGGGGCTTACTCCTCCTGGCGCCCCAGGGGTGATCAGGCACCATGGAGACAGACTCCCTTGATAAATGAACGAATGGCCCCAACAGTCTGAGTCACCCCCAAACAAACAAAACTGCCGGCAACCTCACTCACACATGCTGCATTATTTCTAAGACCTCTGCACCTTTCTGTATATAGTTTTTTTAATTTATAATTTCATTGCCAAAAAAGCTGCACCATGCACACACACACCAAAAAATCAGACAGGCAAAGAAGTCACCTGAATTCATAGTGGCCAAAAGCTCCGTTTTTCCATGATAATTCCCTGACTAAACTAGGCTGAGATCTAAGGAGTAGATAGGGTGGGGGGGCTTCTCTCGGGACAGACGCCCACCTGCAGACCCCTTACGAAGCCCGCCTCTCACTGAGCGCACCCCACCCTTGCCCGCCCCGCCCCCCGATGTCTACCTGAGGACAGAACCCCGTGCGCTCGGTGCTGTTAGGTGATGCTGCCTGGATGTGCAGCCAGCGTCCCTGCAGGGAGCGGGGACTGTGTCCTGGCCATCAGGGGGCTGGCGGGGTGGAATATAAATATTAGGCTCTAAGAGCAAACTGCTCCTGGCCCCAGCTTCAGGCCCCGTGTCTCAGAGAACAGCCCTGGTCGGAGTCGCGCTCCCCAGCCCGCAGCAGCTGGACGGGGCACGGCCTCGCCCCTGTCAGCTCTGTCCCTCCCTCCTTCCCTCCTTCCCCATGGTCCAGGTCCCATGATCAGGCGTCTCTCCTGTCTACCCTTTCCCCAAATCTCTTCTGACACATTTGCTGCCCGCACAGATGGGACACGGAGGCCAGCAGGGGCACAGAACGGAGGGCTGCTCTTGGCTCGCGGCGGCCACCGCGCCCCAACTCCCAGGTAACGTTTGCTGCTGGGAACGCTCGGTGCCAGAAGGTGGCAGAGCCCCTTCTCGGGGGAGCTCCAGCCCTGAATGGACTCTGAAGTCCCAAGGCTGGGGAGGCTCTAGGAAATTTCTCAGATCCAGCAAGGTCTCTGCCAGGTGTCCACCCACCGAGGTCAACGCAGGCACGCGCACGCCCACCTCCCAGGGTTCGCTTCCATCTCCAGCCGCTCCCGTTGAGAGACTTCCCCAGCCCCGGGCTCGCCTTGGGCGGCCCCAGGATTCAAGTTCTCATCGACACTTCGACACCAACCTCTCCAGGCCTCAGCCCCTGAATTCCCACCCGAGTCCCCCCCAAATTCCTCCAAATCCCACAGATCCCGCCAGGAGCGCACCCTCTCCCCCAGCCTAGGGTGGCCTCTCTCCCTCCTCCGCCCCCGCCAGCCACCCAGGCTGGGCCCCTGGGGTCTGTGGCTCCTCTCAGCTGCCCCTGGCAACCCTCACTTCCCCAAATCCAGGCAAACGCTTATGCGGCCAGACAGTGACGTCACCGCCACAAAAATATCCTAGGTACTTTCTTTGTAAATGAAGAAGCAGAGAAAGCATGCAGGCTATGAAGGCCAGTGCTCAGGAGAGGGCCTGGCCCAGGGCCTTTGCCTCGCCACACGCCAGGCGCACGGGGCGGCTCCTGGGGGCTGAGCGCACGGGGGCATTTCTCCAGCGCTGACACCCAGACGCTCATGCACCTTGCTGCCTGCTTTCTCTTGCACTGACTGGGCTCTAATCATTACAATACGCACTTTCCCCGTTCTTAGGGGGCAGTTTCCTCCCATTCAGGCTCTGGGCAGAGTCGAAGAATAAATCTCTGTCAAAGAATTGTTCTGCCTAATTCTATTTTTAAAAATGTGCATTTTTTTTTTATGCTTTACGTACCACAAATACAATTACATATATTTTAACCAACGTACAGGTCACTTTACGAAGATGGAATTTAATAAATGGAAATAAGTAAGAAACGCAGGTTCCTTTGGGGTACACACCTTGAAAGCGAGAGCTTTCAAAACACAGCCATTTTAATAGAAGTGCTCTCCCTTGCACGATCCTAAGAAGAATTCCGCTTGCCCTCTTAAATGAACCGGAGCTGAGTCTTAAACCAGAACATCCAGGACTGCCCCTCTTTAAAAGAGGCGGACGATGCTGCTGCAGCAGGACTCACTGGGCGCCAGCGTACAGGGAGGGACAAAACAGCAGGTACAAGACAACATAAGGAGAACAGGAGGGCTGAGCGGTAAAGGACAGCGGAAGCCATGGCAGATGCTACATGGGGTCCAGGGAAGGGAGCCAGACCTCAGGGAGCACCAGCCACGCCCCAGCTCTTCTGCTGGGGTGCTCTCTCTCCCACACTGCCCCAGGTGCACAGATCTCGGCCGAGGCCTTCTCTCTGCCCTGGGGAGGCTTTCCCCGATGCGGACTCCCTCCCTCTGCAGCCCTCTGACGCATCACCGAAGCCTGTGCACAGGGGCTCTGGCGGCTCTGGCAGCACTGGGTCAGGATGGAAGGAAAGGAGTGCGTGAAAGAAGGCTTGATATTCAGATGTGCAGAGGAAGTATGAGAGCATTCCCCAACCTGCGCATGCATCTGGGATCTGTAAGTGGGGCACAAGGTTTAGGTAAGTGGAGCCAGCCATCAGAACTGTCTGCTCGCCTAAGGAAAGCGGTCTCCATTCTGCACCCAACTGAACCACTGTGGGAGTTTAAGGAGAAAGACCAGCACAATGGGATCAGTGGTTTGGGAAGACTGATCAGGCAGCCACACCTGTCAAGGACTGTGACCTGTTTCCAACAGACACTTTTGAAACAAGTAAAGGCTACACACTCAGCTCAGCTCTCATGTGCTAGAAAGATCTGGCTCTTGCATACAACAAGCAGCCCCCAAAACTAACTGCACACACACACACACACACACACACACACACACGATTTATTAAAGTACTGGTGCGTTGTAAAATGACAGCATAATTACATACCGACACGGAGCAAAGTAAAACTATTGCAAACCACTTCTCGCTCCCCTGACAGGGACATTTAAGCCACAACTGGCAATACCCTTCCTCTCCCAATCCCACACCAATGCTGACAAATCTGAGCGGGGAGAAGAGAGACGATGGAGCGCCCCCCCCCCCAACCAAGGTGACCAGCTCCAGTGACAACTGTCTGACTGCTTAGCACTGCTTTCCAGGCCCTTGGCGCTCACTGGCCCCCTGAGCTCACGTGCCCCTGTGGGGTCCACAGTGGACCAAGCCACCTGGATGGGCACCTTGCGGCAGCCCGGGCTTCCCATCTGACTCCCAGGTCCCCCATGTGCCTAAGGAACAGGAGCCAGGACCCCAAACCTGACCTTGCCCCACCTCGGCTGAATGCTGTGACGGCACACGATATTATGTAAGCAAGGAACCGAGGCACAGCTGAAATGAAGTGATCCCAGTGAATTAATGTTTCCACGAATGCTCCTGAAGTCACAGTTTTCTGTTTCAAAATCACTCGACTTATAACGTCTCTGCCGTGTGAACAAGAAGGGAAGTTGGAAATTGATTTGCAGGGTCACTCATAATTTTAGTCGTAATTTCTGAGTGTTTGGTAACTCAAAATCTTTCTCCCTTTCTCCCTTCTCTCTGCCCCAGGGAGGCTTTCTATGGTCTGTGTTCTATGGGCAGTTGCTACCTACATGCTCGGTGAGAGCAGAGCAGAACAATGTGAAACAGAAATAATTCACTGTACACAGAATCGCGTGGGTTCAAGTTCTAGGTCAACTACCATGGTGAAAAACAGAAAATAAAGGACATGTTTCACCATTATCTGCCACACCTTTCAAAATGAAGCAAAAATGGTGATAGGAGCAACAGAATGTTCCTATTTTCAGGGTAAGGGGAAAAAAAAAAGTCTTTTCCAAACCTAATCAGAAAAATTAAATGCACAATTCCCTCCAGCAAGAATTTTATTTTTAATTTTCATTTACATAGTATCTTTCTTCCAAGAATCTCAAAATAATGGCGCTCCACAAATACTTACAAAGAAAAAAAATACGAAAACAACAGTTGTCACAACACAGGAGGGGACAGGCTTGGCAGTGCCGGAGCTCAGACGAGGGGCAAGAAATGGCAGGCAGCGGTGACAGCAGGCGCCCAGGGCTGGCAGCGCCCGGGCTGAGAGCAGAGCCTTTGAGGCCCTTCCTTCCTCACGGCCCACGGGCCTGGCTCCCGCTTGCAGCTTCAGGCTCTCGGAAGCCAAGGATTTACCTTTGGCGTCATTTATTAGCGTTCATCAAGCTATTCTGACCTAAACAGTGATTTCTCCCCTAAAAACAGGAGGGAAGCTGGCAATCAACCAAAGATGCTCGCTCATGGGTCTAAAATATCAACGGAACCAAGATGCCTAAAAAGACTTCCTATTCTTCTTGGTCTTAAAGACATAAAACTATATGAGAAAATAAAATATTAAAAATGTGCTGGGGGGAAAGAACCAAGGTAAGAGAGACTTTTAGGAGGAAATTGGGAACAAGCTCTTAAGCCAGTTGGGTTTTTTTTTTGTTTTTTCCCAGCTAAGTGGACAGGATCCGAACGTCTTACATTTAGCAAAAAGCTGTCAACACCCAAATAAAATCTTAATGACAGTCAGAATGGCATTCCATTTCTTGCAATTTCGCAATGTTCACTTAAGAAAGAGCTCATTTGTCAATGTGTTTTTCCCTTAACCAAACTCAGAACACCTCGTAACCATACATAACTTTAAAAAAAAAAAAAAGCTAACTCCTTTAACTTATTGAATAAACACGGCCAAATACAAAGATGTCTTCAGGAAAACAAGCCCCATGCTGGTGTGCTCAGGATAGTGCTAAGACAGAACAAGCTTCAGAGTGAGTTCTGGTAATTTCTTCCGGCATTAACTTCATAAATCACAGTCGAAAGCGTTGAGGGTTTCAATTGTCAGCGGGGTAGGCCCCACTGTGGCCTCCTGGGCTTTATAAAGGTGTGGGCCAACTCATTTTCACAAGTGCTTCAATGAAAGGAAGCAAATCTATCCAGTTCCGAGTGATGCCCTACCTGGCTAATTTTCCCAGTTGCTTTGCAGTGCTGGGTAAATTCCTGGCAGGAATGACGGCTCCCAACCTCCCTCCTTCTCCTGCCTGATGGGGTGGGGATGGGGGGGCCGGGGGGGGCTCTTTAGGTGGGAATCGTACCCACCGCGTCTGAGGAACTTCCCGGGCTGCCCATGGCCCAGGGCTCTAATAAACACACAAACTCTGCGTACTGCCCTCAGCCTCCTGCGGCAAGGAAGAGCCTTCAGATCCAAATGAAGAAAATGACAAGATTTATTTCGTGCACTAACATCATCCTCTCAGAATTTAATTACAGCAAGAATGAGAATTATTTTTATTAGCGAGTTGTTTACTTTTCCAAGGAAAGGTCCTTGATGGGTTTTGCAACAAATCAGATGTCTTTCAGAAACCCTTGTTTGCCCTCATTGTGTTTAACTGTGACATATCATGTGAATAGGGGAGAACAACGTGTACTTTTTAAAAAAATCGAAGGTGCTTCAAAGCTGCTTCTGCTCCTTGGGGGGGGATGAAGGTCCCCCCCCATTTAATCCCAGGTCACTTCCTTGCAGGGACACCTCCCACGTAGCCAAAGACCACTCCCCTCTCACCGCTTTCTCAGAAGACAGCCGAAATGGGGACTGATTACAGCTTAGCAAATCCAAAACTGCGACAGGACAGGACGGCAGCTCGATACAAATCTCAGCTGTCCTCTTCAATAAAATCAATGCCTAAAACACCAACCAAAACCTGCTTCTTAAACGTACAGCAAAACCAGGGCTGTTTAGCTGGCTTTGAAAACTAGAATAGGAGAAATGGCCAAGATAATTCAGAGCCCCACCACCACTGACATTTGTTGAAACCCATTTGGTTTGGTCTGTTTGGGGGGTTTTTTGCGGGGGGTGGGGGGGTATTGTATGAGTTTATATCCCTAAATGTAGAGTTTTTAGGAAAAGTAATTTCTCCCTGAATTCTAAATCATTATCAGGGGGTAATAAAATTTATCCAAATGCTCATGTCAATAAATGTGTATTAAATCAGAAGTCACAAGTGAATTCACACATTCTTTGTCATAAATGCTATATAATACAGATATTAAATCACTCGTCTAATTATGCCATTAAAATTCCTTCTTCACCCCACGATCTGCACATGCACCATTCTCTTGGGTATCCAGACATCCACAGGCATCTAGTTCCTAAAACGCCCAGCAAGACTGGAACGTCCAGGTAAACAGTAGTGGGGCGCACTGAGAGGTCACAGGGCCCCTCTTCAAATAGCTTCAACAAAACAAATGGCCAGAAGTAAAAAGTGTCTCTGTGCTTTGCTATAATAAGATTCAAACACAGGATTCCAAGAATTCCACCTGTTTCCAATTAGATACCAGAATTGCTTGAGTGTTTAAACTACATTCACTTGCTACTTATACAAAACAATTCTTCCGGGTTTTTTGAACGTTTTAAGTATGTTAAAATAAGATTAAGGGTCTGGTTTAAACAATCAGAGGCAGGGGAATTTCAGTTGAAACCAAAACTATCTCTCTGCAGCCATAATGCAGAGCTTCAGACAAAACAATAGAACAAGATAACCAATTTCTATCTTTGACGATTACTTGTAAAAATCAGACCTTTCACAGGAAAAGCAATTATATATCTACGTTTTTATATGTTAAATGAACTATAAATCAGTTTTTTAAGTAATTCCTAAAATGACGTGTGATCCTATCTAGTAAAGTAACTTGAAGGTCAAGTCTGTGGTGCCAGCCATCAGATACACCTGCCTCTCAAGTATGTGAAATTTACACGACGCCAAGTGCATAAACCTGTGCAACTGTGTAAAACAGGAGCACAGGGAGGAATCCGGCCTAGCTCTGTCGGGATTTTTCACGTGATGAATTTCTCTTTTTCACAAACGTGCCCGCTTCCCTCTAACAAATTTGTCCTTCCTTCGATACAGAGGATGTTCCTTGTGCTTTAGAAATGAGCTGAAACCAATACAGATCTTCTACTTTGACGCTTGTTTTGCTTCCTAAACCGGACCGGGAACACAGCCCCAGCGGCAGTTTTGACTGTTGGCCGCTACAGGTGGACCCGGAAGGGGGAGCACAGACTACTATCCCTTCTGCGGGGTCTGTTTTAATTGCACACGACAGGGCTGGAGACGTTTTCAACAGCCACTGAAGGTCTCGGGCTCCATGGGCCCCCCAGATAGCATTTTTAAGGTTAGCTCAGTGGATTTAGGAGAGAGTGATTCCTGAGGGGACTGGCAATTGGTCCCCTTGCCCTCCCAACTTCCTCATGTAACTAACTACTGGCAAGAGCTACGTGAAACTGGGGAAAGAGGCAAAGGGGGAATTGACAGACCCAACTGCATCAGAAGCTCTTGCATAACAGCATCCCTTCACTGCCTTGGACCTTTAAAAAAAAAAAAAAAAAGAAAGAAAGAAAAACTACATAGTTTCACGCAGAGGAAAAAAAAACCTTTAATCCACTGACAATGACCCCCCCCTCCCACACCCAATCTCAAAGACACCGATATTAAAAGAACCAAGAAAACAAAGACAGCAGCTGTGTAGAACTCCTTGATGATTTGTTTCCTCGGTATTTTTTAAAGGGCACTGAATGGTATATCATTGTAATCAAAATAATATTCTGGGGATACTGCCATCAACAGGAAAACACAGCGTAAGACCCATCAGAGAGACGGACTTTCGGCAAAACTGGAATTATTTCCTGATTTTGAAGAAGAGGAAAATGTTCCAAGGTTACTTTTGCAGAGACTCCTTAAAGGGGAGCGCCAGTCATCACCTCGGAATAAGGCCCCACAGGGAAGCCAGTCACTGGCAGGCCCCGTCCCCAAAGCTTCGCTCACCCGCAGAGTTACGTGAGCTCATTTTAGAAAGTGTCCTCTTTTCAAACATGTATTTAAAAGGCAAATTTATACAATGGTGTTTTTCTTGTTACCCAAAAAAAAAAAAAAAAAGCCTGGTTTTTACAAGTCTGGGGTAGGATAAAAAAACTTGTCCAACGAGTCTTAGCAGCACCAAAGCTCTGACTCTTCCATACCACAAGCCTTTGGGACTAAAAAGGAAACGGAATAGAGCTCAATCTCAGAAGCTCTCTTCCTGGGCACTCAGTCCACACCCCAAGACAGCTTCAAGACCAAAGCCCAGGCCCAAGAACTCGGGCCTGGCTCCCTGCCGAGTAGCAGAGGCACAGGAGGGCCACAACTGTCTTGTCTCCAACCTGCGTCTGAGTCTAGCTGACCCGAGACCCGGCCTCTCTGCCCTCAGGTGGCAAGGCCACTGCCCACACTGGGCTCTGCAGGCCACCCGATCTCTGGGTCGGGGCTCTGGAAAGATGAGAAGAGTCTGAAACTAATGAATTCTCTCTTCTCAAACTGCAGCCCCATTGGCTCACTTACTGTCTTGTGGGAACAGAGATGACGTTAAACTGGACACCAACTCGAAAGGCCTCTTCGGGATCCAGAGAAAAAACCAGCTTAGCCTTATACTTGAACTCTGGCGTTCCACAGCCAAATGAGGGTTTTCAGAACCGTGATGGACGGGCAACACGGATTCCTCTAAGGCCAAATCTTCACCTATCACCCAAAGCCAATGGAAATGATAATGATAATGAAAATGATAGTGATGCTCGCTGCCAATAATTTGCTTTTTCAAGATCAACATCTTACAGTTCATTCACATAAACTGACAAGGAAACTTCCAACCCAATCCTGTAGTTACAGTTAAACACCCTCATGATATCCTGAAGTAGCTAATCACTGGCAGGTTCCGGGTGTCAAAGGGTTCATAAAATCTAATTACTCTCTGGAAACCAAATCTGTCTCCCATGGAGTTTTGCCAAGATGCTTAAAAAATAAACCTCACTGATGTTCAGCTGAATGTCCACTTAGGAAGACAAGGGGAAAAAAAATGAAGGTTTGTCTCTTCAAAACTCCACAACGGGTTTTACAATAAGCACAGGAATTAAATTATGGTAAAAGGGAGCTATTTTTACTAAAACAGGGTAGACCAATTTATCAAAAATGCCATTCGGCTGTGTTCATTACATTCAGGAATCTAATTTACACAATAGACACTTTGGAGTAATCTATTTTAGTCAATAAATACTCAAACTCCTTTAAGTTTTAATCTTATCGGAAATACATATTTCACATAGTCTTCTTCCTAGTTAAGCGAGAAATCTGAAGAAATTTCATAACGACTATGAGTCTGCTTTATCGTTCTCACGCAGGCACGAATAGAAAACAAGCATATACAATTAAAGTTGTCAGACCTCATTTATATACGTTTTAATCCAATCCGATTCATTTCATACGAGGCTGCATCTGGAGTTCATTTGCTTCCCCCCTAAAAGTACCGTAGGTCACTATCACCGGTCCTCCGGGTTAGTACAGTTCGCTCAAGTTTACCTTCCCGCACCCCTCTGAGTTGGGCGCTGCGGCCGTCCCTAAGGGACGCTGGGCGACCCCCGGAGCACGGGACTGCCCAGGGCCCCCGCGAGCTGCAGACCAACCTACCCCCCCCGACCCCCCTGCAGCGCTCCCCGGGCTTCTGGCCCACACGCCGCTCACCTTCAACTTGGCTCCGGCTACGCACAACATCCACCTGGCAGGGTCCCGGGGCTGTCCAGGCTCCCGGAGCGCGGAGCCGGCAGGTTCGGGGCGAACCTCGAGGGCGCGCCGCTCCTCCGGGTGGGGGGTGGCAGGCAGGAACGTGCCCCCTGGGCACCGCGGCGGCACCGGCGCCGGACGGGGAGCCCCCGCATGATCCCCCCACGGCGCCCCGGGCTCAGCGCGCTGACCGTGGCCTCGCACGCCACCGTCAAGAGGGGCCCCCGGGCCTTTGCTTTCGAGAGCCCGACAGAAGGCATTTCGGAGAGGACCGGCCGCGCGCTCCATTGCGCCCGCGGACCCTGCTGAGGGTGGGGAGGGCAGGGCCCCCGAGGAGAGGGCCAGAGCGGAGCGGGAAGGTCACTGGGGGCCCGCGGGAGCCTCTGGGCTCCGGGCTAGAGCCGCCGGGACAGGCGGCGGGGAGGAAGCGTCCCCCTCCCGGGCAGACGGCGCGCCGGGGCGCAGCGCGCGGCCTGCGCTCGGGGAAAGTTGCTGCCCTCCGTCCGCACCGGCTCCCGCCGGGCGCTCCGACCAACCGGCTCCGCGCGCCGGCTGCCCGCCGCCCTTCGCCAAGTTTCCCCCAAGCGCCCCTACCGGGGTCTCTGGCCGCGGAGGGGCCGGTCCGCGCCACTCGTGCAGGCACACAAAAGAGCCGGGCGGCTGCGGGTGGCCCCGGGGCGCCCGTCCGGACGTAAACAAACCCCCGGGTCCGCTTGGGGAGCCCAACGCCGGGTGCGGGAGCGGCGGCGCGGCCCCGGCCCGCTGACAGCCCGGCGCGGCGGCCGGGGCCCGGGCCGGCCGGGGCCGGGGCGCGCGCGGACGCCCGGCCGCCCGCCCGGCCACTCGCCCGCCTGGCCGGAGCCGGGCCGCGCCGCCGCCGCCGCCGCCGCCGGTGGCCGCTCTGACCCTCCCCCGAGCCGGCGGCACCACAGCGCCACCAGCCCCAGCTCCGCCGCGCCGGCGGCAGTGGCGGCGGCGGCTCCTCCTGGAGAGGCAGGCGCTTCACCCCCCACAGCAACTCCCCACAAACTTTCCCCGGGAATACGGCGGGCCGGGGGCGCGGGGCGCGCGGCCGGGCGCCGCCACCGGGCCGCAGCCCCCTCCCGGCGCAGCGCCCGCCGCCCGCCGCCGCCCGCCGCCGCCCGCTCCCCGCTCGCGCGCGCACCCCGCGGGCCGCCGGGGCCGCCCCCTCCCCGGTCCCGCGGCGGCGGCGGCGGCGGCGGTGGCGGCGGCGCAGGGCCGGGGGGGCGCCCGGGGTGGGGGCCGACACCGGGGGCAGCGGTGGCGGCGGCGGCTCCCGGCGCCATCTTGGGCTGATCGATGAATTGAACAAAGAGGATCAATTTCTGATCAAGCGAGTTATCAATGGGGGCCGGGGAGCGAGAGGGACTTGTCCCCGACTCGGCCCCGCTTTCCCCGGCACCCCCCTCCTCCCCGCCGCCGCGGCCCCCCGGCGGCCGGGCAGCCTGGGGCCCCGGGGGAGGCCGCGACCGCCCGCAGCCCCCACCCCCGGGCGAGAGGCCGAGCGAGCAGAAGCCTGACCTGCAGCTGCTGTAAATCAAAGCGCTTCCAATATTGAAACATCGATCCCACATTGGCCGCCATCTTGAGACATATTGAGACGGAGTGAGAGGCTGATAGAGAGGGGGCTGGAGTTCAGGAGCCGCCAGGAGGCAGCAGGCGGGCGGCGCCAAAACCCGGCCTGGAGCCGGCCGCCGCCGCCGCCACGGAGGACGCGGACTCCTCCTCACGGCGCCGCCGCAGCCATGGCGAGCCCGAGCCGGAGCCGGAGTCGGAGCCCGAGGGCGCGGCGGCCGCCGCGGGGCCTGGCGCGTGCGGCCCCTGCCCCCTCCCCCTCCCGGCGCCAGGCGCCCGGCCCGCGACCCCCGCCCCTCCCGGGCCCCCCGGCCCCAGCGGACGCCGGCCGCCGGCCCGGCCCCGAGGGGGCGCTGGAGGGCGGCGGGAGGGGCGCCTGGGCCCCCGCGGGAGGCCCGGGGCCGGGCTCACCTGGGGCGTGCTTCGGGCCCCCGGGGGTCGCGGGGGCCGGCGGCGGCCGAGCGCAGCCCCTCCGGGGCCCTCGGTCGGGAGCTTTCGGCCGCGTCCGGGCGGGCGCCGGAGCCGCGCCGCTTTCGCTCGCCCTCCTGTGGGCCCCGAGCGCGCCGAGCCGCCGCGACCACCTGCCCGAGCCGCGACCCCGCGCGGACCCGGCCCGCGGAGGCCGCGCGTGTGCCAGGAGGGCTGGCCGGCGACTGCCGCACACCCACCGCCCTGAGCCCCGGCTGGACTCGGGCCCAGCCTGCCGGGGACAGCGTTTCAAGTTGGGGGGAGTGAAGTTGAGGTGAAACCAGCCCTGACCCTCCTGTCGCTGCACACGTTAACGCCCAGAACGGTGGCAGCGCGGTCCCCGCGACGCACCGAGGCGCGCCGCAATCCCGATGGCGGGGGGTCCGAGCGGCCCCCATCCGCCCGAGCTGCGCCCGCTTAGGCCGGGACAGGAAAAGTCTTGGCGCACCGTTGTGTATCCCCCCCGCAAGCTTCAGCGGAACAGCCCTGGAAACTTCCTGTAGTTCAGACACTTCGGTTTTCACTCCTTCTGGTGCAGAAACTTGGAAAGAGTAGGTGCACTTACAACAGAGAGCAGGGTCCCTGGTTTACAGAAATGCTAAAATCAAACCCCAGAGTCAATTCGCTTTTGATTTCTTTTTTCGCAGAAACCTGGCAAAAGCACGCGTTTTATGATCGTCATCTTTAATTGATTACACACACGTGTGAGTTTGACTTTCCAGGAGGGATACTGGACTCGCACTCTCCCGCACTTCATTTGACGTGTAATTGATTAAAACAAACCCCCAAATTCCTTAATCTTGAAAATTACATGTAAATAAAATTCGTGTGGAATACAAAATAAAAGATGTAAGTGGGATATAACCGCTTTCAACCGAGTTCGAGGGCTTAGCGCCGATGCGTGGAGGTGAATTAAGCGTTTTTGAACGAGGGGCCTGGAAATGAAAGGCCACAAGATTTGGAGAACACACGTGCCCCGGGTCTCGCGCTGCCGACCAGGAGCCTCGGTGTCGTCAACGCGTAGCTCCCGAGGTCAACGGGAGGGTTCCCTCGGTGTCCCCGTCTAGGCTTCTACTGGCCGGAGGGACAGGAAGCAGGTGGGTGGGAGCGCGCGGGCGCGGGGCGGGGGCGCCGCGAGCCTCGGCGGGAGATGCCGTGACGCGGGGCAGGGCAGTGGCGACCTCAGGAGCGCCGAGGACCGCCTCGGTGTGGGGCGCCGGAGCCCGCGCGCGCAGTCGTCAGGCGGCCGCGTTGCAGCTCCGACCGCGCCGCCCGGTAGAGGGCAGCGGCGCCCCGACACTCGCGTCCTCGGGTCCCCGCGCACGTGCCCACCCGCGCGCCCCGCGCCTGGCCACGCCCTGTCCCGGAGCCAGGCCCCGGGCGGGAAACTGCACTGCCACCTCTGGGGAGCCCTGTCCCGACGAGATGCCACATCTAACGATCCGCCCCCCATCCCACTCTTGGGGGTATGTCCACGTTCCGCTCCTATTTGTGCGGTGGCAGGCAGGCGGGACCTCGGAATTGCCCTAAAGGTGGCTAGACAAATAAAATGTGCAAGGGCTTAAAGGAAAAAAAAATAAAAAACCTCCCGTGGGGAAGGCTCAAGGAAGGATCAGGGAAATGGTTTGGATTTGGTGCAGATGTTCTCAATCTAATTATCGTGTCGATCCCCTGGGTTTGAACCAAAAAAAAAGTGAAATATATATGACCTGTGTAATACTCCAAAAGTACATCTGGTTGGAATTCAGGGTTCTGAATCCACTGCAATATTTTAGAAATAAATTTGATGAGTATTAGATACCCTTGTTACATTTCTGGTTGTATTTACATTATTTGCATGCTGACTTGACTTAGTAGAGAAACAACACACTGACTGGCCCAGAGGTCAAGCTCTATTTAAATAACATTTAGAAGTCTTCTACCAAAGTTTTTGCGTTTATAAGAGGCTTCTTGCTCTCCTGAGGGGAGGAGGAGAAAGGAGGGGAGGGGTTGGAATAACTTTGCCAGCACCACAAATTGTTACCACTTTAAAATGGCATATTCAGAATAAACCACTGATCAAAAATTAGCAGAGTGAAGTAACAGCAGGGACCTATAAAAGTACATTTGATTCTTCTCGAGTGTAGACATAGGATCGGAACAAATAACGGCTATTTCTAAAGACTGTTTTCTTCGTTATTTTTTTCAGCTTGACTTTGTCTCACTATTGTAGGTTAGGACTCGCAGACATCCAAACACAGCAGATCTACAAAACTATATTCTGTATAAAATATTCAAGAGATGGAAAGACTTTAGGACTTAGACCTCCATTAGGACCCACAAAGACAGTAAAATGATGGCTAGAACCCCCTAGAACAAAGGTTGGTTAGCAAGAGAACTGGCCCACTAGAGAGAAACATCTTGACTAAAAGTCATTTTCTTACAGTGGAGCACAGGGAAAACAATCCAGAGACATTCTTTTCACTTTTTGACGTTCAGGCTCTCCCTTTAGGAAAAGAAAGCTCACAGTTCCCGAGTTTGTGATTAATTCTCCATCCTCAGCTTGCAAAAATCAAGCCCCCAAGTAACCAGATGGGGGGAGGAGTGGGGGGGAGTAACCAAAACTATGTTCTTGACGCCTTTAAATGAAATACAGCTTAGCAGCAAATAAGGCAACTGTTATAACAACTAGGATCTGAGTCCAGAATTCGTAAATTTCTTTTCTGACCCATTTTTGTTTTGCCTCAGAAAAATACAGTAGCCATCTTGGGGGTGTGATAATACTGATGAATGTAAATTACAGAAAATGGTAAAGTACTTTTAGAAATTTACATTCTCCAACCCTCCTGGCATCAGCGGACCCTCCCAGCTCTGACATTTGCACATATTTGATTAAATGCTAAGGTGAACATCGGCAAATTCTCTAAAATACCATATGGGTTGATGTTGACTAAATTGGTCCTCATTCGCAGCCTCAAAGAGAGGAAAATACATTGCCTTGTTTTCTAAAGATTCTTAGTAATTGTTCTGATACACTTAACCTAATTTTTTGAAAGAATTCATCATCAAGAAATTCTTCCAAAGTGAAAAATATCTCACAATGTAGAGCAGTATACTTAAAAAAAAAAAAAAAAGCCATACTCTATCTCTCACAAGACTCATGCTCTGAGATCTTATTTATAATGGACTCATAAAACAAAGTTTCACCTAGAAACTGTATCTCCAGAAAAAGTTGGAAAATGATCTAAACTCTGTGAATAATGAAAAAATTCAGAGATCTTCTATCCCATGTGAGACCTCACATGAGACTAAAGAAATTCATTCCGAAACTTTAATTCACTTTCTGAATATTTTTGTACCCAAATTAGAACTGGTTTTGAGTGGCGTTCAACAAGAAATATTTCAGATAAGCAGAGGCCGAACGTGATGCTCGATGTTTACATCATAATTTGCTCACAAACAAACATAAATACATGATTACTTTGTGGCACATGGGCAAAAATGAACCATGCTCCTAGTAAGTCATAAGAGAATCTCAGTTTTACAAAGACAGAAGTTGAAAATTGTATCAAGGTATTCATTCAAGTTGACTGAATGTGTAAATGTTTTAAATTTAGGAATATCTAAAGCCAGACAGAAGTTTCGAGACACTTTAAATTTGAAGAGGCCTTTTCCTTAAATCAAAAGAGTATGAATAACAGAAGGAAATTACTTTGTCTTCCTTTTGTCTTTAGCGACTGCCTTCCAGAACAATTTGGCATGGACTACTGGAATAAATAAAAGGAAGATTCCAGATTCTTTTTTTTGGAAGGGGGAGCTCAAGAAAACCAAACTACTTTTAATTGTTTTGTTTTTTAAATAATACTTTATGTTAATTATTTCTAAGTACATTATTCACTCTACTATGTAAATACCCACCAAATAAAAGTACACATTTTGCTACATGTAATTACATGCATAGTACATAATTCATCTCTATCCGCCAAATGTATGTGTAGTTATATAATTGTACCAAGAACCTGCCAAACTTGTAAGAACAAACTATAATGATTTCTAAGCAGTAGGCTCTCCTCTTCACCACCCCATCAGCCTCTGTCTGGTGACAGCATCTCTCAGTCTCCAAGACCCTTTTAGAAATCTTCAAAGACTTAATTTCTGGCCCCACCATTTAACTTCGCCTTCCACTTCTGGACAGCATATGTCGATACCACTAGCTCTAGGTATCTTTCTGCACCTCTAATGATTACATTCTGCTCTCCTTGCTCTTAAACGAGAAACTTGTAGCTGGATCTTTCAGAAGGAGCTCAGTCTTAAACTTGGAAAATACATCGAGCTTCATGAACTCAATTGCTCACTATATGGGGACTCCCAAGCCCCAAGGAGGAATCCAGGGCTTCTCATCACCCAACAATTTCCCCCCAACCTCACTGCCCAGCCACGCCCCCCCCGCCCCCCGCCAGAGTCTCTTTTTACCAAACTTCTAATATACATTTTCTTGAACATTTGAGTTTATTAGAATATTGCATCACAGGGCACCTGGGTGGCTCAGTCGGTTAAGCAGCCGCCTTCGGCTCGGGTCATGATCCCAGGGGCCTGGGATCGAGCCCCAGGGAGTCCCATGTCAGGCTCCCTGCTCAGCGGGGAGCCTGCTTCTCCCTCTCCCTCTGCCTGCCGCTCTGCCTGCTTGTGCTCTCTCTCTCTCTGTCAAATAAATAAATAAAATCTTTAAAAAAAAAAAAGAATATCACATCTCATTTTCCCCCTTTTTACCTCTTCCTCCGCATGAGACGCTCATGTTAATGATATATTACATATCTCCTATTCACTGTGGAAATAACCGCCTTCCTTTATGACTCTCACTGATGTCATTGCTGAATCACTAGAAATTAATAGTGTACATCGACAGCAGTTTGAAAGGGCTTGAAATATGTAAAGTACTGTATAAATATTATTATTATCTTGCTTAATGTAAAGTTCATGTGCTGTGCTAAGACCTTATATTAATTCCTTTTCTTTCCTCCTGGGAGCTACGAGCCATATGCATTCTATTTATATTGACCTTTCATTATTAATATTGCTCTTACAATATCAGTTTGCTATCCAATATTTTAAACACACAACTATGTCCCTGGTGCCAATACACATACGGTAGAGATGTGCTTTTTTAAAAATTGCATTTACAACACGAAGCAAAGTATTGTTTTGTTTCTCTACAAGATCATTTGTGACACGTCTCTGCAGTTATGCGGTTGGAGTTGAATGAAGATTTGTTTTCATGAAAGGTAATTAGATTTTCTTTTGTCATGAGCACTGTTGGACTGGATATTATTTTTTTTTCCCCTGGGTAACTGTGGTTTGGAAGATCCTGAAAGCTTGCCTCACTGGAAAATAGGGAAGCTGCTATTTCTAGCAGTGAGTAAAAAACTTTTCTCATTCCCTCAAGCTCCATTCACACTAAATATTTGATCTACTGTCAGTTTTTGAGGCTCTATAGTATAATATCTTTAGAGGTTTAAGTAGCCAGCAGAATCTCATAGGATGTCAAAATGTTGTTTGTGTGTGAGATAGAAAAAAGAAGCCAGGATAATGGGCCTCTAATCTAGCAACCATTTCCTCTAATTCAAATATTCTCAGGCACACACAGGTATAATCTGAAAAGTAAAAATGTCAAATAAAAGAATGAAATGCAAATTTTTTCAGCACAGAAGTATGTCTCGGAACAAAACAAGTAAATCCACCAACCAACCAATAAATAAATAAAACCCCCCAAACACAAAAGCAAGACAAAATGAAAGGACCTAAGTGTCCTACAACACAGAAATAAATGTCCAATAACACAGAAAGGATGAAATAGCGTGTAGCCATTAAAAGTTACGCTTGTAAAATATGTAACAACACAAGAAAATGTTTATTCTCTAAGAGGAAAACAGGCCACAGTGTGGCCTGGCTGCAAAGAACAGCATATTCTGTATTCAGATGAAATGCCATAGGAAAATACACCTCAGTGTTAACCATAAACATCTCCAGACAAGGACTTGATGGGTAAGCGTTAGCTTCCTTAACATTTGTGTGTTTTGTATAATTTCTACACGAGCATATGCTATCTTTATCACACAGGAAAATAGTGAATATTATTCAAAATAAGGAGGGCAAGAAAGGCTGATATGGCATTTTTTTTTCAAACAGTAATTTAACTCTAACCAGAAGGGGTAGCGTGACCTAGTGATTAAAATAGACAATTGAAAACAGAGGGAAAATCATGTCCTAATTTTGCCACTGAGTCACTGACTTTGCCTCAGGTTTCTTGCCTGTAAAGTAGGAATAATTAATACTTTCTTGTAAAATGCTTTTGAGCTCTCCAACGAAAGATCCCATAAAGGTACAAAGTATTGTTCTATTAACACTAATTGAAGTGAATATAAAATACAAAGGCCTTCGAGAAAAACTGAAGTCATTACGGTCGTTGGCGGAAGGTACAATGGATACAACGCCAAAGGCCAGGCTGTGGCTATGTGGGCTCCTTGTGTTCTTTCCAAAAGTTGTTTCGGGGGCAGATAAGGATGTCACCAATAATGCTGGAACATTCACTGTCTAATCACCCAACACTATCTGTTGAGCCAAGCCCTGTGTCAGACACTAGAAAGAAACACAGAAGTGGCAGTCAAGGTCCCAGCCTTTCCAAGCTTACAGTTTTGCTGGGAACACGTCCATAACAATAGTTAAAAAAAACAAAATCATTTTTTTCAACGTGGGAAAAAAAATAACAATTCAACTGAAGCAGAAGACGAACAATGACCAGGAAAAAACTGAAATGCTAATACGTACTGTAAGTTTCGCTTTCTTTAAAAAAAATTTTTTTTAAGTAAGTTCTACCCCCAGCATGGGGCTCGAACGCAGGACTCCAAGGTCAAGAGTCACCCGCTCTACCAACTGAGCCAGCCAGGCGCCCCCATAGCAATAGCTTTGATCTGAGCAATGAACTGAGATGCCTTCTCAGTTTCGATGAGCCAAAGACTTCAGAAACGCTGGGGTGTTGGACAGGGTGGGAGGGGAGAGGTGGCAAGAGAGACGGCGGGTGTCTGAGGCCAGGAAGAGCTTACACAGTGCCACACAGACTAAACCCACTTGAAGAAGGGAAACAGTGAGCCAGGCTATGCAGCTGGGAGCCCAGGAGGTGGAGAGCAGGCTGGCATCTTAAGGGCTGCCAGATGGGCCAATGCTGGTGGTGTCTCCCAAGGGTCAAGTGGGGAGTCCGCCATTTTGAACAATGGGCCACACCGCTGCCAGCCCCATGCGGTTCCTGCCAATGACCCATCCCCACTTGAGCAACCGTTTCCAATGTACCATGGCGAAAAGACTCTTGCCTTATCAGTCAACATTGAAGCAGCAGGGCTAAGGAGAGGCAGTTGGCGTTGAAGCAAGCGACCACAGAGTCAGCTGCTAGTAAAGAACGGTTTGACCTTGACCAGACCATTTAACGTCACCGAGTCTCAGTTTCCACAAGAGAGGCGCTCACCTCAAGGTGTGCCGTGAGGAAGAACTCGGAAAACCTACCAAAAATGCTTTGAGTTCTACCTGCATGGAGTAAGCACCTCATAAAAGTGAGCTGCTGCTTAATCTCATTCAAGTGGATGACCTCCACCTACCCTGACTTTGCTTCTCTGCCTTCACGCTCATATGATACCATTTCACAGACAGGCAGACTGAGGTTCAGAGCACCCAAAAGCTGTTTGAGGAGAGGGCTGGATTTCTCAACCAGGTCGCCAAGCGCCTGATGGATTTTCTGACCACCTTTTAATGGCGCGATCTCAGCTGCCCCTTCCCAAATGCCTTTTTGAAGCAATGGATGCTTTTATGTATTTATTCCTCCAAAAAAGTATTTATTGAGGGCCTAAGGTGTGCGAAGTCTGAAGCCTGAGGAAGTGCTCTGAAACCACCCCTCGTGGCCTACTCATCCCGCGTGGGTCATTACTGACCAGTAAATGACCTTCGCTTCCCTGACATATCCTCTTCGTGTGCCACAGAGCAATATAACCCTTCAGCCTCCTCTCTTTAGGCAACATAAGCACTTACCACCGGAATGAAATCTTTGGTAGGTCCGACCTTGGCCAAAGGCTACTCTTATATTCAGTTTCGAACCCTGTTTACCCCCCAGACCTTTTATTTCAGAAATTAGGGCTGAGACCACAACTCCAGACGGCGGGGCAAAGTTTCCTGCTTTCCCAAGTATGATGTGAACTAGAGTTGGCTCAGCTCTGCAACTGCTCTCGAAGACTGTGTCGGGCTGGTGGGGAGGGAGCGTGTGTGTGTGTGTGTGTGTGTGTGTGTGTGTGCGCACGCACGTGCGCACTGAGGGCAGGCGGGAAGGCAAGGTAGGGGGTATATAGAAAGCTGAATGAAACACAGTAGCTTCTGCCCTTGGAGAGAGTTGAAAATCTGGCTGAGAAGACACTGAAAACATGTAATTGGTTCCGTCATAGAGATTATTTGATGTGCACAAGAACATAATATCTGATGGGGCTGGGGGGGGAGCCGGAGAAGCCCCAACTGCCTGCGGGTCCCCTGCCAGAGCCGGTAGACCCCGTTCTTAAGACACCAGGTCCAAGGCACCGAGCCCCATTTCCAGCCGTGCACCTCCCTTGAACTTCTTCCCCCTTTGGGGACTCCTGAGGTCAGGCCTCCCCAGATAAAACAGATTAATGGAAACTCGTGGAAGGGGTTGGGAATAGAGCCACGCGGGGTATCCTACTCTCTCCTGATGTCCTCTGGGTGAAAAGGCCAGATTGAAAGTCACAAGCCTGGAAGATTCTGTCTGCAAAACCACCGAATAACAACAATTACTATCCAGGGAGCCCCTGCCATCTGTCCCGCGACACACACAGCTTGATCTCTGATCTCTGCAGCAGGTTCGCAAGGCACGGAGCATTTATTTGATATATAAGAAAACGGAGGATCAGAGAGGTAAGGAGACTTCTCCAACGTCTGGTCTTACGGCACGGCCCTCCACCTACCTGCAGCTGCCCCGTCACCACTCCCCTCAGCCCCCCCATCCCCCCTGCCCCCCCACCCGCCCGGGCCCCAACCTGGTCGGTGGGAACCCACCTGGGACTTGGGACAGGTGGCCTCTCTCTTCCCCCCCCTTCAGGAAGTCCTGGGCATTGCCTGCCCAGGAGGGAATCTTTCCATCTTACCTTACAGCAACCTGCTTGCCAGCAGTCTTTCCCCGTGGAGCTTTTGTCTCCAGACATTTCTCTGCAGTAGTGAAGGCTCTAGACGCCCCGGTCCGGGGCATCTATAATAAAGATTGATAACCTGACCTTGGTCTTGAATGAGACATGGATTACAAACGAGAGGCGACCGGGAGAGTCCAAAGTCCCCTGAAGTACAAGAGCGGAGCTAGGGTGTTTGGCAAGCCAAGCAGCACGAGAGAGGGGTGTGTTTTCCTGACCGGCATCGGGGATTCTCCTTGCCGATTGCCCCGGGGTTCTTACTTCTCCACCTTAGGGGAGTCTGGTGTAATGGACCGTCTGCAGGAAATATCTGATCCACGATCCCCTCCTGGCTACAAGTGCGGCCCGGAGGGTGGGGACTCGGGTTCGCTATCAGAGGCTAAGCCGAGCCCTTCAGTAAAGCGATGGCAAGTCATTCCCAGTCGGTATCCTACCCGCTCTCATTCCTAAATGCAACGCGGACCTGTGATTGGGAGGTGGGATTAGTTCACACAAGCTCCCTTGATCTGATAGCATTTTATGGCCGACCAAGGCGGCCCAGGTGCTGGGGTTTGGTGGGGTTTCCTTTGGGAACCGCTCCGCGTTTCACCCTCCAGCCTCCTGCCTCCCAACCCAGCCTCCCTCCCCTTCGGACACGGTGGTGTTTTCCTTCAAAAACAGGCTCCTTTCGAGAAAAAAAAAAAAGAGAGAGAAATGACCCTCGTGGCCCTCGGGCTGTCCTCTGTAGCCTGATCTATTTAAGACACATTCTCTTCAAACAAATCCTGCCCCAGTTTCTCCGAGGGCCGCCTCTTCCCCTCCTGCCCTCCGCCACCGCCCGTGTGCATTTGACACCAGCTCAGGAATCTTGTAGCTCCTCGCCTTTCCATTCCCGGCGGGATTTGTTATTCAGCACTTCAAAGCCGAGCCTTGTTTGCACCTCTTGTTTCAAACAATAGACCAAATTTCCTGTCGCTGCTTCTCTTAAAAGCTGCCTGCCTCGTGCGCGGGGCCTGGGGGAACAGTTGGAGTGGCCACTGAGCTGACAAAGAGACCCCCTAAATCCTCACCCACCCCTCTTCTCAGAGGACGAGGGGCCCTGGGGCAGAGAAGGTCGCAGGCGTGTTCGTCAGACGGGACAGAACTGGGGGCCAACCTGAGGCTCTGCTGCCATGCTGCTGGGCAACTTTGAGCTGGTGGCTTGACCTCTCTGAGAATTCGCAGCCTCACCTGTAACACCTGAACCATAGCTAACGGGTCCCAAAGGGCTGTGGCGAATTGAGCAATAATGATGCAGCAAGGGGCGCCTGGGTGGCTCAGTGGGTTAAAGCCTCTGCCTTCGGCTCAGGTCATGATTTCAGGGTCCTGGGATCGAGCCCCGCATTGGGCTCTCTGCTCAGCAGGGAGCCTGCTTCCTCCACTCTCTCTGCCTCTCTGCCTACTTGTGATATCTCTCTCTCTGTCAAATAAATAAAATCTTTTTAAAAAAAATGTTGCAGCAAGCTCCTGCCTCATGATGGAAGTTAAGAGAACATTCCCCAATTCTCAGCAGCCTGGATTCAAACCCTAGATGCAGCATGATCTTTCTCTGCGTCCTTGGGCTCAACTTGCTCAAACTCTGCGCCTATACTTTCCCATCTGTAAAATAGAATAATTATGGTACCAACCCTATGGGATTAAAGAAAGCCTCAGACTTGGGCTCTGACCTCACCCAGTGAAGATGGACTCTCCCACAGCAAGCCTGTTTTACATTCTACTGCCTATAATCCCTTTCTCTGCTATTACAGTTTTTGTTTACCAGCCCAGATCCGTCATAGAATGTTCGTAGCCCATCGGGAGTGTGATATTTGTTCATACTTTCTGGTTCGAGGAGTGTGGTTTTCGATTAACTCCAGGATAATGAAACTGCTCAGGGAAGGGATCCGTAGCACCAGGGTTTTGGGGCAGCGAATCTCCTCTGCATGATACTGCAATGGTCTGTACATGACCTTATGCTCATCTCCAGACTCATAGACTATGAGTGAACCCTTATGTAAACTGTGGACTTCACTTCACAATAATGCATCAGGATGGGTCCTTCTCTGTATCAAATGTACCATACTGACACAAGATGGTAAAGATGGGAGAAAGTGGGGGAGGGGAGGGAGGTATATGGGAATTCTCTGTACCATCTGCTCATATGTACATCATTTGATTGTACATCTAAGACTGTTCTCAAAAATAAAGATTCTCAGTTTAAAAAGAAAACGGTGAAGCAGGTGCTATTACAAATTGCCTCTGCCTCCTAACACACCCAGAAATCATGACCAGAAGCCAGGAAGTGACAGCATCAGGATCTTCATGGATGACCGGAAATTAACAAGTGTTTTCTGGTCGGCAGGTCCTGAGCTAATGGCCTACAATGAGCCAGCTTTGTCCCTGGAGGATTTCTCGGGGGTCTCAGGATCAAGTTCCCTTCAATGTCTCATAAGTTCTGGAACAGACAGGGCTGTCAGCAGAAGTCCCTTATCTCCTTGTCCTGAGTTCACAGAGCGGGAGGAACCCTCAGGGATACCTTCTGAGTCCGGGGTTCTTTTGTAACCACAGTAATGGATTTGTCCTTCTCAGGTTGGTGAGTCCCTGGCTTCCTCCTACTGGCTCCCAAGACACGATTTGGTGGATGAGTGACTCCCTGAAAGTGACCACAGAAACGACAGCAGAAATGCCACAAACATATTTTAAATACAGACAGAAACTTCCCCAGCATATCCTGTCTGGTTGCCAAGTCCCCAAACTCTTACCCTGTGAGACTGAATTTTCAAGGCGTGCCACCAATGAATAAAACCATCAATTTAGATATATTCACACAGTGTGTCAGGGGAGGGGGTTGGCACCATTACTGTTATCAGGCGTTAAGATTGCTATGATCCAGCGGAAGCCAAGTCATAAGGCAGTGGCATTCGATGTGAACTGCAGTGTCGGGAATTATAGGAGGCAATTATCACAAGTTGTCTTAGCAGCGTGATTTAATGGAGAAAACACAAAATGCTGAAGCGGAACACGTGGGGTCAGATGAGACCCTACCGCTTACTGGCTGCATCATTCCTTTGAGCCTCTCTTTCCATCTGCAAAATGGGGGCAAGCTTGCCTCCTAGACCTGTTGCAGAAAGTATTTAGTGTCCGGGGAGTTACCTAGCTCAAGTACCCAGCACGGTCTGGTGTCCATCCTTAAAACAGTTGTAGATCGTTATGAATGATGTTTCTTTAAGATCTCGCCTGAGCCCAGTAAGACAGAGAAGGTAAAAAATAAACATGAAATGATACATCAGTGACATCTCCTCTATTTTGCTTTGCCATTTCCAAGCTCCTGCTGTAAATAATTTACAGTGTTAAAAATGAGTTAACAGCAGGTCTTTGAGGGACAGAAGAAAATCCTTTCTAAAATGAGGGATGGTCTTCATAATGACGGGCTGCTGAGTGGAGGAAAAATTTAGAATTTAGACAAGCATCTTTTACATAGTTATTAATCTGGTTGGATAGGATTTTTAATAATTAAATGGTATTACTGCAATATAAGTGATATTTTATTAAGCTTAAATGAAATGTACATTTAGGAACTTCATTTGAAACGTCGCTGGCTTTGTTGTTCTATTTTTCATAATTGCATATGTTTGGAAATTATGTTTTATTTTCTGCACCGCGTTATCTGCCTACGGACTTAGCCTTTTGCTTTATTTATAGGAATGTTATTTCTTGAATTCTAAGGAAATGGATATGAAAGCTCTCAATGACAAACTCCAAAGTTGGCTGCAAGTTTCTGACTAATCGCTAATGAAATATCCATAATTGATGAGGAAGAAATCATAAATCGCAAGGAAACGCAGCTTCACTTCATAAACGTCTCCTGTTTGTTTGACAGCTTTGGAAATTTCTTTGTCGTTTTGGAAATCAATACAACAGACGGCTAAACACCAGACTTAGCTGCTCAGCCTGAGACGAAATAAAAGATTGAAGGCTCCTCCGTCACCAGCTGTCGATTGCTAAAGACCATACTGCTGAACGCAATAATTTTTTTTTTCCTCCGTCCAAACATTACTCAGCCTCTGTGAACTCTCGCTAAGGGCCAGATGCACACACAGGATGGCCAGGAATTCACAGCTCAGGGAACAGGACAGCTGGCGGTTATCGGTTTAGTTGATTGATACGGATGATGGTGACGAAGAATGGTGACGAAGCCCCACCACCACCACCACCCCCGCCCTCCAATTTCTCCCATTAACCAGCTAGCCTAAGTTTTTCTTCTGTGCCCACACTCTTCCTTCTCCCATAGTTTCTCAGCGGAATGCGCCCATGGAACGGTGTAGCTCAGTGGGGGCTTTGCTTCCAATTCCCTCCTGCTTTGCCCAGAGAGCTTGGGCAATAGCTGAATCCTTCCAAAACTGTGGCTTCCGCCTGGCCGGCCCCTCACCAGGCCATCCGTCCCTCCCTCCCTCCACAAGGTAGTAACAGCTTCCTGCTGCCGCTAACCTCAGGGGGCCCAACACCCCTTGTCGAAGCCCTCAACTTTGCCCACACCTTGTGTCTGGTCCCCGGTTAACTTCCCCTGAATCATCTGTGTCTGATTCTTGTGCTCTGGGAGGTCGCTCACCGATACGGCAGGAATTCGGAAATAGGTATTTAACTTATATGTAAATGAACGAAAAGGCAGACAGAGAATATGGGTGCAACTCAGCCAAGTGATATTCAGTCAGGCTTTCGTTCATTTCTCGCTCCCTGTGGTCAGAACGCAGAATACCGAGCTTTTAAAATATCCCCGGTTTGCTTGTTTTTTCTGCTAACCCCCAGCAGCAGCGATTGCTGGGACGGGGTCTGTCTCCCTGTTTTTGTCTCCAGGGCCTGGCTCTGTCAATGAGGATGCGTTGAATGAATGAAGCCATCGACTCATCTCATTCATCAAGACCATCTCTTGCTGTGGCCGAGGCGGTGGTCCTTTGCCATCCTGATCTGAGGGCATTTAGCTCAGAGGATTAAGGGAGAAGCCACTAAGGCAACCTGCTGGAGGGGCTGGGATCCCTGTTCCCTGAAACACGTAGAGTAGAATAGGACAGTGGAGGATTACAGACTCTCTTGCAAATGGCTGGGAAGTCTCACAGGAGACCCCCCTGCTCTCCAGAGACACCTGCGGTTTCTGAGCCAAGCTGGTGATGGAGAAAAGCATTTCTGCAAAGCAAGGCTGTAGCTGAGGTCCTGGGTCAGGAGGCATGGCCTTCCCCCACCACCAGGGACTGGGACAGAGAGAAGCGAGCCCAGAGGCCATTGGGGGATCACCTTCCACCTGAGGGGGGTGGCGTTGGGGATGACATTCAGCCTCTTGGAGGCAAAGAAAAAGTAGCATCTCTGCTCCCGTGAGAATTCAGACATTTTAAATCTTGAACGTGAAGGTCACTTCGGAACAGTCATCACCAAGAGGACAGGGCAGGGAAGAGAAGACAACACAACACAGCCTTCAGAGCAGGGCGCGTCTGCGTGTGAGTCCCGGCTCCTCCACTGCCCTGCTGGGCGACTGTGGGCCAGTCACAGCCACTGGGGTGTGTGTGGGGGGGGTGATTTGTATGGGGGGGACGGAGAGCTCCTGATCTGCAAAGTAGCAATAATTTCACAGACCCTCAGCCCCATTGGGCTTCGCGTTTGCGGGTTCCAGCACTTGAGACCAGCCCTGAAGATCTGTGATTGGTGCTAATTTTGCAGTTTCACGGGCAGCCAGCAGGCAAGGGCATGGAACCTGGTCATTTTGCCAGAGAGTTCTCTTAACAGATGGTCCGGTGTCCTTACTGAGCTCCACCCACCACTGCGGACCCATTTTGAGGGGTAGAGCTATGCTACAGTGTATTTGGTGACCTTGTGCTTTGGAGGAAGGATAAATTCAACCGTGTGGTGGGAAATACCTGAAGCATTATGTTTGTAAAGTTCCTGGTAGGGTGTCTGGTACGTAGAAGATGCTCGAATTCTTGGGAGCTTGCATTCATCACTGGGTTCCACTTTGACATCATCAGTCTGCCCATGGTGTTCTGGGGCCGTCTCAAGCCCTCTGGCCAAGCTAAAAGGAGACAGGCCTCCTGGAAGGCAGCGCCTCCCCCTACACACACCCACTCCGAGAGGGCATGGCTGGGCTGGGCTGGGCTGGGCTGCACCGGGTCTTAGGTGGGGCTGGAAAAAAGGAGATGAGAAGGTAACTAAGAAATCAGGTCTCGGGGCGCCTGAGTGGCTCAGTCAGTGAAGCATCTGCCTTTGGCTTAGGTCATGATCTCGGGGTCCTGGGATCGAGTCCCGTGTCGGGCTCCCTGCTCAGCGGGAGCTTCTCCCTCTCCCTCTGCTGCTCCCTCTGCTCCCGATCTCTCTCTCTCTCTAATAAATAAATAAAACCTCTCTTTCATGTCCTGTCCATGCCATGAAGTCTGGCTTCCATCTTCTCAAGTGTGCCGGACATAGGGACGGAATCACCCATCTGACAGTCCACAGGGCCACCTGGGTGAGCATCCCAAAACGCTCTTGCCCGGCCTGTCTCCCACTAACTTCTTAGTTTCTCCTTTGCTTTCCCTTGAGTTAGAACCCTCAGCCCCCTGTCCTGGAATCGCTGCTCTGGCCACTTCCCTGCTTGGGCAACGTGCACACAGACACGCGCACACACACACACACACAGAATATAGCCCCAGCATGGCCAGCGTCCACTCTGATTGGTCAGAGCTCTTCTATCCTGATGGGCTAGCTTGCCAGCATTTTCTAGCACTGGACACCAACCAGCTTCGTCACTGACTCCTTTCTTTGTCCAATGTTTAGCCACCCCCATGCAAGGGACAGGCAAGCCTTCTTGCCCGGGGTTCAGCCAGCCACTCTCTGGGATGGGCAGATGGCCCCAACGTTCAAGGCCAACGCCATCTTTTGGCCCCAGATGCATGTCCCACAGATTCCCTCCCAGGGTCGAGAGTCACTTGCAAACTGTCTGCCTAAACCTACTTATTATTTTTCCGTTTCAGCCACTGGACTGAGCCGTGTGAGGATAGGGACGTTGCCTCATCTCTCTTTGCATTCCCGTCGCCTACAAGCCGGGCACGTAGTAGGTGTTCAGTAAACCCGTGACGAAGGAAAGAACGAGTCAGGTTCATGCTTCAGTGAAGAGTCCAAGGTCAGAGATCATGAGGTCAAAGTCGATCGCACCACGCTCCTCCTTTACGGGTTCTGTCCTCGAGTTTGAGACCGGGAGAGCCACACCTGCCACCACCACTCCGGGGGCAGTTCTCCGTGATGTCCCCAGCGCCTTCTAAACATTCTGGCGCCGGTGTGAAAGGAGCCGGGCGAGGCCCGGAGCCAGCATGAGGCCATCAGTGAGTTCTGAACCTGATAAAATCCTGACAGTCCCAGAAGCCAAGCTGGACTAGGGCGTGAGATCATCAGATGCTTGAGATACTTGAATCAACTTGTTCATAATCTTCCCCGGTCATGTTTTTCATAATTCATGATTCACAGGAGATTTTTAACAACAAAAACATTCAGATTAAATTTTTATATGAGATGTTTTTCACTCCTTAGACAAGCGTTATCAACCATTCTGATCACAAAAAAAAAGAAAAAAAAATCTTCTGCTTACTTCCATAATTATTTAAGGGTTTTTTTTTTTTTTTTTTTTTTTTTTTTACTTGTTTTTCTGCTTAATTTGGTTGGAGACAGGAACTGTGGGTAGTGAAAGGCGGCTTTAAATTGTGGCTTCTCAGGTGACTCAGGCAATCTGATAATCCAATTTGCTTTCATTGGTGGACAGGACATCATGTATTGTTGACAAAAAAAAAAAAAATCTTCAGCGAATACCCTAAAGTCAGTTTCCCTTCTTTTAAATTTTTTTTTTCTTTTTTATTTGACAGAGAGAAACAGCGAGAGAGGGAACAGAAGCAGGGGGAATGGTAGCGGGAGAAGCAGGCTTCCCGCTGAGCAGGGAGCCCGATGCGGGGCTCGATCCCAGGACCCTGGGATCATGACCTGAGCCAAAGGCAGACGCTTAACGACTGAGCCACCCAGGCACCCCAGTTTCCCTTCTTTTATACTGAAAGAATATTTAAAGGGTTAGCCAGTCTCCTTCTAGTCCATATACATTGATGTTTTTCAGGGGCCGATGAGTCTAACCAACAAGGGACATCCCGTCTCTTTGAGTAAAAAGTGACGTCACAGATTCTCCACTGACACTTGTTACGATTACCATCCTAAAACCCTCCAACCGATCTTCACTTCTCAATGGTCAGAGTCGCTGCTTCTTCAAAGGTGAGGCTTATGCCCAAATGCCTTCAAATGGCAGGAGGGGAGGAAAAAAATATTTAAAAACGAGGAGGGATGAACTTTATGTTACGTGGATTGTATCTCCATTTTCAGACTGTGTCAAAAGAAAAAAAAAAAACACAAGGAGAAAATAGGAGACAACACAAAGATCAGGTTCCTCCGTCTTATGCCAGAAGAGTGCTACGATGCTGCTATTTTAAAGATTATCCCTAGTATGGTCCTTTGGAAACAAGTCTGCCTTCTTTTTAATTAACTCTACCCCTAATGTGGGGCTTGAACTCATGACTCTGAGATCAAGAGTTGCCTGCTCTACCCGCTGAGGCAGCCGGGCACCCCGGAAGCCTGCCTCCTTCTGTTTAATCCATTCTGGAAGGCCGGGAGGACGGGCTCACTCCTTGGAGGTGACGCTCCTTGCTTTTAGCAGGTGGAAAGTGGATTTCCAGTCTTTTGCGAGAGCAACATGGTGACCGATGCGGCCACTGCCCAGACCCTCCCTCCAGGACTGACACGCTCGGGCTGCCTGCTGCTAGGAGTGCTAGGGGCCTACAGTGCACAGCTGACTCCTTTCTTAAGGACTGCCCCCCCCAAACAGCCTCCTTGCTCAAGGTCATGCCCCTCCCTCGGAGGCAGCCCCCAACTCAAGAGGCTCAGCCTCCTTGCCTCAAAGGGTGACAATTCTCATGGGTCATCCGAGGTCGAAAGGATGCCATAGGACTGGCCGAGGCCTTTTTGGGACTGCATCTCAGGTCAACCCTTCCCCCTGTGCAAGCCTGCTTTCCTTAAAAATATGGGTCCAGGGGGCGCCTGGGTGGCTCAGTGGGTTAAAGCCTCTGCCTTCGGCTCAGGTCATGATCTCAGCGTCCTGGGATCCAACCCTGCATCAGGCTCTCTGCTCGGCGGGGAGCCTGCTTCCCCCTTTCTCTCTGCCTGCCTCTCTGCCTACTTGTGATCTCTCTCCTCTCTGTCAAATAAATAAATAAAATCTTTAAAAAAAAAAATATGGATCCAGAAGTGTTGATCCATTCCCAGTAGACGTTCTGCCCATGAGTCTCTGCTTCAGAATATGCTTCCTGGAGAACTTGACCTAACGCGAGCAGGGAGGGGGGGCTGGCTGCCGAGAGCTCCGGGGCTGCCTCTCAAGGGTAAAGCTCTAAGAACACGATTGCCGTCTCTTGGGCCAGAGCTACCCTTATGTTCCGTCTTCTGTCTTTTTGAACAGCTTTATTGAGATAAAATCCCATACCACACACTCTACCCACTTTGGTGTGCTCACTGAGTTGTATAAACATCACCTTAATCGGTTCTAGAATCTTCTCACCACCCCAAAAAGAAACCCTATGCCCATGAGCAAAGCACTTCCTAGTCCTCTCCAACCCCTCTGCCCCAGCCCCCGGCAACCGCTAACTGCTTTCTATCTCTATAGATTCGCCTATTCTGGACATTTCATGCAAATGGCCTCTTACAATCTGCGGTGTTTTGTGTCCGGCTTCTTTCACCTGGCATAGTGTTTGCAAGGCTCATCCGTGTTGTAGCGTGTATCATTCCTTTCTAGGGCTGAATAATATTCCAGCGCGTGGACCCTTTGCGTTTTGTTTCTCTGTTCATTAAGTGACGGACGGTTGGGTTGTTTCCTCCGTTTGGCTACGGTGAGTCATGTTGCTGTTTGCGTACACGTTTCTGTGGGACTATACGCTTTCCCTTCCTTTGAGTCTGTATCTAGGAGAGGAATTGCCGGGTCATAGGTTAATTCCACGTTTAACCTTTTGATTAACTGCAGACTGTTTTCCAAAGCTGCTACCAGCATTGTAGCCCTCATGCTTCTTGAATAGGTTTCCCTGTGCAGGTCTTTCTGGGATGTGTTTTCTTTACTCCCTTCCCATCCTCACCGCTGATCCATTTCCAAAGATCTTCATCTTTGTAATCCCGAAGGCCTACCTGAAACCTCACCTCCTCCAGGAAGCCCTCCCTGATTACCTCACCCTCTCTCTGTGTGTACCGGTTGCTTTCTCTTCATAGTACGACATGGGGAGGGGCCCCGTGCTTGACCCACCTCTGTTTCCCCTGCACTAGACCTGGTACTTGGCAAGAGAAAGGAAGCCTTTGGAAAATGGCTGCTGGACCCGGTGGATGGAGTTCAAATGTTGATGGGGAGTGTGCCGGAGTGTGCTGGGCTTGGAGAATGGAGGGAGCCTCAGGCAACAAAGGACAACTGGGCAGAAACAAGTTCTTGTTCATAGATTCCTTTGGCCCTGGCCAGCCAGTTTCCTGGGGGCACAATAGCATTCCTATAACTTGCTCTCTTTTGTTCACCTTGACTGTGGAAGGGAGCTTTAGCTACATTTTCTGAAGCCGACTGATCACACTAGCCCCAGCGTCCATGGAAACCTTTTGGGGCTGAGCTTTCCAAAGCAGCATGACTCCAGGAGGCCCCCAACAGCCTCAGTGAGCAGGGTCAGAAACAACCGGTGTCATGCTGTCCATCACAAGACCGAAAGCCACTGTTCTATCGGGAAACAAGTCGGGTGGGGAGGTGTGTGGGGGGCACCCCGTAGAGGGAGGCTCTCTGACTCCTTTTCCGCCTTGCCTGGTCCAAGTCAACTGGGACCTCCGGGGAATTAACTCGCCTGATCACAGGATCACAGAAGTGCAAGGCTCGTGGGGCTGAAAGTCATGCCAAGGGTTGGCTAGACTTAAGGGAGGTCCTGGGATCAGCGGTATTGGCATCACCTGGAAGGTGGGTCGGAATGCAGAGTTTCAGGTCCTACCTTGCGCCCCCCGAGTTGAGATCTGCATTTTTTAAGGAAGATTTTATTTTTATTCGAGAGAGAGCAAGAGTGAGAGATCTCACAGAAGGAGAGGGAGAGGGAGAAGCAGACCTCCCGACGAGCAAGGAGCCCAACATAGGGATTGATCCCAGGACCCCGAGATCATGACCCAAGCTGAAGGCAGACGCCCCAACTGACTGAGCCACCCAGGCGCGCCAAGATCTGCCTTTTAACAAGGTCCCCAGGTGACTGATGGCTCGTTAAAGGACACTGACCATCGGCCACCAGCCCTCTGCCCTCATCCTTCCCAATGAGCCTGGTCCATCTCTTGGGGCCCCAAGAAGGTTCCCCCTTCTCGGGAGCTGAACACACATGGGTTCTAGCGCCACACCTTGGCCCTACTCACAATGGGCTTGATCTGTCCCATATGAGACCCATCAAACAGGGCGGACCTTCCTGCTACTTCTGAGCTGAGCTGGTAAGATCATGAGTAACAGGCTTCTCAGAAGCGGTGTGAACACACCTTCTGAAAGCTCCCAGGAGCAGAGGAAATGGGGCAGAGGGCAGCGACGGAGCTGCGTGTACCTGTTTGGACCCAGTCAAGGTGGAATCCTTCGCTGGCAAGTTTGGCCTTGCGCAGGTATTTAGAAGAAAACCGTAAACACACTCGGCCTCCTCATCCAAAGGCTGCTGGAAGTTAGTTCACAAATATCTAACGATCACGCAAGTGTTCTGCGAAAGAGAGAAATGCACTGTACCCATTTTACAGATCAGTAAAAGAAAGCACACAGAGACCAGCACCTCGCTCAGAGGGGCCGCAGCTGGGAGCCTGGCCCGCCAGCCGCTCGCTCTGGCCCGGTAGGGGTGGGGGGTGACGAGTCTTGTCATCAGTGAGCTGGAATGGATGCCAAAACCGAGCATTGGCCCCGGGGAACGCCGTTTAGATAAACTCCAAGAGGCACACGGGATGGAAATAGGGACCGAGCCGGAGCCTGTGCCCACAAGACACTTTGCCCACAAGAGATGCAACACATTTTCATAGCTGAAATTTACATAGTTCTTTATTCATGAAATTATGAACAGCTGCTATTTTCCTGCATTCCCAAGAAGAGTTGAAAAGGCAGCAGAGAAGAGAACAGACACGCTAGGCAAACTCCATCTGCCCCTCGAGTCTAACACTTTCTTCCCTGCAGATAGCAGACAATGGGGTTACCAGATGTCATTGCCTGCTTGGGAAGGACCCAGAAATTCTGTGTCCCCGTGAGCCAGCCAGGGCGGCCAACGCCTTTTCTTCCTCTGAAAACAAGAAATGCACCCGCTCCCGGCCAGTTCTCTAAGACAGGCTCTTCCCAAAGGAAAGCCGATGGTGGTAGATTATCAGGGGGACTTTGGAACTGTCACCCAGCCCGGACCCGCGTCCATGCACCCTGGCTTCATGCTGACTTTTGAAGAGGGCTTTCCGGTGCGCGAGTCTCCTCGCCCATCACCACCCTGGGGCCTTCTGGGGACTCGGGAAGGTCAGTTATCACTCTAAATACAGGGTGGGATACTGAAGCCAGGCCCCCGAAATTGACAGCATGAGGTCCCCCAGGCGGTGGGCTCTTTGTGCTTGTGTCTGCAGAATGGGACAGTGTGGGCTAAAGGGGAAGGACCCCCACTTAGTGGGAGGACTCCCAGTAGGTCCTCCGGCCCTCGGAGCTGCCGTAAGTCACCCCCTTCCCAACATGAGTGTCCCAGGAAGCACTTTCTGTCCCCCAGGCCCAGCCTCTGTCTCCCACAGTTCTCTTGCCAAACTCGCATTGGACTCTTGTGTGCCTCTTTCCCCCTTGGCCACCCAAAGTTCCCCTCGGAAATCAAAAGGAGCCTTGTCCTCCCGTCACAGTGGGGAGAAGGGGGCATTGGATGCCACAGACATCGTAACCACCTTTCCCTTCCCCTGCAATTGTCTCTGGATCTTTATTCCAGAGGCCACAGTATGGCTTCCCATGGCCGCTCAGGACAGAACACTCTGGAAGGTCATCTGGCAAGGAAGAAGCTGCGATGGGACAAATCCAGTTGAAAAGGTCCCTGGACCATCTGGTGGGGGGTGGGGGAGGGTGGCTCCGGTTGTAGGCGTGAGAACGGCCAGCAGCCGTGTCCCGGTTAACGGGAGGATGTGTTTTTCCTGTTTTTCGAAGAGCAGCCTGCTTCTCCACACCTTGAGGCTGAAATTAAAGCAGGGAGGAGCACATTCTGAGAGATGTCGTAAGGGAGATCAATTACCCCACTTTCTTTGCCAATGCAAGCACTGGGCTGCCATCTCTGGAAGTCAAAATACCAGGAGGGTCACGAGAGGGTATCATCTTATCTCCTTTTAGCTTGTTTGTGCATTGGGAGCTTTTTGCTCACTCTCACTCTCTCCGAATAGGAGAGAAAGGCAGAGTTGGGCGGGACTAGACTCCAAATCCAGGATGCTGGGTCTGGGCAAGGGCTGATGATCTTCGACGTTATCTTCTGGGCTTTGATCTTTATCAAGGCCAGGAAGGAAAAGTTGGATATAATTTTGTCGCCATGTCAGGTTCTGATCCTTAAAGACACGGAGCCCCAGGCGATCAGTGCGACCCCGAGAGGTCACTTTCTGGTACGGAGTCACCAAGCCCCGGCTAGCACCCACTGTGCAAGAAACGGGTGGAGGTCCGCTCTCTCGAGATGGGCTTCTGGTGTGAGATTCAAGCTTTCCTGCCTGGGAGTCATCTGGGGAGAGAGGGGCCCGTGGGCCAAGGGTTGGGCACAGTGTCTGCGGTTCTGAGGGCTGTCCCTTCCACCCATCAGCCAGGTGGCCTTGGGCCGGTCCCAAGTCCTCCGTTCAGTCCTCTGTTCTTAGCTTCTTCTAATGTAAGAAAGGGATGCCCATCCAGATGCCCCCTTGTTGGGCAATCGCCGTCTCAACCGCGACAGTGTGTTCGAAGGCACTTTGCAAACTGCGTGTCTGGGTGCAGCTAGGGGCTCTCTCGAGGGGAAGAGGACAGTGGATTAATTTCCTCCTTAACCTGGGGGGCTGGACCTCCGTGTTCTGCAACGGGCACTATGGGGATCTGGCCAGCAGCCCCCAGTCTGTCCCATCAACTGATAAATGGGACTCCAGCACAGAACAAGTCATCAGGGGAGCCCCGGAAAGTTGCCACGGGGAAAAAAAAAAAATCAACGGAGGAAGCCCAGTTCCAGGCGGGCTTGGTTACCCCACGCTGCCCGCCTGTGACTGCCATCCTGTCGCATGAAAGAGAGACAGACTCGCTCAGCCCTGGACAGAAAACCCCAGGGCCCGTTGGCACCCACCATGGGACCAAGATGGTGGTCAGCATGACCGTGATGGGGTCATGGGGCTCCAACTTACTACCAGGAACGTGGCTTGTCACTCATACGCCCTTCCCTCCAATCAAATGGCAGAGGGCCAGCATCTGCAATGTGCTGAGGTGTCGAGGTCCCCGTCCCTCTGTGCTTGACCTTCACGTAATTAGGAGCGCGAATCTGCGGCAAAGCCCTCTACAGACATGTCCCACAGCTGCCCGGCAAGGCTCTCTGTGTCCCCCTTCGGGATGGTGTCCCACTTCCAGGGAGCTTGAAAGCCCACCTGGCCTCTTCTGCAGGACACGTAGTAGCAAAAGAAGTCAAAGAAATATAAAACGTAAAAAACGGCCCCGTCAAAGCTGTAAGTCAGCCTGGGTTTTGTGAGGGCCTGAGCGTTCTCACCAGCATCTCCCACAGCTGGAAACAGGAGCTGGCACCCAGACCTGAGCCTGGGGAGCGGGACCCCAGGTGGCTAGAGCCCTAGCCCAAGAGGAATGTTCCTGACCGGACTTTGGGGGGGGGGCGTCACCACGGAGAGCCCCAGGCACCGCTCGCTCCAGGTCGAAGCTGATGAAACCCTCATTCTGGGAGCCCCGTCAAGAGCTGGGACTTGGGGAGCCCGAGAGCTCAACTCTCTCCCGCCCAGAACTGAGGCAAGAGAAAAGACCCAGGAGGGCTTCCCTCTCCTGTTCCCAATGCTGACCGCCCTCTCCCTGACACCCATCTGCTCTCTGAGATGGCAGGAGAAGAAAACGAGGGGAGAGAAGGAGGGAGGAGAGGGCAGGAGCCGGGGAGCCAGCACTGCTGGGTTTAGGGTGAGCACTCCCAGCCTGCCCTCTGGCCGGTGGACGCCCCCGCCCCTTGGCCCAAGCCCCCAGCCCTCCCCGGGGGAAGGGGGACGGCTCCTCGGGCTTCCCTGCAGCCCTGCCAACAGCCCGGGCTTGGCGACAGCCTTTTTCGCGTTCTGCTCTTTTCTGAAGCCTCCATTCAAACGCTTTTTAGCACAGATGCCTCATGCATCAGTCCAATGCTAAAAAGATGCAGTAAGTGAAATTTTTGCCATATGTTAATACACATGTTTTAGTTTCCATAAATGCTCAACGCGGTTTTTATGGTACTCGGAATGGTGGTGTTTATACTGTTTTGAGGGGCTTTGAATTCAAATGTGCAAATGATTTTTTACAAGATGTGATTCAAGGACGAGCTACAGTTGGGGTCGCCTGCCATCCAGATGGAGGAGGCTCTTGGAGGCTGTGCGCCTGCCACTTGTGACTCAGGGCGAAGCCTGCCATGTCCCTGGCTCCTTGTTGGGGGTGGGCGGCGCTGGGGGCTGGTTCTCAGAGCTGACCAGGACCTGACTACTTGGGAATCGGGGCAGGGAACCAGCCAGGCCTCGCAGACTCTGTGTGACCAGGTGTGCTGGGGGTACCCGGAGGATGGGGCAGGGGTCCCTGAGCTGGGGCCACACGGCGCGGTTGGCAGCAGGAGGAATGACCGGTGGAACGCAAGGGGAACTAGGTGGCATGGAGCAGGCCTGGCCCGAGGATCCAGCACCTCCCCCGCCGGGCAACACTCCCCTCTTCACCCTGGACATCCTGCTAGAAGGCTCCCCTCTCTGCCTGGACACACCATCCCCTGCCATCCCTCCCTCTGTGCCTTTATGGGGGGTGTTCTCTCTGCTCCATAGCTCCT
>CM053621.1:25041492-25062486 GCA_028646535.1 Procyon lotor | reverse complement strand
TGCAAAGGGAGGTGACTGGTCTGTTCTCTAGAAATGAGTGTTTTTAAAGAAGAAGCAGGTCGATGAGGGAGCTCTGTCATGTGTGGAACAGGTCGGGAACCCACAAGCATGTCACTGGGGGAAAACTTGGTGGGGTGAGAGACCCTCCCTCCCCTAAGGAAAGATTGTTCTGTGAGGCCTCAAAGGGCTTCCGGGAAGCAGGGTTTCAGTTCAACGGAGGGAAGAACATTCTTTCCCACTGGAGCTGTTGGGAAATGTGATGAGGTAGTGAGTTGCCTATCACTGTCCACTCCACCGGAGCTGAGGGAGGCGAGGCCTGTCACAGAGGTACGGCAGATGCCGCTCTTTGCGGTGTCAGGACCCAGGGCCCGAGGCTGCTCAGGACGGCAGCTTGGACCCCTCAGCCTGGGTTGCCCCGTGAGCCACCCAGCCCCCTCTGCTGCTGATGGCTGGAACCATCCACAGAGCTAGGACTGCAGCATCCTCGAGATGAGATGTGAGCTCATAGCTTCCCCCCTGGTGTTTCCCCGCATCCTGCAAGCTCCTGGTGGGTGTTCTAAAAGAAAGGACGGGGAAGGGTTGCCTGACCCGTCAGACAACATTCCAAGAGAACAGACTCCAGGAGCAGAGCCCGGTCTGGGTTCTCAGGTCCCCACCGAGCGCCAACGACTTGCTAGGCCCTTCACGTCTATTCTGATGTGGTGTCGGCCTTCTTCCCTCCGTGCCAGACCCCGGAGCCGGCCCAGATGAGGACAGACCCAGAGCTCAGACTCAGGACAATCAGGTCGGAGTCTCCCCTCGGCTCCTTCACTCGCTGTGTGGCCTCGGGGAAATTATTTAACCTTTCTGAGTCTTGGATTCTGAGGGTAATGGTGTCCACCTCCACGGGTGGGGGTGAGGGTTGAGTAGGCAATGAGGCAGAATTACAGACTGTCTGCCCCTTCACCAGGGAGGGGGGAGAGCCCGTCCTCTGATGAGTAATTAAAAGAACTCGGGACGGTGGTCGTGCTGGGGCTCAGGGAGGCATGAGGAGGGGAAAAGGGCGAAAGACTAGCTGTCCAAGGGCAAGATAGAGATGAAGCCCCGTCTTCCTCAAGAATAAGGAGGGCAATGGGCTAACCATCTGCCAACCACAGAGGGGATCTAGGGTGGAAACACAGGTTCAATTCATTCATTCAGATGACAAAATATTTCATGGGTACCCCCCCTCTTTTTAAGTAGGTTCCAAGCCCAGTATGGAGCCCAGTGCGGGGCTTGAACTCATGACCCTGAGATCAAGACCTGAGCTGAGATGGAGTCAGCCATTTAACCAGCTACGCTGCCCAGGCGCCCCTTGTGGGCACCTCTTAAAGGCCCAGTACTTGAAGTTAGGGCACTGGGGATAGATACATCAATTAACAGAACTGCCACTCAGGCAGGGAAGACAGGGAGTAAACAAAAGAAAACCATTAGCCTGGAGCATCATAGCACGTGCTGCAAAGAGCTGTGAAGAGCAGCAAAGCAGGGTGAGAGGTGCTGGTTTACCAAGGGGCTGTGCAGGGAGGGCCGCTGTAGGCAGAGGTGGTCCTGCTTACAGGATGTTGGGAGGAAGAGACTCCCAGATAGAGGGACAGCAGATGCAAGGGCCCTGAGGCAGGCATTTGGGGCCGGCAGTGTCACCATGGCCGCAGCCCACGAAACGCCTCCTGTGAGTACGGCTCCGGCTAGGCCCAGGTTGGGGGCACACATGCGGACCGAAGCCCTGAAAAGGGCGAGCTTCCACGGTGAGCTAGCTCTGCCCCCCGCCCCCCACCGCCCCGGCTTGCTGTGTCACACAGACAGCACCTTTTCCCTCTCTGGGCTCTCTGTCTGTCTCTCTGCGTAAGGAAGGGTTGGCCTGAGCTCCAAGGGTGGGCTCTGACATCTGTGAGCTTGAAATCTGGAGACCAGAAAACGGGCCCGCACTGTGGGGATGTGGAGCAGAGCGGAGGGCAGGAAATGGCCCTCATGGAGGATGCCCTGGTGGCAGCAGAGAGAACCCCCTCGCCCTGCCTGGTGTGAGTGGCTGTAAGGACAAGCCTCGCGGGCACCGGTGGCCCATGTGGTCCCCTCTGCATGTGCAGGTGACAGACACAGTTGTCTGTGGCGTCGTCTGCTTGGAGCAGGCCCAATACCTGAAAGACTTCTTGGTCTGAGTGGGCGTTGTGGGGAGCTGGCCTGGATTCCTGGAAAACGAGCCAGCCTATGGCGAGGTAACCGGGCAAGCCAGGACCTACCCCAGGGAGGCCCTCCAAGCCAGGGCTGGCCCCCTCCCACAGGGCGCTCTGGTACCTGCCCTCGGAGACCACCGAGCCCACCCTCTCGCCTCCACCCAGGGGGCCTTTTGTAGCCAAGCCACCGGGACTGGGCCTTTAAGCCCCTTGCTCTCAAAGCGGAAGCTTCCCGATCCAGAAAGTTCGGAAAAGACTCATTCTGATCTTGCCGGGCTCTCCTAGGGTCAAAAAGACGACCCTATGGGTGGGAAACCCTTGGTGAATGTGACGATCTTTACGACCAGGTTGGTTTTCACCGGGAGAAGGACCAGGACCCACATCGGGGCCCCTGGACCTCTTACTCTGCCTTCTCCCTTTGGCCAGGCTGCTACCTGAGGGCTGGGGTGCCCCATAGAGGCCTGCCACCCTGTGGGTCCCTTTTGCCTGCCTGTGGCCCTAGGTTGTCCCAGCTGTGTGTCATTCACCTCAAGGAGTCATTCTAGTCCCCTTAAATCAGGGTTTTTCAGACTTAACATGTGCATGAGTCAGTTGGGGATCTCATTAACACGAGCGCTCTGGTTCAGGAGGTCTGGGGGGGCTCTGGAGATCCTACATCTCTAATAGGCTCCCAGGGTTTAGGAAAACATTATCCAAGGACACTGATTAAAGATGGCAGGGACCGTCATGCTAGGGTCTAGGGTTTTGCAGTAGGGGAGGGAGATGGGGCTCAGCTCCAATGACCAGTGACGAGGAGAAGTGGGGACTCAGAGCCAAGGAGAACAGGGTGGGGTTAGTGATAGAAAATTAGTCAGAGGAAACACCAGCCATGGTGGGGGGAGGGGGGTGGTTTCTGGCCAAACCGACCTGACAGGATTCTTGCCAAAGGCAGGCCAGGGTGTCAGCATCCCCTGGGGGATGGTCGGGGGTGGGGGGTGGGGGGAGGAATTTGGTCAGATATCCAGGGTGATCAGATATGGAGAATGGGGGATTCTGGTTAAACTGACTTAGCGGGATTCTTGCTAAAACTGGACAATACTGAAATAAGGATGGAATTCTAAAAGGGAGGGCCTCACTGAAAGATTTAGGGGAGCCCGAGCAAACTTTCGTCAAGGGGAGAATCTTTGTCACCAGGTGACACGCTGCAGGGGTAGGGACCCCGCTTGGAGTAGAAAACCACGGATACCTGAAACTCCACGTGTCGAAGACAGGGTTCAAAGTCTCCCCTCCCACACCCTCTGCTGCCCTAACCCTATATATGCCCAGTAATGACGAGCGCCACCATCATTCCCTGCTTCTCAAAGGCTTTTTAAAAAAGGTGTAAGTTCTATACAATACAGTACATCTCTTTTAAGTGCATTTTGATCACTGTATACACTCATGTAGCCATCGCCCCTACCAAGTTCTAGAATGTCCGCATGGAATTCTAGAACTTTCCACAAGCCTCCGAAGTTCCCTTTGGCTGTCGACAGCCCCCATCCCCTGCCAACCTTCTCAAGGACTATGTTTCTACATTCGTCTCCTGTCTCTTCCACCCCATCTCCCTTGCTGCTAGGTCTCCCCCACTCATGTGCCAACACACTCTGGCATGCCCTCCCTTGACCCCACGTACCTGCTTATCAGAACCAGGTGGGCTGGAGTTGCTGATGACCTGTGGCACCCCTGAAGGCCGGGACTGGCTTTTGTTTTCTCACCATCTCCTCCACGGTCATGAAACACCTGTTGAAGAAACCCACGTTGATGCTTTGGGCTCCAACTTTCGCGTTTGTTTATACATGGCTGAAGGAATAGATTGTCTATCTTGAACGGGAAAATCCATCTGTTTCCATAGATACCTGATCATAATGACTAATTATGACAAATAATAATTTGACATAATGACATAATGACAAAATGACATTTGTAAAATGTCAAAAATTGAAAAAATTGACATAATGACAAAAACCTTTTTTTTCTATTTTATCATAGAGTATGTGATCTCTATGAGTATCATATCTCTGATATACATACTTCCTCACTGCAAGTCCGCGAGGTAGGATCTTTATTACCCTCATTTTTCAGTTGTGGGAGCTGAGGCAGAGCGAATTTAAGCAACTTGCCCAAATTCACGCGCCTGAAGACTTGTACGTGGCCTTGCCAGCGTCCGGACCCGAGCAGCCGGACTCCAAGGCCAAGTTCCTAACCACTTTCCTACCCTCCACGCGTGAAGCCCAAACATGCTGTGATGAGGGGCTGGGAGGTAGGGGGTCGGGGGAGAAGAGGGGTTATTCAGAGACAAGGGAAATTGGTCAGAACTTTGAAAGGTCCCAAACGCCGGGCTGCTGAGTCTGGACATCTCCCTATAGACAACGGGGAGGGGGGTCATTTAAGGATTTGGACGGGAGAGGAATGAGAGCAATTTGCATCACGGACCACTGCCCAGGGAAGAGGAGGGGCAGAAGGTCGAGGCAGAGGAGCCCAGGAAGGGATGGTGAGGTTGCTCCCCAGCGCGTCGAGGGTGTTGGGGAGGAGCAGGCTAGGAGCACAGTAGATGGATAAGGAAGTGGGCGAGGTACCAGCAGGATCCAGACACGTGTTTGGTTTCCTCCCCCGCTGCGACTCGACTGCAGTGGAGGTCAGGCTGGCCTGACAAGGCACACTCTCCCTGGCGAGGCCGCTGGCAGGACCCAAGGTCACAACCGAGCAGGCAGCTGCCTGCATTGCTGAGGTCAGCCTCACCGACCCTACATGGCAGTCCAGAGGATGTGGCTGCCCAGGAAATGCCACCCTCCTTTTCTCACACTTGGGCGTGTTGGACCTGTGATCAGGCAGTGCACCTAGGTGCAGACATCTGGGTCCCCTTCCCAGAGATCCCGCTGTCCCGCATCTGAGCTGGGGCCCCAGCCCCGTTCGTGACGTGTTACCCATCACGGGCGGAACAAGGCTTGGGGGCTGGCGATCCCAGGGCGGGGGGGCAGGGGTGCTCTCTGCATGTGAAGGATCCTCCCAGTGCCGGCAGAGAGCCTGCCTCTCCCCCCAAAGGTGGCCAGAAGGTCCTAAGCAAGCCCCCCACCCCAGCCCACCCCAGCTGCACACATCCACTTCTCTTTGGCGGAGCCTTGAACGCCAAAACCAGGTTGGGTGGAGGGACTGGGAATTTACCCTGAAACCGAATATGCACATTGCTTCTACTTGGGTTGTGTGGTTTTGGGGGTGTCGGTGGGGCTTATGGGTGGCCACAGTCATTTCTGGGAAGCTGTGGCTCATTCTTCCTTCCTTGTGGCAGCAGGAAGAAATAAGCCGCCTGTCTTCTGTAGGCACCGCATTGTATCTTGTGAGACCACAAGGAGCGCAGGTGACCTTTGAACAACATAGGTTTGAACTGCACGGGTCCACTTACGTGAGGTTTTTTTGGGATAAATACAGGACTGTGTTTTCTCTTCCGTAGGATTTTCTTTTTTTTTTTTTTTTCCTTTCTTTAAAATTTATTTATTTTAATAAATTTATTTATTAGCATGAGTGGGAGGGGCAGAGAGAGGGAGAGAGAATCCCAAGCAGACTCCGAACTGAGCAGGGAGTCAGATGCAGGGCTCGATCCCACGACCCTGAGATCACGATCCAAGCCAAAACCAAGAGTCAACTGCTCAACCAACCAAGCCACCCAGGCGCCCCTCTTCCGTATGATTTTTCTGGATAACATTTCCTTTTCCCTTGCTTGCTTTATTGTAAGAATACAGGATATACCAAATATGTGCCTATCGACTATTTATGTTATCGGTAAGTCTTTTGTCCAACAAGAGGCTGCTGGTTAAGTTTGGGGGGAGTCAAAAGTTATATGCAGATAATTGACTGCAGGGACCGGGTGTCCCTAACCTGTGCATTGTTCAGAGGTCATCTGTACATATGTGGCTTCTGTCTCCAGTTCCTGACACAGGGCTCCTCAAACCTTCGGAACTTCCCAAGAGGTAGGGGAGATAGGAACATCTTCTGCTACTTGTAACAAGCCCCTTTCATCCATAACCCGAGCTCTGCTAACGAGGTGACCTTTGGTGCACCCCGTGATGCCTCCAAATGGCTGCTTGCCCGGGGGAACCAGCTATGTGATTAGGGGGTTGAACTCTCCTCCCCACCCCCTGACCTGGGAAGGGAGAGGGGCTGGAGATTGAGTTAATCACCAATGACCAATGACTTAACCAATGGTGACTCTAATAAGAATCTCCATAAAATCCCCTACACGGGGGCACCTCGGTGGCTCAGTCGGTTAAGCGTCAGCTTAGGTCGTGATCCCAATGTCCCACATTGGGATTAAGTCCCACATCGGGCTCCCTGCTCAGTGGGGAGCCTGCTTCTCCCTCTGCCTGCTACTCCCCCTACTTGTGCTCTCTCTGTCAAATAAATAAATAATATCTTAAAAAAAAGAAAAGAAAAAATATTTTTTAAAAAATCCCCTACACAGAAGGTTCTGTGATCTTCCTGGTTTGTGGCCATAACCAGGTGCCGGGAGGGGGTCCATCTGCAGGGGATGGAGAGGCTCCGTGGGTACTCCTGACCCCTGCGTCCTTGCTCAATGCCTCTCTTCCTTTGGCCACTCATTTGTACCTTTATATATTTTTTAGAGTAAACTGGTAACAGTAAAGTGTGTCCCTGAGTCCTGTGAGCATTCTAGCACATCACCAGGTCTAAGGAGGAGGTCATAGTAACCTGTGACTTTGTAGCTGAGTCAGACGGAAGTGTGGGCGCCCTGGCACCCAATATTCTCACGCCTGACATCTGCGGGGTGGGGGGGGATGGTCTCATGGGACCGAGCCCTTAAGCTGGGTTAGTGGGGTCCGCACTAACTCCAGAGAGTTAGGGTCAGAATTGAATCGAATTGCAGGACTCCCCCTTGGTGTCCAGAAAGTCGGAGAATTGGCTGGTGTGTTGGGAGGAAACCCACACAACTGGTGTCCGAAGGGGTGTAGACAAATACAATTTCGAAGTGTCTACCTCTGTCCAGCCCCCCGAGCTAGGAGCTTCCTCCCTGAGACCGGGGATGCGTGGTTCCTCTGTGCGTCCAGGGCCCAGCTGCGGGCCTGGCATGGACAGGCTTGGCGAAAGGCCAGGGGGTCAGAGAATGAATGGAGGCACCCCACCGTCCCAAAGAGAGAGGGAGAAGGACGTGCCAGAAACCCGTCAGAGAAGAGTCCAAAAGCCGTGGAATGAGCTACAAACACGTGAAACACAGTTCACACTTGGGTTTATACTGTCGTAGTATAAGAACAGTCTTCTAGAAAGTGAGAGCTAACTCTACCCCGTACGTAGGAGCAGGACCCGTCCACTGCATCCTCTTTCTTGACGGACCCTCCGCCCGCTCACCCGGGGAAGCCGCACATTCACGGTGACGGGCACATGGCTTTGTGTCCCCGGGAAGACAAATGTCTCACTCTCCTCCAATTACTGGATATACCGCTCATGGTCAGCTATGGTTCCTTTCTGGGTAAGCGGGATTATTGGGAAAAGATGTGAAAATCAGAGTCTGTGTTCATATTTCTAAGGGTTCGGCTCGGCCAATCTAAAAACCATGTGGATCGTCAAAATGCGGCTCCAGTGAGTATTGGACTCATTGGAAGAACCAATTATTTGTTGCTGCTTCTTTTTTTTTTTTTTTTTTCGGGAAGAGAGCATGCGCATGCTTGAGAGCGATCAGGGGAGGGGCAGAGGGAGGGGAGAATCTTAAGCAGACTCCGCCTTCAACACAGAGTCCAACAGGGGGCTTGATCTCATGAGCCCGGGGTCATGACCGGAGCCAAAACCAAGAGTCAGATGCTTAACCAACTGAGCCACCCAGGTGCCCCTGTTTCTTATTCTTTAATAATGAACTCAGCGTGGTGTCATGCGGCACTTCAAGTGTTTCCAGATCGCCGATAATTAAACTGTATACAAATGACACCGATAGAGATACAGAAAGTAATACAGTTTCAAGTCGGGACGCCACACGTAGCTTAAAATGGGTCATGAATACGCTAAAATATTTATTTACCTACTTACTCGTTTATTTAGTGAGCTCCACGCCCAGCGTGGGGCTTGAATTCACAACCCTGAGATCAAGCGTCCCATGCTCCATCGACTGAGCCAGCCAGGTGACCCCTAAAATTTATTCATTCATTCATTCATTTATTTTAAAGATTTTATTTATTTGACACAGAGAGAGACAGCGAGAGAGGGAACGCAAACAGGGGGAGTGGGAGAGGGAGAAGCAGGCTTCCTGCCGAGCAGAGAGCCTGATGCAGGGCTGGATCCCAGGACCCCGGGATCATGACCTGAGCCGAAGGCAGATGCCCAACTGACTGAGCCATTCAGGTGCCCCTAAAATTTATTTTTTATAACATGAGGGATTTAAGGCAAATCTGGAAATTCTGAGGACTCCTACTGCTCAGATTTGCAAGGGGTGGGAAAGGAGGTAATAAAACACGCTCCCCTCATTACTCGCGCCCACAGTTTGCCAACAAAATACACCTGCAGAGGGTGTATTTTGGCACCCTCTGCACCCATGGCACGAGGGGTTTCTGTTTTGGAGAAAAAAAGAATCTCTGGAAAAAATCTGAAAACACAGAGGATGTAAAGTGTACCTGAAAATCACTGCAGTTGGGGTGGAGGTGGGGGTAGAAAATATTGATTTCCCCGTGAAACTGTCACTAACAAATTATTATCTGCTCACTCCTAACAGCTTGAGGAAACTAGAACAAGCCTGAAATTCAGAGTTAAACATATTTTATTCCTTGGAAAACAGTGTTTACCGTTAAGAAGTCATGACAAGTGTATTTCATCCACGAGTAAAGGCAATTTGGAGGGAGAGAGAAAGCCAGCTTCTAACTCATGGATTCATGGAGGCCTAAAGAAGTCAGCAAATTCAAAGGGAAATCGCCAGGAAAACAAACAAACAAATAAAACAACAACCTGAAACATGACAGGACACAGTAGATGAAAGCAATGTGTCCTGATTCAATAACACAGGACAAGACCACCGGTCGGTTGGAGAAAGAGCCCCCGTGAGGCTCAGGTAGGAAAAGGTCTCAATCACAATGTCAGTTACAGAGACCCGTGGATTTGGCCGGTATTGAAAAAGCCGACCTGTGGCAACTTACATGGGGTCATAAACCTCATCAGCAGCCAATCAAAGCGGGATTCCTAACACGGGTGATCAGACCAACAATGATCAATGCAGGGGATGCCGGACTGTCCTGCCCCATGGCATGAGGACGAAGAACCAGAGCCATTCTGGGGTCCCCTCGTGCCCATCGGTTGGACCCTGTGATGCTGAGGCCTTTGCAGAAAAAAGAAAAGAAAAGAAAAGAAAAACCATGACGTGCATTCCCTGCATTCAGTTCTTTGTTCTACGCCATCCATTCATCTGTGAGAAGACTGGTGATTACCCAAAACACATGTAACCGGAGCAGTGAAGCAACACGGTAGGGGACAGAGGGTAGCTGGCGCAAGTCACATGGGACTGTGCGTCACCATCGCCAGGCTTTATCTGCTGTGATTGAGCCGCTCTCGGAGATGATTGAAACTTCGGAGGCAACACTAAACGATTATCAGACAGACAGGTGGCCCGTGAATCGAGAATTCCTTTACATGTGCTAAACGTTAAAGGTTTTTTTTTTTCTTTTCCTGATGAGCTTCAAAGTGAAACCGTAGACATGTTTTCTCATTGCCTTCAGAAGTAAAAGCAATCTTTCACTGTTTATCATCTCAGAGAAATGATGACTATTTCAAAATCGTTTGGTAGAGAGCAAAGGAAACTTGCCAAAAACTAATCTCGTGGGGGTTCAAAGTAAAAACAAAATGAAACCAAAAACAAAACAACAACAAAATATACCCTTTCCAACAGAGAAGAAAAATTCTGGCATGGCGCAGGGTGTGTGTGTGTGTGTGTGTGTGTGTGTGTGTGTGTAACCCACAAGGTGTTGGTTACTGTATCACTAAATTTAAATGCACACTTTTCGGTGCATGATCACAGCAAAACAAATTATATTTTTAAATAACTGTTGAAATGCAATGAACCGATGAGCAAAGTGATGGCCAGACATATGGGATACATTTGCAGACCCGATGTAAGAAAGACCCTAGAACTTGAGTCTCTGCAGAGCGGCCGGGGGCTCAGCATCCCCGTGAGGGCTGATGAGGTTCAGAGCTTCCACACCATCACCACCGGGGCGGATACCGGGGCTTTGAGCTCGGCCGTGGCTTGGCCAAGCCCTGTGGTGAGTGAGGCTTGGATTGGACCCTGGATTGGTCCTGGTGGCCGACACTGACAACAGCTGGGCGGGTCCTGGCACCAAGATGAAGGGTGCGGAGGAGCTCCGTGGGGCGGTGGAGAACTTTCTAGCCCTTCGAGGTGCGTGGGCCCGGGTTCCATATTTTTTCCCTTGAAACCTGAACTCATGGGTCCCTAGATTGGACCCGTCTCAGTGGTATGAGGTGTGCTTGTAGGAATGACAAAAATGGCGATCCTCACATTGCTTTGTGAAAACACAGGTGATTAAAAAATAAGCCTTTTGGAAAATAGTTAACCTGAGACTTGTCTTAAGTCCATCGGTGAAGGGGTTAGTTATCGATGCATGCAAGTAAATCAGTGGTCAGACACTTGGATCACATTCAGACGAAAGACGGACCAAAAGCAGGGGGACCTGGCCGGACTGGCCCAGTGTCCCTTCCGCAAACTTCCATTTTGGGTCCCCCTCCTTCCGCAATGTTGCCTGGGCTCCAGCTGCCACGAGAGAGAGCAGGTGTGGAGAGTCAGAAGGAGGACTCGGCGGGGTTTCCTATTTCGGGGGTACCTGCTTTCCACCTGTGGTGCCTACTTCCTCTGTCCTGCTGTATGGACCTTGCCCCATGACCTCTGGGAGCCTCAGCCCCAGCCTGTGACATGCGACCTGCCAAGGCCTCTGCTGGAGGGCGTTAACTCACATGGTCCCTTCCAGCACCCCAGGGCAACCTATGTGACTTCTCTGAGAGAGACTGAAGTAGAGTTCTCCGGAGAAACAGCACCGATAGGATACGTAGAGATAAAAAGAAATCAGCTCCTGTGATTATGGGGGTCTGCAAACGAAGTCCCCGGATCTGCCCTCTGCAAGCTGGTAGCGCAGGAAAACTGGTGTGTTTGAGCCTGAGAATGAGAAGAGCCAATCGTCGAAGTTCTAGGGCAAGCCTGAAGGCCTGCAAACCAGTGGAGCCAGTGTTGTACATTCCAGTCTGAGTGCTGGAGAAGACCAAGGTCCCAGATCAGCAGTCAGGCAGAGAAGCTCTTCGTGCCATCAACTGATTAGGTGAGGCCCACCCACATTGGGGCTGGCCATAAGCTTGACTCAGCCTACTGATTCAAGCCCCATCTTATCTAGAAACACCCTCACGGACACACCCAGAAATGAAGTTTAGCCAAACATCTGGGCACCACATCTGACCCATAAAATTCACCCCCACAGGGGAGGCCGGCCCTGAGCACTGGAGCTGTGGGCTTGCAGGTCCCATCCCAGACCTCCACTGGGAGGTTTTGGGGCCCATGTACGTGATCTGCCGAGGCCTCCACGAGAGGAATTTGGGTGGGGGAGGTCTCCCCTGAAGACCAGAGACTGAGCTGAACCTGTAATTGGGTGCCTTGTCACGGGGGGGGGGGGGGGGGGGGGCTGGAACCCCCGAGCCTTAATTTCTTCAAGTTCAAATGACAATAAAGTAATATGCTCCCAGATATAGCACAAGTGAGACTTCACCATATCAAGAATCCCAACCTAGTTCCCGTCCCCTGGCATGCTTCCTTCCCGGTGCTTCTAGTCCCCCATCTTGCATAGGGCTGCCAGATAAAAATATAGACTGGATACTTTTTTTTAATATAGGCACAGTCCAAGCATTGCCTGGGACACCATTACACTAAAAGGAAAAAAAAATGAGTGGGGCACCTGGCTGGCTCAGTCAGCAGAGCATACAACGCTTGATCTCAGGGGTTGGAAGTTCGAGCCCCACATTGGGTGTAGCGATGACTTAAAAATAAAATCTTGCCAAAAAAAATGTGTTGTTTATCTGAAATTCAAATTTAACCGGGTGCGCTATATTCTTTGTGAAATCTGACATCTCTATCTCTGCAGAAATCCCAAGGTGAGGGCAGGCTTCATTTTAAATAACCTTCCCCCTGCCCTTAGATGACCACAAGAGAGGTTTATTTACATCTCATTATTCCTGCCTCAGGTGGGGAGAAACCACAGGGCTCCAGGGATTCAGGGTCAGAGTAAGACAGGAGGGCCTGGCCTCACCCCAAACCAGGCTCCATTCCGCCTGACCAGCCCCTGCGAGAGGGATGGGGTTGGGGCTGCTCTTAGAGCTAAGGACATCCTCTATCCTCAAGGTAGCCATTACACACCATTCTTCCTGACATTCATCTTGAAGTATTAGGGTGAAGTTACAGTAGCCTACAATTTGCTTTAAAATGCCTTAAAAAGAGGCACCTGGGTGGCTCAGTGGGTTAAAGCCTCTGCCTTCGGCTCAGGTCATGATCTCAGGGTCCTGGGATCGAGCACCGCATCGGGCTCTCTGCTCGGCGGGGAGCCTGCTCCCCCCCCCTCTCTGCCTGCCTCTCTGCCTACTTGTGATCTCTCTCTCTGTCAAACAAATAAAATCTTTTTTAAAAATGCCTTAAAAAAAACCCCACACACTGGATTTATGGATGGACAGAGGAATAGATTGATAGATGGATACATGATAAATCATAATAGAAAGTTAGTGATGGGGGGGTGCCTGGATGGCTCGTTGGGTTAGGCATCTGACTTTGGCCCTGGGTATGATCTCAGGGTCTTGGGATCGAGGCCCAAGTCAGGCTCCCTGCTCAGCCAGGACTCTGCTCCTCCCCTCTCTGCCCCTCCCCAGTGCTTGTGCTCTCTCTCTCTCTCTCTCTCAAGTAAATAAATAAAATCCCTAAAACAAAACAAAAAAACAGTGGTAGAACCTAGGAAGAGGTATCGACTTTGCTGTACGTGTTGAAATTTTTCAAATTAAAGTGCTGCAAAAAATTAAATTAAAACGAATTTTAAAAACCCCGCTCATTACAGAAAATCTCTGATCTCACGACTCAGCGATATTTCGTTGTATTTTCTCCCTGCTTTTTTCTGTGCCTTTGTTGTTTTACAGAATGGAGATCATCCCAACTACCTTTCTTCCTTCCTGCTTTTTATCACACACCAACCATGGTCAGAAGTTTGCATTTACCGGGGGCCGAGCACTTACCCAGACTTACCTCATTTAATCCCCGGTGTCGTAGTGAAGCATGTCCCATGTCAATGAAGCCCATCCACGAGCGTCACTTGCAACGACGCAATACCTTGCAGCGACACGGTATTCCATCACACAGAGTTATCTCACTGTTCTTGGAAGTTTAGGCTACGTGCCATTTTTTGGCATGATCCGAACGATTTCTGGAACACCATCGGGCTGAAGTCTTGCTGTTCATCCATCGTCCCCCTTCCCTCGGGACGGCTTCCGAGCCTGAGCATTTCTCTGGCTTTATCTTCCCTTAAAGGCATTTTGATGTCCCTTCCAGGCTACTGCGGGCCCCTTTGGGGCTGGAGGCCTTGCTCCCAGGCGGGGCCCTGGAGCCCAGGGTGGGCGGGGCTTCACCCCGGGGTGGGGGTTGGGGGCCCATAGCGACTCAGGGCCCTGGAGAGCCGCTCCAGGTGCTCCCTATCCACCGGAGAGGGGCTCGTTGGGGGAAATGGGGGTCAGGCGTCTGGAGGCCCGTGGGAGTCTCCTCTTAGAGGCCATCCTCAGAATCGGGGCTGGGCGGACGTCTAGAAAGAGGATATTCATCAGCAAAGAGCCCTAGAAGCGGGGAGAGATCTTTTCAGTAGTTGAAAGTGTCATTTAAATTCCATTTCTGGGGGGCGCCTGGCTAGCTCAGTTGCTACAACATGTGACGCTTAATCTCAGGGTCAAGAGTTCAAGCCCCACATTGGGCGTGGAGTCTAATTAAAAAAAGAAAAAGAAAACCAAACAACCAAATTCCATTTCTGTCTGGAGTATCAGCGCTTCCCAATATTTAGAAGGTATTTCTGTCTTGTTTCTCTGGCTCTGCGTTACGCCTGGAGTTTAAATTCGGGCCGCTGCTCGAGGCTGGGCGCACGCAGGGAGACCGGTGGACGGGCAGCCTCGGGAGCCACTCTTCCTTCTGCTCTGCCTTTTCTGGGAGGTGGGAGGTCCCGGAGAGCAAGGCCCTTGGGCTGGCTGACCCTGGGCACATCCCTTTTCCCCTGTTAGCCTCAGTTTCCCCATCTGTAAAGCAAAGGCAGCGCTTTCTCTTCCGCGGGTGGCCTGGCAGGACGCACACGGGTGCGAGGCACAGGGCCAGACCCACAGCAGGCCCCCGGGTCGCGAGTGGGGTTGGCCGCCTTTTCTCGCCGCCCCCTTGGGGACGTCGCCTTGGACTCGCAGACTTGGCTCTGCTCCATCTCACTCGGTCTCCTCCCTGGAGCCCGAGTGGAATGTTTTCTCTTCCCTCCTCCTCCTCTTCCTGTGCACTGTCTGTGGGACTCCTCCGGTGTCCCGGGCTCCCCAGGGGAGGCTGGAGCCCTCTCTCGGCCCGGCCCCTGCCCCGTAGCCCACCGGGCTGTTTCCAATTTGGATGCCATGCCTCTTGCTCCTTTACATCCCAGCCGCCTCTTTGATGGAACTAATGATGATCTAGGACTCCGGGGCCCCGGACCTCCCCACACTGAGATAAATCCTGCTCCTTTGCAGACAGGGGGCCTCCAGCCCCGCAGCTGATGTCCCTCCTCCAGGCTGGACTGGGAGGGGAGGGGGCTGTGGGAGCCCCCCCCCCATCCTGGAGGGCCGTGAGGGGCCTCCCCTGGACCCAGGGAGACAGGAAGAGAGGGATTTCTCCAAGGCTCGAAGAGGGGGTCCCACCACTTGGTGGGGGGAGCGGGCAAGTCTGTGAAAGACCCAAGTGCAACGCCCCCCATGTTGTCCCTCAGCTACCCTGGGATTCACGGGGATTGATCAGTCACCTTGAGCACATTATGCCTCTGAGCCTGTCCGCCGGGTGGGGGAAGTGGTGGGCGCCGTGATTCTAGAGGTGGAGGGCTTGCAGAAGAGCCAGCAGTGAAGGCAGTGGAGGGCAGAACCCTCTGATTTCTGGCCTCAAAGCCAGCACCCCCTTTCTACTTGGCACCCCAATGCCGCCTCTCGCCTTCTTTCACGTTCTTCTCCTGCACCCCCTCCCCTGCCGCTGGCTGCCAGGAATCCACCTCAAATGTATCCATGTAAAAATTTAAAATACATCCAGGTTTAACTAAAGAATGTTGGGCTTTCTGGGGGTGTCACATCCCCCAGCAAAGGGCTCCATCAAACCACTGTGCTTGAACATCAGAAACACATGTGGCCCTCAAATGGGGAAGCAAGAGCTCACCTGGCTTCTCCCCTGGGGGTTGAACCCCATCTGCTTGGGTGGCTTCAGAGTCCCCCACCAGCCTGGGCCCTGCCCATCTACTCTGGCTCATGTGACTCGATTTTCTGAGCCCCGTAGCTTCTTAGAAGAGACCTCCACCCAGACTGGTGGTGACCCTTTGCAGGAGCCAAGGGAAGGGATGAAGGTTAAGGGAGGGGGGTGTGGAAGCTCTACCCACGGGCCTTGTAGGGAGGCCAAGCCCATCTTGTCCAGCTCTGCCCCTCTGAGCAGCTTCTGCCCCGGATCCGGCCCTGGAACCCCTCTCAACTTTCCAGGGAAGGGATGTGGGGTCCCAGTCTCCTCCAGACTGGGAACCCTGGGGGCAGGCGCTCTTACTGCTTGTCCTTGAGACCAGAGCTTTTCTCAGGGCCTGGGCATACAGCAGGTGCCCAATAAATGTCTGCAGTGTGGACCTCGGTTCCCAGCATACCCTCTCTGTTCAGTCACCCATCAGACAGCCACGGCCCCTAGAGAGTGGGCTTTGGGGAGGTGGTCTGGTAATGAAGTGTGGGTAGGGGAAAGCCTCGCGGGGCCATGGAGGCGGTTGCGGGTCTTCCCTGGCCAGGCCAGGCTAGCCAGACACTGACCCTTGACCTTGGCTTTGCAGAAAGGGCCTGGGCTGTGGCTTCTCACCCCGGGGCAGCCGCCACAGCACCCGGAGAAGGAGGAGGAGGCGTCTGCAGTCTGTGCCCATCACCTGAACTGCACCGGGCGGGGAGGATAACAATTATTGGGAGAGGTTTGGGGAAAAAAAAAAATCATTATCAAATAACTACAGCTTGAGAAAGTTGGCCGGCGGGACGGAAAACGTGGCCTGGATCGCGCCGGGGCGGCCGCCGCCGCTCACAGGCGCCCCGCGGTAGCCAAAAATGGAAGGAAGCACATCTGCAACGCATTTACGTGATGTTCACCTTTGAAACCGCGCGGCTGGATGGAGGCGGTGAGTTCACGCGAAAGGAAAAACTCTTTAAGAGGGCTTTCCTTCGGGGACCTGTCGGGCGCGGGAGGCAGCGGGGCTCGGGCGGCGGGGAAGGGCGCCCCCTGCCTGGCGCGGGCGGAGCGGGGACGCGCGCGGGGCGGGGACCGGGACCGGGGCGGGAGGCGGGGCATCCTCTCCGAGCCTCAGTTTCCCAATCCGGACAACGAGGGGTCTGAATTTTCAGGGCTTTCCCCCTGGGGGCCATTCCAAGAGTCTTTTCTTGTCATTGGTGGTTCTCTATGCGTCGCTGATGGAGAGAGAGGGACCGGCCCTTGGGTGGGGAACAGGAGGAGCCCTCATGATGTCCTGCGGGTTCCCGGGCTGCTGTCATTGCATTCCCAGCCCTGTCTCTACATTCCAGAGCCAGTGACGTCTTCTGGGTGAGCGTTTGTCTCCTGAGCTGGGCCAGATCCACCTTCCTGGGCAGTCACAGCTCAGTTGGGGCAGGGGAGTGAGACAGGTCTTTGCTCCTCAGGGTTAGCGGTGAGCCACCCACTTTAACCTTCTCCTTCCCAACCATTCTCACCTCTGGGGGCTTCCACACACCCTTCTCTCCTTCAGGCCCCAAACCTCCCTGTCTCCCCTCGAGCCCCTTTGTCCTGATACCCACCACCTGTCCACCTTCCCCCTGGGGATTTCCTTCCCCAGTAGTCCAGCCCTCTATCTTCCCCCCTCCCCTGGCGCTTTGAGGGTACCCCAAACTTCCCCTCCTTCACATCCCAGGGTTCCCGCCTGACTCCGGGGTAAAAGCACATTGCAGGCTGACTCCGAAGAGACTCTTCCAGAAGAGGTTCTGAGCTTCGCAAAGTTCAAGAGGAGGCAGGCTGGGGGGAAAGATACAGGAGTAAAGTGCAGGGACCCTCTTCACTCAGGACCTCCTACACACACACACACACACACACACACACACACACACACACTACCCCACTTTGCCCAGGAGAGACATAGCTGGAAAAAATCTCAAAGCCCAGGATTTCTGCCCATATTGTGTCCCTTGAAGCCTGTGCCCACGAGGAGACAGAAAGCCCTGGGAAAATGTTGTTAGGGGGGCCAGAAGCTCAGATAGTCCCATCACGGTCAAGTGTGCACTTAAACATGGTAAAGATGGTAAGTGTTGTGTTGTGTGTGTGTTACCACAATTAGAAAACAATTTAAAAAAAAAGCAGAGCGGGGACTTGAACTCAGGCCATTTGCCCCCAGAGTCTGCACTCTTATCTCTGTCCTAGACTACATACCTAGAAGCAGCTTGATAAATATTTGTTGAAGGAATGAGTGGGGAATGAATAACTTCAGAGGCTTCCTCACATGTCAGTTTCATGTGAATAACTTCAGAGGCTGCACACATGTCAGTTTCTCCACTGGGGTGCCTTGGGCTCCCCATGTTACCCACAACCCTGGACACACACGCGTGGTCCCCATGTGTGTCTTCACGGTGGTGGTCTGTGGACACCAATCTCCCTGCGCTTGCTGCTGTCTCCTTCCTCCCCTGGTTTCTCCACCCTCCTTTGAGCACCTTCGGGGCAGTGCTGCCCAGCATGCTTTCGGGGAGAGGAGGCAGCCAGGCGCCGGGGACAGCCACGAGGACGGCCACCTGGGGGTTCTCACGACTTCTCCTTCCTCCTCAGGTGTTGCTTTTTCCTGTACACCTGTGACATGATGGCTCGACTTCTCTTCAGCCCCGACATCCTTCCTAGATCTCAGTCTGGCGAATGAGTAGGCTTGGTGGGATTCCACTTAGACCATTCGCCTGTGTTTTGTGGCATCTCCACTGTAAGTCAGGGATCCGAGGCTCTGGTACTCTGAGCCTCGCCTGGCTGTAGGAGTCGGTTTCTGGATGACAGGTAAGAGTTTCTTTTGCCATCATTGGTCAGAGTTTGGTCAATCCAGCACAGGCCATGCCTCTGTGCCGGGCTGCCGTAGGAGCATTTTTCCCGGTTGAACCCAAGCCAGCTCCCCCTCTCTGTTCATTCACTGCCTCTGCTCCTTATGTGCCCAGACGTGGCACAGGTTGAGAGGATCGGACAGCGAGGTTCAGGATTAGTCGGATCAGGGTCAGTCTTGAACTTGGACCCTGGGCGATGCTGAGGTTGGGGTTCTGGGATCTGGGCAGGGTGGAGATGAGCGTGTGGAAGGGGTCCCGGATGGCCAAGCGTTCTGGGCAGATCGACAACGGCAAGATGGGGCCCAGGGTGATGTGGGGCCAGGGCCCAGGGCTGGGCTATATCTTCACGGCCCCCAAGAGGCTGCAAGATTCTCTTTAGAACTGGGCCACCAGGTCAGACAGAGCTCACACCACAGGGCATCAAGAGCTCTTTGCTGGAAGACGGCTGGGAAGTAGAAGAATGGGGAAGAGCCAGTTTCTATGGCGGATTCTCTTACTTTGCATTTGTCAAGAAGGACCCAAGGCCAAAGCCAGCCCCACAGCCCAGCAGACCCAACCACATCTCGGTTACCCATCTGGGGGATTATTTGCCACCCCCAGCCTCTTCCCTGCAGCTGGAGGGAGCTCGGAGCAAGCTGAATCACTTCCACCTGCCCCAGCTGGCCCTGTCTGGAAGATGGAGCCTGACTGTGGCAGGACAACTGGACATGTCTTTGACATTGACTGTACAGGGCCCACTTGTCCCATCCCGTCCGGACCCAGGGCCCACCTGGGCTTGCTTTTCCCCTCTTCATTTTAACCAAAAGACTGGTTCTGGCACCAACTGTCACCAAATGGTAAACAGCCCAGCACAACCCCCCCTTTTAAGATAAGAGACACCCCTACGGGGAAGGAAGAAAAAAACCTAACAGGAAGCCAAGTGGGTAAACCGTTACTGGCATTGATGTGAGGGTTGTGTCTCTCTGTCCTCCGGCGAGAGACCCTGTGCCTTTGGCTCCCAGGCTGAGGTGGTGGGGAGTCACAGAGGAGAGATCTCCGTGCACCTGGGTGGGGGGCGGGGGGACCCCGGAGTGGAGTCACCGAGTCAAGCCGCTTCCTCTTGTGAGCCTCTGGGTCCTGCCAAGATTCCTCTGCAGGGTCACTTCTGAGAAGCCTCCTGAGGGGCAGGCAGCCTGGAGGCACAGTGACCAGGAGCAGAGACCCTCTGGACAAGCCCACCCAAGTCACTTGGTCCTTCTTGAGACCCTTCTGAATGTACCCCCTGAACCACGTCCTGGGGATGCTGAGGGAAGTGACTGACATGATTAACGTGGGTGAGGTGCCCACGCCCCCCAGCGCCGGCCACACCGTGAGTGCCCGGGGAAGGGTCCCTGCTCTCCTTGCCAGCTGTGGCTGACTGCTGCCGGACAGTGGCCGCTGGGAACAGGCTGGCTGGTGCCTTTCGCCGGTCTGGAACCTGGGGAGAGAAAACTCCCTCAACCATCCAGAGCAGGGGTAGGTCTCCCAGAGAAGCCCCCTACCCTGACCCTGAGCACCATCTCCTCACAGAGACAGAGAGATCTCAATTCTAGCTTAGAAATATGAATCAAGCACTTTTTTTAAGAAAAGATTTTATTTATTTGAGAGTGAGAGAGAGAGAGAGAGAGCATGAGGAGGGAGAGGGGCAGAGGAGAAAGAGAGGCAGGCCTCCCGCTGAGCAGGGAGCCCGACACGGGGCTCGATCCCAGGACCCAGGGATCATGACCTGAGCAGAAGGCAGACGTTTAACTGAACCACCCAGGCGCCCCTGAATCAAGCACTTTTAATTCAATGCACCACACGTTGGTTAAGCACCGGCGTGCATGGCCGGGACCTTCAAAGATGGCGGACGTGCCCGGACACTGTGTGTCCTCAACCGCTCACCATCTGGTGGGGCGACTGAAAACTACAGGCTGTCCTGGGGTCATGGACAAGCATGGGCCGAGCATTGGGGGGTGGGGCATGGAGGGAAGGTGACAGGAGGGTCCCTGGGGCCAGGGCTCGGCCACCAAGTCCCATATCTGACCCTGAGAGCAAGTTGGCCTCCCCAGGAGGTGGAGGAACGAAGGGCAGGCCAATGAGTCCGCTCGGCCTGGGCAGCTGTGCCCACAGACGGAAGAAGGGACATCCAGGCCTCTCCCTCCCCGCCTCTCTGTCCTCCTCCCATCCTCCCCGTAGTTGGCCTATGCTGCCTCCATCCCTTCTCCCCACCCAAGCTGCTTCTGTCCCTCAAACTACAGGAAGGTGGGGGGCGGGGCCAGCTGGGTCTCCCAATGTGGGGTCCCACCACTTAGGAACCCCAAAGAGTTGCTTCCAAGCCCCTCGGCTGTAGCAACAACACCCACTCACCCATCTGTCCCCCATTCTGTCCCTTTGCCCTCCAGCGCTCCCCTCCGAGCACGAGCCCAGGTACCCTGCTGCCCCCAACACCCCTGCCTGG
>CM053621.1:24996389-25031080 GCA_028646535.1 Procyon lotor | reverse complement strand
GAGCAGGGCTCTGGGTCATGGGCAGCTGTGGGGTGTGACCCGTCTGGCCCTGTCACAAGATCCTGCAGCTATCTTGAGGAAGGAGTTCATAGTCTCCCACCATCCACAGGCTGGGGTGGGCTGTGGGTCATTCTGACCCCAGCTGCTAATAGCAGGAGGTGAGTCTCCATTGACCATGGCCCGGAGAGGCAGAGACCCCTGGCCCTTTGAGGCTTGTGCTGTCCGTGGTGGCCTGGCGGGTGCACTAGAGCGGCCTCATGGCCTCTGAGCAGCTCCTCGGGAATGTCCTGTGTCCAAAGGGATGCCCTTGACTTCTGCTCAATGCCGCTCAGGAAACCCCTCTTGCGGCCGTGTGCTTCAACGTCCGCATGGCAAGCGTCCCTGACAAACAAATGGAGAGGCTTAAATCTCCAAGATACAAATCAGTGTGGGATAGAGGGGGCCTTGAAGCCGGTCGGTAACTCCAGATTTATTTCCCGGGAAGTATTTCTCCACTGAATTTGCTAAGAATCCCCCGGGAGATGGAGCGGCAGCCCCTGACCAGCCCCACCCCTTCCTCTTGCACAGATGCGAGCCAGGGCTGGTGATCACTGGCCTGGGGGGGGCGGCGGGTAGGGGTAGGGGTGGGCGTGTCCACCCAGCCCCAGCGCCATGCTGTCACTGCTTTTCCCTCTGCCGGCTTTCACAGAGCCCAGAGACCTCTGGCCTTTCCCACCCCGCACTCAGTCACTCAGCAAATGTTCCCTGAGCATCTCCTGTGTGCCCAGAGCATTGAGAGCTCAGAGCGGACCAGATATGGCCCCTGCCCTCCGGGGGTCGCCACCCAGTAGGGACACAGACAGCTGTATCCACGGAACAGCATGTTAGGGCATTGTCGAATGTGGCCATGGGGGCTCTGGGAGCACCGAGGAGGCACCTAGCCTGTAAGGCGTGGGGCTGGAAGCTTCCAGAAAAGGATCATGAGAGGCTGAGTCCCAAAGGATGCTAAGGAGTTAGCAGAGGTGGCTGGGGGTTGTGGATAGGCAAAGGCATAGAGGGGAGAGCCGTGGAGCCGACCTCAGGATCCAAAGCAGCCTCTGCTCAGACTCTCTGAGGGAGCCAGAATGCACCAGAGCCAGGAGCGGGGACCCACATCCCACGGCAGACCCCATGGCAGAACTGCTGCGGTGGGCGCACTCAGTCTGATCCCCCCCGGGCTCCCACCCCAGTCACAGCGCTGCCTCCCGCTAGCCAGAATGGGTCGCCTCCTGGGCCAGCCCTGCCCACCCTTGCTGCAAGGGAGGCTGCTGGGGGCCGACCGGCTTCTGTGGGAGAAGAGGGAAGATGCTAGGTCATAAGGGGGGAATTCCCTGGAGGGAGGAGGATGGTCCAGAGGCGCTGGGCAGGCAAAGGAACGGCGTGCAGAAGCTCTCTGAAGCCAAGGTTTAGGGGGGCTATGCTTGGTGAGCGGGGCCCCATGCCCACTGAGTACTGCTGCTTAAGGGCACCCCAAGGCCAGCCACAGGTGCCTCGACTTCCTCCTCTTGTATTTGTCCTTTTGCTCATTCAGTGGGTCCATGACAGTTCTCATGTTCTGGGGGTGCCCTGTGGTGGGGATTAGGGCCCCTGGGCTGAGTCACTTCCTGCGTTGCCTGTCCCCCACCCCCACCCCCAGCTGGCATCTCACAGTGGCCTCGAGCTCGCCGTCTGGTGGGAGAGACGGAGGTAGGAGGCCTGCACCTCGGACCCCAGGCAGAGTGACCCACGTCGGCTGCCCTCCAGGGAATGGTCGCCTTTATGGTGGGGTGACTTTGTGGGGGGTGGAATTTCCAGCAGGTGCCTGTGGACTTGGATGTGGCTGGAGGGCGGGCTTCTGGAGCGTGAAACCCCAGGCGGGGGCCTGGAAGGGGGACACGGGGGTATAGGGACCAGTCTGGCTGCTGGAGATGGTCCCGGCGGACGGGACGCAGGGCGAGCTTGCCACGAGTCAGCTGCTCTCTGTAAGGAGTCGGGCCTTTCTAGCCAAAGCAAAGAGCGTGCAGTGCTAAAGTGGGGATGAGATAGGAGGAGGCACAGAGGGCCTCCAGCTGGGGCTGAGGAGCCCCTTGACCATCCGGGCTATGGGGTGCGGGCGACTGTAGGATCTGGGTGGGCCAGGGGTGGGATTCAGGGCAGGTGGGTTTCAGCAGATCCCCCCGCTGCATTCGGAGCTGGATGGCAAGGCCGGGCTCACACCCACCTCAGGCCTCTACCACCAGCCCTGGGCACAGAGTGGGCTCTGTGAGCCGACGTGGAGAAAGTGGGGTCCCGGTCCCAGCACTGTGTTTTCTAGATATTTGGGATCCCACCTTGAAGGGTGAGTAGGGATAAGGCAAGGGAGAGTCCTCTGGAAACTGGGAAGGGCTGTGCTCAACTAGGAGGAGTTCTGGGGCTCCAGGCCTGGGCCCGTGGGGTGTGGCTGCGCCCAGCCACAGGGTCCCCCCGACCCACATTGTGGTCATTCAGGAGGGAGACAGGGACAGCCAAGGCTGAGACGGAATTTTATCACCTGCCCCTGCTCCTTCCATGGGAGGAAGAGAGGCCTCGTTCAAGCAGGACGTGAAGAAACCAGTGCTGGGGAGAATGCCCAGGCCAGGAGGTCATTGCATCAAATGGCCAGAAATTTGGCCAAAAATGGCCAAAATTTTCCTCTTTGGGGGACGACTCTGCAGAAGAAGGGGCCTCGGTGCTGACTCGGTGGTGGTAACCTTGAGAGGTCCATCCAGGAAAGCCCTTGCCTGCCCCTTAGATGAGCATAGTGCTTCCCCTTCATGCTTCCCCCATGGCTGGGGGGTTGGGGGGTGGGGGGTGGAGTCCCCTTGTTTCGTAATCCCTCTCCCTCCAAGGACTAACCCTGTCTGCCCAGGAAACAAGGCCACCTGGCGCTGTGTGTCCCCCCACCAAGGGTCCGAAAGTTTCCTCTGTGGCTTTGCACGCCGGGTGGCGAGCAAGATAGGTCAGGAGGAGCCTAGGGCCAAAGGCCCCGACGGAAGCCGGGCCTCCCCAAGGCTTGGAGCCCATGGCTTTGCTCTGGAGCAGGTGCCCCCAGTCCCACTTCCCTGCCCTGTCCATGTGGGAGGTTCTAGACACCAGGGACCACTGGCTGTGAGTCCCAGAGGTCTAGGGGAAGCCGTGCCCAAAGCTCTGAGCATGTTTACCTTCTCGAACGTTGAAGCTCTTCTCTAAACACGCCTTTATCACCATCCCCGGCCTGGGGGACCCCCATGGCCCTGTCCCCGCCCCCATGAATGCTCCCCTTCTCGGGGCAGGGGGATTAGTCCTGAAGTCTTGCAGTCTCTCTAGGGGGTGTCCAACCTCCGTCAGCCTTCCTTTTTCTTTTTCTTTGTTGTCATGGTGACAGCGGTTGACCTGCCTTGGCGGTCCAAAGCAACGTGTGGGCACCAGAAATCCCAGATCCCACGGAGGACGTGTGCAGGGTCATGAGGGGTTGGGGGTATGTGTGTGGGGGGGTGTGGGCATCCAACCCAGAGCCGCAGTAAGCTTTCGGGTGAACCCTCTGCCTCCCGCCCCATGCGCCGCCTTCTCCTGCGTGGTGGGGAGGCAGGTGCATAGGGCCCGGGGGACCTGCCTCTGGCTTTTTCCAAGACAGATGCCGAGACTCATTTCCCCCTCCTGTCCCTCCCGAGCTTTGGGGTGCCCATCTGGAAAATGGCGGCTTCTCTCTGGAGAAGCACCCACGTCGTAAAACTTCATTATTCCTGCTCATGCTTTGTTCGTTGTTTCCTGAGCCTGCAACGAAATGTATACCACGGCTCTTTGTAGAAAGAGTTATAACCACAGATGTCCCCCCAACTCCCCCTCCATTAGCCACACGTAGCCGCCTCCATCCTCTGGTGGTGAACAGACCTGGGATCCGCAGCGAAAACCCTGGGTATCCCCGGCTTGGTGACTTTGGAGACACCACGTCCCCTCTGGGGCCTCGGTTTCTCATCTGTGTAATGGGAATGACATCACCCACGTGATCGGGGGCAGGGGGTGGAGAAGGGCCTGAGTGATGAGCCCGGGGCGCGTGGGGTCCACCGAGAGGAACGGTGCCCCGAGTCACCGGCTCACGCCCGGCGGAGTCCGGCCCGGCTCTCGAAGAAGGTTGGTCCTGGCATCTTCCTTTCCCAAGAGCCTGGGAGGAGGTGGCCCCCAGCACGCTGCTCCACCTGTGGGAGCCCTGAGGCGCCTTCCCCCAGGAGGTGGAGACGGGGCTCCTCTCGGCTCCTCAAGAGAGCAGCAGCCATTCCTGCGAGTCAGAGATGCTGAGAGAAACCGTAGGACCGAAATAGCTCTTTTCCATAAACAAAGCTGCTTTTCGTTGGGGAGAATGTAAACAGGCAGATGCACGAGGAGCGGGTGCCATCCGGCAGAGCGGTGGGGGAGGCGACAGCGGGAGGCCGCCCGGTCCCCGCGGCCCCTCACGAGGCGGGAGGCCGCACCGGTGCCCACGCAGCAGGGCCGACGGGCTGCCCTGCTCAGGTCCCCGTCGGGCGAGGCTGGGGCCTCCCCTCAGGCTGGATGCGGCCCCCAGGGGCAGGGGAGCAGAGGCCCCTGGGCCCCGGGCCTGGCATGGGCCTGGCAGGGAGCGGGCGGGAGGGAGCGCAGCAGCCCCTGTCCACCAGCCACTTCCCCTTGTCTGCTCCCCATCCTGGGTTCCCAGCGCCTCAGCTTGCTTTGTAGTTGGCTCTCCTGTGCCGTGAGTCGGCCTCAGGTCCCGTGAGTGGGCCTTACACGGGGAGGGATGTGCCCGTCCGAGGGGCAGGGAGAATGAGAGGATGAGTGGGAGGGAAAGTGAGAGAGAGAGTTACAGTGTGTCCCAGCCCATCTGCCTCCACTCAGGGTGCATGGGCTCGTGCCTCGGGGGTGTTAAGCCCCCACAGAGACCCCTCCACTGGGCTCCCACAGCTCCTGAGGGCTTCTGGGGAGTGGGCCCATTTCTGGGTTGCCCGCTGTGTCTTAACTGAGACCACAGCCCCGTTCTGGGCCAGGGGTTGGTGGTCCAGCCTCAGAACTGTCCCCTGGGAAGATGGTCTGTCGAAGACCTATAGAGAGTTCTAGATCCAGAGGGAACCTTGACCATCACACTGAAAACACTGCACAGGACCCCTGTCGCACCTGTCCGGGCCTGTGTGTGACAGCGACGTGATTATATCCCACTTACAGATGAGTAGACATGGCCTGGAGCCGTGAGGGCGCCCGAGCTAGTAGCTTCTGGGCTGATCGGCCTGCCTCAGTGGTGGTTCTCCATTGTGCCAGGAGGCTGTCGCTTATCCAGAGAAACTGAGGCCACTGTTTCCTTTTGCAGGGGTGGAAACAAGCCCAGGGATGGTAAATAACCTCCCCAAGATGATGGAGCAAAATGAAGGGTGGAGCTGGGACTGCCCCCATTCCTGCCAAGGCCAAGGCCAGGGCAGACAGGTGCCTGGGAGGGAGCCGGGCTGCGGTGATGGGGAGGGCGGCGGCTGGGTGGTTCCCGCTGCCACCAGCCCTGCCCTATGGGAGCAGTGTGTCCCCTCATCTGTAAAAGGGGTTGACGATGGTACCTGCCCGCCATGGGGGACAGGTGTGGGCGCCAACTGAGACCCAGGCGCCTGTCACAGGAAACCGTCCTCGTCCTCCTGCCCAGACTCTGTACGTCTGAGCGTGGTGACACACGCACTTGGAAAGCAGCCTCGGGCAGAGGGGATGTGACTGTCCTGCCGACAGATTCCTGCCCAGGATGGGCGCTGGAGGCCAGGCAGCTGCACTTCCTGCAGGGAAGCTGGGTGGGGACAGAGGCTTGGGACCCGCAGGGAAGGGACACTTGCAGCCCCAGCAAGTGGGGTGGGGGGAGCCCGCAGTGGGAGCCCAGGAGGGAGGTGGGGCCCGGAGTGGGGGCGAGCGTGGGCAGAACCGTGGAGGGACAGGCGTGGGCTGTGTCGAGGGCTCTGCGGGAGCCGACTGAGGGGACTGGGGGGCTGGGAAGGGCCACCCTGGTGACCCTCCGGGGGACCCGAATGAAGGCCACGAGAGGCCACAGGACTGGGGGGAGGGGGGCGGTGAATCTGGAGAAAGAGGAAGTAGGCCAGGAGGTGGGATCATCGAGGAGAAGTCTCTCTGGGCAGGAAGGAGTTGGAGTCCGGGAGCAGGGGCCAAGAACCACACAAAACCATTTTCTTAATTCATGCGACCCCTTGGGAGAGTCTCTGACCGGCTCCAGAAGGTCTGATCAGCACAGAGAATTAGTGTCCCTGCTGGTGGAGGGATAAGGGACCCACTGGAGTCCCCGAAAGGGTTGACTCCCACAAAGACACCAAAGTCTCCTGTGAATCCCTCTCCACCCCTGCGGCTCATTTCTAAGAGGGGCCTGCTCCCCATTCCTGTTCTCCCAGCAAGGAACCCGATCTTTTGGGGTCTGCTCACAAGTGTCCTCCGGGCCCGCACCTCTTCCGCCTTTTCCTCCACTCGCTCCTTCTGGCCGTTGTCCCCCTCCGGCTGCTATCCAGCTTCCTGCCCTGCTCAGTGCCTCCCGCCTTCCTGTACCCTCCCCTAGAACTCTCTCCTCGCTTCTTGCTGTCAGATGGAGTCTAGAAAAAGGGCTCAAAGCTCCATGGTGCGCTTAGAACTCCCACAGTCAAAGACCTTGCATGGCTCCCCAGTGTGCGGTCAAGGGAACCTCTGTTCCTGGGACTCCCCGGCCTTGACCAGGTCCGTGTGTTCCCCACGTGGCCTGTGTCGTATTGTCCCCGCATAGGCTCCTCCTCTGAGACCCCACATTTCTCCCTGAGCTCTCGCCAGATCTTGCGGATGTGTGCCGGGGGTGGTGGGCACAGAGGGGAGGGGAGGAGAGGGTCAGCAGGGAGGTTCTCAGCCTGAACATGCTCGGCTAGGCTCTGGTTGGCTTTTGGGGTGGGGGGGTCCCTGATCACACACCCTTCTGGCTCCACCAGCTCCGGGCAGTGACTCGGGCTGGCCCCACGAGGGTGGAGGGTGGCCAGCCAGGGGTGCCGAGCTGCACCTCTGAGGACCCACACGCCTGCCCGCCCCCAGGGAAGTGGGAACGTGGTCGGGGCCATGAGTCACCTCGGCTGCCTCCATGAGGTCATCTGCGGCCTCCTTCCCGCACGGGGGCCGGGCTCGGCGGGGGCCGGCCCAGTGGGCTGGGGCAGCCTGGTGCTCTCCGCTCCCTCTCCCTGGCAGGCAGGAAGGCGGGCTAGCTATCTCTGCCACCATCTAATTACCCCGAGAGGTAATTGCTCTGGGTTTTCTCTGACACCTTGAGATTTCTCTCCAGGGCCTTCCACGGCGGAGCCAAAATAACCCTAAGGAGGCTGCAGGCCCCAAGACAGCGCCGATTGCTAAACCCCAACAACTCCCCGTCAGCCCCGCCGCGACGTGCCTGAGCTTTGAGACAGCGTGAGTTTATGACAGGTCCCATTATGTCTCTTGCACAAGCACCGAGTGTTGAAATACCCAACGGATGATGGCAGTGTTGAAATAACCTGTCGTCTCAGCACTTTCGCCGTCATTAGCCAGATGTTCCAGCCCTCAGAAGCGTTTGCAGCCTTTTCAGGGAGGGAGGGGGCCGGGAGGGAGGCGGCTGGGGCCCGGGTGGGGAGGACAGGGCTGGGGGCCTGGAGTCCCCGGGGCGGCAGGACAGGGGCCGGTTCAGCCTCGGAGGAATGTGGGAACGGGCAGAGAGGCAGGTCGAGCGGCGAGGGGGGGCTCCAGCCCACTGTCCCAGAGTCCCCAAAGTCTCCACGGGAGGGCCCTGCGTGTGCTCTGCCTGCTGGGGCAGTTTGGGGACGGAGAGTCTCTGTCAGGGCCCCTGGGATGCTCTACCTCACATGGGCTCTACTTTGCTCCCAGGGCAGCTCGGACAGGTGAGGTGATGTCCCGAGACACCCTCACTCCCCGCCAGGAGAAGAGGAAGCCTCGTCTTGGCTCGGGCTTGTGCACCCCCCCCACCCCGGGACCTCTCCACCCCTAGTCCTATAGTGGCCTTTGGGAGACCACACTTTAGCCAGAGGGGGATCTAATGGTGGGGCCAGCTGGCCGGGCCCGGCTGCTGCTGATCACCTGCTAGAGAAGTTTCCAGAATCAGGCTTCCCCCGTGGGTTTGCATCCCGGCTCTATTCCCACCACCTCTCTAGGCCTCAGGGTCTTCATGCAATAGGTCGACCTGTGTTTGCTTTATACACACCGGCATGTTGCACACTGAGAGGAAGGCACTTTCTGCTCCTTTCTTTCAAACGACCTAAGATCCCTCGCTAAGCATAAGGCCCTGTCGCTAGAGGCGTCCAAGCCCGGGGAGGGACAGCCAGCAACTGCGGAGGGGACTGCAGCATTAGTGGGGGGTGGACGAGAGGCTGAGCTCCTACATCTGTTGTTGATTTGGGGAATTAAGTGGAGGAGTTTGCAGCTAATAACTGAGCCCCAAAGGGGCTACGGCTGCCAAGAGGGTACAAATGGGAGGGGTGACCAAGTTTTGATCTTCAGTGCCTTCTTGTTTCTCTTGCTTCTGGAACCCATTGCGGAGTTCAGGGGACAATGCCCCACGCGTTATCAGTCATTCACACTTTAGTGAGAACGGCTTTCCCGGGAGCCTGGCCTCGCACCCCGGTGGTGAAAGTGCTGCCATCTTCAGGCTATGTGGCCCCAGCCCAGCTTGGACCGTCTGTCCTGTCCCCATTCCTCAAGAGCACCGGGGCAGGCTCCTGCCGACAGCTCCGCTCATCCTCCTGGCTCAGAGGAAGGTCGTGGGCCCCCAATCAGGGACCCAGCCTAAGGCAGTGGGACATTTGGTCCCGGGTGTCACTTGCTGTGTGATGTTGAACAATTGCCTTTCCCTCTCTGAGCTCCAGATTCCCCATCATCATTAGGGACATGGAGAGCACGTGACGTCCAGGGTTGGTGTGGGTTGTGATATGTTAAGGCGTGCGGGTGCCTCTGCAAGAGGGGACCTTGTGGCCAGGATGGCTGTGGCTGGGGGGACAGGGGCTCAAACAGGAGGCTGAGCATGGAAGGGTGGTGAGACTTTGCTGCCCGGCATAGGGGTGGCCAAGGGAGTGTTTACCCCAAACCTTGGCTTGACGCAAAGTCCTGTTTCAGTGGGTTGGCATCTCATGTCCTCTGTCGTCACCTCCCTGGGTCCAGGCCACCACCATCCCGCGCCTGGATGGAGTGAGGAGCCTCCTGACAAGTCAGTCTCCACCTGGCAGCTGGAGTGATCTTTTTGTTTTCTGGAGATCTTTTAAAATCCTAAACCAGGCCAAAGATCATGCTCCCACCGGGTTTGCCCTGATCAAACCCTTACTGAAGTCTTTCCATCACACCAAAAATGAAATCCAGGCTGTTCATCGTGACCCCTCTCCAATGTTCCCTCCTTTCCTCGGGCTGCCTCAGGGCCTTGGCACTTGCTGTGCTCTTTGTAGCCAAGTGCTTCTCCATCCCGCCATCTCTTCTGCTGGCTCCTTCCTTACCATTGGCCCAGATTAAATGTCACCTCCTCCGGGATGCCTTCCCGAACTACTCCATCTAACAGAGCTGCCACCCCTCCAGTTATTTTTTATCGAGTCCACTTATTTCCTTTAGAGTCCTTATCACGTGTAATAATCTCCTTTATCTATTGTCTGTCTCTCCCACGAGAATATAAGGATCTCATCTCTCTTGCCCATCACTGCATCCTGGCTGTGTCTTGCACATAGTAGGTACTCAGTAATAGTTGTTGAATGCACAGAGGTGCCAAATGATGAACTAACACATCCGTGTGAGCCAATGACGATTTACTGAAGGCTTGCTTTGGGCCAAGTGATTACAGATAGCCCACCCTTCCCCTTCCCCCGGGGCTGTAAATGGCATCCTGGAGCCTTGTAAAGACTATTCCTGCCTGGGCTCCTCCCCTGGAGATGCTGATCCAGCTGGTCTGAAGAGGAGGCTGAGCGTCCTCTAAGCAAATCAGATGTGTTTCCAAGTTTAAGAGCCACTGATGTAGTCCTGTGAAAAACAAACAAAACAAAACACAAAAAAACAACAAAACTGTTTATTTTAATCAAATTTCAGACACAGGGAGAACTTGCAAAAACAGTTGCAGAATCCCTATGTATCTCTCACCCAGCTTCCCCTGTAAAGTTAGCATCGTCTATAATTGCAGTGCGAAGCTCCAATGCAGGAAATTAACATTGGCACAATCCTAAGGCATTAAACTGCCGATCTTCCTCCAATGTCACTTGATGGTCCCCTACTGTCGCCCTGCGGGCCCAGGACCCTAGCCAGGACCCCACATTGGCTTCAGCTATCATTTCTCCTCCACTCACAAGCAGTTCCTTGGTCTGTCTTCCCCTTTATAACCTGGACACTTTGGAAGAGTCCCGATCAGGTGTTTTACTGAGTTTTCTCGTGATCGGCACGAGGTTATGCATTTTAGCGGCAATGCCATGGGCACGGCGGCCTGTCCTCGGTGCGTGGTGGCTCAACGCCTTGTTCTGTTAGCCTCGATCGCTCAGCAGCTGTGTGTGGGCCATGCGTCTCCTGGTAGAGTTACTGTCCTGCTCCCATCATTAGCGAATAAATATCTGGGGAGTGATATTTCGAGAAGACACAACTCCTGTTTCTCTTCAAACTGTTGTCCATTAAGTTCGGCACCCCCTGGCGGATCTCCCTTGCAACAGTAATCACCCAGTCGCTTGCTCAAGGGCACGTTTTCTGTTTCCTTCTTTCCTTCTGCAATAACAAGCAGCATTCTAGCGCACAGAAGATCTGTCCTTTGTACCCATGCCCTTGTTTTTCTCAGTGTGGATGAGTCCCTCTTTTCCTCCCTGTGAAATCTTGCCACCTTGGGAACTAGGTGTCACCACTGAGATTTAGGAATGAGGAACTGTGGTCAGGAGCCTGTGAATCATTCACCCAACCTCTCGTGGCCGGTAAGTGGCTGAGGAGGGCATCAAAATTACCCCAGATTCAAATCCTGTCTATCTCTTTGCCTGGCTCACTTCCTTGGCCTCTGAACTGCGTGTCTCCACCCCTGGCCTTGTAATTCCCATTTGTCCCCGCCCTTGAGAGCACCAAAATACTTGAAATCCTTCTTAGGGCTCCTGTCATCCTCTAGTCTGAGCTCAAACCACAAACTCCTTAGCCTGGGTGCAAAGGCCCTTTTGAATGTCACCTCGGGCGCTTCCTTGGGCCTTGTCTCTCCCCATCTATCCTTAGAGGTTCCAGAAGTGATTTGCCCCAGGACATTTGCACATGCTCTCCTGCCTGAGACACTCTGCTCTTTCCCTGGTGCACTCGGACTCTTCCTCCAGGGCATGGAGTCAGGCATGCATCACCCTAGGGATGCCTTCTGAACCCTCACGCCTGTCTGGGGCCTGCTCAGGAGGGAAGGTGCCCCTTGGGCCTCCCTTGGTAGTGGCACTCGTCGCCTGCCTTTTCTCCCCAGTTACTATTCTGGGTCTCCTCTCTCTGACTGTCCAGCCTCTGGACAGACTGTGAACCTCTCGAGGGTCTTGGGATCCCCAGCGCATCAAGGTGTTCGGTTACCATTTATGGAATGGATGAAAAACGGATTCTGAAGCCCTGTGTCCCTATGGCACACACGGCAGTGTGCCAGGGACTGTGGAAACTGACAGGAAATTGGAGGGAGAGGAAGTCTGCCTGTAAACCTGACCTGGAGGAGGGCCCTCGGAGGACCCAGCGTGGGTGGAATGTCTCCTGTCGGCTCAGTTATCCGCCCCACTCCCAGCAGCACCATTCTGTAGGAAAGGAAATGCAGGCTCAGAGAGGTGGAGTTACTTGTCCAGGGTCACACAGCACGTTGGCACCAGAGCCAAAATGTGAGTGCAGGCACGAACCACTACCGGACACAGCTTCCTTATACCCACCGTGTCCAGACACAGAGCTTCCTTCGGGTCCCCAACCCAGTGGTTTTGCGTGGCTGTTCCCTATGTTATTTATTGCCCTCCAGACCCTGCCTCTTTGGGTGTTTCTGTTACAGTTAAAAGAGCAATAAAACACGGCATAATTGGAAGACAAAGGCGACTGGCTGGCCAGCCCGCCCTAAGGAGCGGAGTGCCGGTAACTTGGGTGTGATCCTACCTGTGAATCATGCAGAGAAATTACAGCCTTCCGTGTACAGGTGCGTACAAGCCGCCGGGTGGGGTGCGAGCAAACACGGCATTTAGTGGGGCCGTAAAGCCCAGGCCTGTGGTGCGGGAGCACAAGGAGACACCCCCCGCCCCCCCCACCCCCACCGCCCGTCATCCCACTCCCCACCCCCCTCCCCCAGGGAGACACTGGTAATGCACCGCCCTCTAAAGTTTGCAGAGTGCTCTCGCTAGTATGTTCCTCTGGACAGAGCCACACCCATGCTGGGGCCCGACCGGGAAGGGCTGCGCGCCCCGGGTCAGGACCCCAACATCCCAGGGTCCGTCAGGATCAAGGGTCCCAGCCCTGGACAGGTTGCGGCCCAACAGAGGGTGTCTGAAGGGGTGTCCCACCATCTCGATGAATCCAGGAAGGCTTCCTGAAGGAGGTGGGGTGTGGAGAGCCGTCTAGGAATCCCTTCCTCCCAATCTAAGCCTTGTCTGTTCCTAGAGGGAAGCCATCTTGAAAAGGAGGAGAGGGACAGCCTCCAGGTCCCCACTGAGCACCGGAGCCTTGGCCACGAACCAGCATGTCAGCTGATGGGCCCTGGGCTCAGAAACCGGCTCCGGAAGGCTTACTTGAGCTCTCTGAGGTGGCCTCTCTCCCCAAATCAGAGAGTCGTCCTCCTTAGCAGGAAGCAGCCCGCACAGGAGGCAGGAGCCAGGGTGAAGCTGATTCCAGGGAGCTGGGACATTGAGCATGCGGGGTTCTGTGGGCTCGGGCACCAAAGACGTCCCTTCTTGATCCAGAGCTGCCCCCAGGGCTCTGGCCACGGGTCCCCTTGCCCTGCACGTATGTCCGATGACCCCTAGCCCCGGTCACAGGTTGTGGGCTTTCTAGCTCACAAACACCTCCTTGCCTAGAACCCCGCGCTGGTTCTAGGCAAGGGGAACCTTGGTAGTTCCCGGTGGGGGCAACACTGCCCATTTCCCCCCAAATGGAGAGGGACAGAGGCCTGTGGCTCTGGGACTTGGTATCTAGGGATAAACAGCCCACCAGACAAATACCTGATAAGCATCAATGTTTACTTACCTGGCAAGTTATTTATCCCTAGAGAAGCAAGTCATATTTCCATCCATGTCCCCGCCTCCCAACCTCCTGCCTCCTAGAGAAATCTTGAGTTTCTCCCAGGTCCTCCCAGTATTTCTTTACCTAAATGCATAACGTGGTACGTATTTGCATACCTGTGTCCCACTCTCCTCCTTATGCTTAACAACTACACGGGAGACTTCAGCACATGGAGCCGCTGCCTCCTTCTTCCTCCCCTGTCCTCCTCATCCTCGTCCTCCTCCACTGTGTGTCAGGTGACCTCTGATTCCCTACCCCTCTCACACGGACCCTTGGCTGTCGCTACATTGCCCCCGTTGCACACAGCTGGGGCGCCTGCGTGCGCACGTGCGCCGCTCCTCGCGTGTTCCCCGTGTGTCTGCAAGTTCCCAGCAGGCGGATCGTCGGGTCACCGGGGTCCACGCGTCTGGAACGGTGACAAGAACGCCAAAAATCATCTTTCGTCGCGGCTGTATCATTTTTGCATTCCCATCAGCGACGTGGGAGAATGTCTGTTTCCCAACACGACAGCCTTCCCGAGCGGCTGTGTTGTCAGACTTTTGGATTTTTGCCTATCTGATTGGTAAGAAATGGTACCCTTGTTAGGCTCTTCCTGTGCATCTCCCTTCATAGGAATGAGGTAGACTGTCTTCTCGTGGGTTGAAGGGCTGCTTGTAATTCTTTTCCTATTATTATTGATGTAATTTATCATGTTTTCTGGCTTTTCCGTTTCGAGTCATTGTTGGAAGCGTTTCCGCATGCCACGGTTATAAAGGGAGGCAGTCTGATTGTCTTAGGGTTTTAATTTCTTTTTTTTTTTTTTTGGAAGATATTTTTTATTTGAGAGAGAGAGAGGGGAGAGTACGAGCAGGAGGAGTGACAGGCAGAGCAGGCAGAGGGAGAAGCAGGGTCCCCGCTGATCAGGGAGCCCCATGCAGGACTCGATCCCAGGACCCCGGGATCATGACCTGAGCTGAAGGCAGACGCTTAACCCACTGAGCCACCCAGGTGCCCCTTAGGGATTTAATTTCTACTTCTAAACCTCGGATCCCTTTGGAGGTTATCCTGGTGGTGCTCTGGTGAGGCATAGCTCCGGCTCGATCGGTCTCCCAGTTGTGCCAACACCATTTATTGAAACTCCCATCCCTACCTCCCTGAAAACATCTTCGTTCTACACTAACTTCCAGTGTTTGGGGGGGGGGGGGTTTCCAGCCTTTCTTTCTGTCCCCTTGACCTATCTACTCGTGAGTGTGGCCATGTGAAAACGCGTTTTTCTATTATAACTAAGGCTAGGCTGTGGAGCCGAATGCAAAATTTGTGTGTATTTTCAAGATAAAACTTGAAAGCTTCAAAGTGATTCTGAGCTTGCCCCAACCCTCTTCCCTCCGCAACGGACCCGCTTTCTGCTGCACACCACGGACCCGGCTCAGGGTGTCGGCCACTCTCTGTCATTAGGAGAACTGTAGTCTAAGCGCCGCTCACAGCTATGAGCTGAGTTGTCGCCTCTTCCAGGAAGTCTTCCTGGCTATCTCCTCGCCCCCGGGGCAGACTTAGCAACTTGCTCAGCCTGCACCGGAGCGCCCTCCCCTCGAAGCGCCCATTAGCGCCATAATCTATAATCACCTGTTTACTTGTCTCAGACTCGAGTCTTCCTGGTCATGAATCAGTCAACATGTTCCTTACTCATTTATAGGGCAATAACTTGGCTGCAGCCCGAGTGCCACGTGCAAAGTGTTTGGTTCCTGCAAACTGTCAATCAGTTCGTGGGTGTTTTCTAGTTCCTTCTAGGGGCTCAGTGCTGGAGTTCTCTGCTCCTCCCATCACCCCTGACCCTCAGCCTTGCTGCTGCCTCCCCCGGGCTCCCTGCAGACCCCCTGTTGGCCCCCTCACCCTTGGGAGCAGGCTGTGCAGAGTGGCTGAGGGCCCAGACCCCCACTTGTCCTGGACCCTTGTCCAGGAGAGCTGAAGGCCCGCCACCATGTCTTCCTGGACACGTCGCTATGGCTCACCAGGCCCGCCTAGGTTCCCCTGGGCCTGGCTGGCACGTCCCCAGCCCCACCTCCAGGCCCCCCGCAATTTCACAGACAAGTGCTGAACCACAGGGATGCAAGTCGGTGGGGGGGGTCTCATCTTGTTGGAGGAGAAGCCCCTTCCTTCATCTTCCAGCAGAGGAAGTTGAGGAGGTTGGGGAGGGACAGGGGACATGAACTAGGGCTGGGTGACCTATGGAGAGGTTTTGGCAGGGGTCCCCTCTGCAGGGCCTCCTTGGGTGACCCTGGTTCGCCAGCCAGTGCCCTGGGTCCTGGCAGAGTGTGACGGAGGGCTCAGAGCAGGGCTGGGGCTGGCCCCACAGCATGACCAGAGACCAGCCGGAGCCGGTTCTGAGCCGGGGCCGTGAGGCTGAGACCAGAAAGGGGCAAGGATAGGACACGGAATCCCAGTGCAGGGGATAGGGTCCTGCTCTTCCGGACCCGTCCTCCACCACCTCCCTGTGTGACCCGACACCCTTATCTGGAAGACGGGATGCTAACTTGGGCCTGGGCTTCTTCCTGCTTCAGAGGCTGGTGTGTTGAGTAGACAGTCGGGGAGAGGATACTCTGGGAACCAGGAAGCTGGCTCCCCTATGTGGCGTTGTCTGCAGGTCCCCATAGGGTCCCCAAGAGTCCCCAGAAGAATGACTCAGTGAGGAGGCCGGGGAGGAGGGCTGGCTGCTTCCATTTGACTCTGCAGTCAGAGCTATAAGCAGATGGACTGAGCTTAGGAGATGGTGAGTTCCCCGTCTCTGGGGTGAAAGCAAGAGCTAGAGGATTCCCCGGCTGGGAGGCTCTAAAAAGATGCAAGCCTTTGACCCTATTCTGTCCTTTCCAGCCTGGAAAGTCTCTGGTGGTTGCTTTGAAGCCTTATTTCCTTTCTAACACAACATTGCGTGTCAACTCTACTTCAATAAGAAAATAATAAATTTCACGAAATGATAAAAATAAAATAAATCGCGAAAAAGAGAAGAAATCAATAGACACATGCACACCGCACAAAAGAACAGACTTGAGCTCTTAAAAAAAAAAAAATAGAAGAGAAGCAAGAGACTTCTTTTCTTGACCCCAGGCCTCAGCGATGCGGCATCTCCAGGTGCTCAGGCCCCCTCCGCTTCTGCCGGTACGGAGCTGGGGTGGGGACAGCAGGGCTGGGGACCGGGAACCTTGTGCTCCCCTGACGCCTGACAGGTCGTGCTCATGGCCGGCCATTCAGAGGGTCCTCCTGGCTTGGCGAGGACCCACTTCGATACCTGGGGCAAGGTAATCAGCTCTTTCTCTGCGAGGCACCCCCCCCCCCCAAGCTGTGAAAGCCCTTGCTCATGTCTGTCCCCCTGGGAGGCCGTCTCTGGAGTCCAAACACGGGCCTCTTATGGAGGTACCACTGTCATTGAACTCTGATCATGTGGCTCAGAGAAGGAGGACCAGGGAGTGGGTCCTTAACTGACCCCTTTATTCCCCCTGCACCATCAAAGGGGAGGCTGGCCCCACCGACCTTGACCTCTGGAGGACTGTGACCCCAGAACATTCTCACTCCCCACACTCGGCTCCCTCCTCCTTCTGCTTCCCAGACTGCTCTCTTTCAATCTGGCAGCCCGGCCGCCCCAGAGGGCTGTTGTCCCGTCCCTTGGTCTGCGGGCTTTGGCGTGGGGGACTCTGCCTGTGCCCCCACCCCCCAGAGGGAGACGGCGGGGGGCTTCCAGGCCCCCATTCTGTCTCCTCCCCCACAACAGCTATGGATGTCACCCCAGAGGGAGACACACCTTGTATCTCAAGGAGCATCTCAATTTCTCAGACCGTAGCCCTGTAGGAGGAAAGGCTATTTCTCTCTACGATGTGACTTTGACCATGACCCTTGCAAAAGAGTTCACGCCTCCATCCAGGCGGGAATGCAAGCGTCGGCCTTGCCGCTCAGCCCTGCCGCTTGCTCACCAAGGTCCTCAGCCAGGATGGGGAAGGGGACCCCCCTGCCCTGGGGCCGAGTCTGTGACAGAGGCGGTGAATGAAATACTCATCAACAGCCCGGCCTCTGGAGCTGTCCGCCTACAGTTCTGGGGCTTTCCCAAGCTTTGTGACCTTTAGCAAGTTCCTCAGCCTGAGTCCCAGCCCATCTGCCACCTCCCTCCCCAGGCTGTTGGAAGGTGAGACGAGGTAGTGGCTCAGCCACACAGCCACTGCTCAGGGAACCGGGCTCTGTCACCAGCCTCCAGCCCTCGGCCCTGCTCCCCTACACTCCCCGGTCCCTTTCCGGTCCCGGGACTCAGCCCCCTTCCCCCACGCCCCCACCCCTACCCCATTAGAGCCAGATCGTAAAATCTCCAGGGGAGGGAGGCTGGTGACATCTTTAGTGGCGACATTTGGGTGAAAAATTCATGACCATCAGTTACTCAAGGAAGAGGGGAAAAATGAGCCATTTCCACGGCTCAGGAACGTGGCTCTCCCTGGCTGTGAGTCCACAAATCTATTTTATGTGACGAGATCTATAGTCTAATAGAAGGAGCTTATCACAGACTTAAGAAAAAGTGCACAATAATGCGCCGCTCTCTCCCCACCTCTCGGCCTGTGAGGCGCCCTCGGGGGAGATGAGGGCAGGGGCTTTCCAGGAGCCACGGAGAGTTCACGAGCCCCGTGGGGGGCTGGCGGGGTGGCTCCAGGGGACGGGGGGACCGGTGACCCCCTCGCCCTGCCTCTGTGCTGCCCCTCTGGAGACCGCTCCCCCGTCCTCATCACCGCAGTGGGAACCTGCCACCCTGTGGCGTCAAAGTCTCAGCCTTGCCTGGGGGTCCCGCAGTGCCAACAAGCCAGTCCGTCTGTCTGTGTGTCGGCGTGAAGAATGGGTGGCCAGGCTGAGGGAGGAACCAGAGGCTTCTCATATCCTCTCCCAGATCAGGCGTCTTGAGGTCAGGTCCGGGTAGGCCTGGGGCCACTTGGAGAGGAAGGCACTGGGTGCCCTCTGGGGCGGCCGGTCCTCCTTAGGGAGACTCAGTGTGGGGCTCGGGAGTCTGATGCTCTGTGTGCAGGAAGGCCTGGGTCTGTCCGGGCCGGAGAGGGAGCTCCTGCCCCAGGCAGGGCTAGCGAGGCTGGGGCCTGACCCGGAGACAGGCAACGGCCGCAGGGCGCAGCCCCTGGACGGATCCCAGCCCTGGAGGTGGAGGGCGACCCCCCCTCCAGGACCCTCTGCCTCGCGCCCACCCCACTGGCCCCACCCCACAACCTCTAAGACCTGCCAGACTGGGGGTCCCGGTGGAGACTTGGACCGGCTGTGCGCATGTCCCACATGAGTGAACGAGTGAGCAAATGGATAGCGGCAGGTGGCCAGACCCGGTCTTGGTCCAAGCCTTGCCCTGCGTGGGGCACTTGGAGAACTGGAAGGCAGGCCTGGCTGGGTTTTTTTTGTTTTGTTTTTTTTTTTTTTGCAGGAGCCGCCCAGAGCTTCCCGGGGAATAAAGTCACCGGGGTCTTTGGACAAACACCTTTGGGTAGAGGACGGCGCCTCAGGGCTGGCGGGGGGCCGGGGTGGGGGGTGCGACGGTCATTTTCATTTTACACTTGGTTGTTTGGTTAGTTGTATCGACCTGGTCTGGAAAGGAATTTCACGAAGTATGCAGGGATGCGGGCAAGAGGATGAAAAATAAAAGGAAAATGAACCCAAAGGGGAAGTGATGGGGTCCCCGAAGGGGAAGGAAGCAGTTGGCAGGTCTGGTTGAAATCTTGGGGCCATAGCCTCTGACCTTCATTCCCTCATCTCTAAAATGGGGCGATACAGAACCTTGGGTTGTCACAGGATGGAATAAAAACCCTGGAAAGCAGGCAATATGTTGATGGGTAAAGAGCACTCAAACCATAACCAATGATCAGCCAATAAATAATCGATAATGTTGCTCTGATTATTGCCTGGCCTGAGAGCCCCTTGCCGGGCCTGACGATGGGTCCCCTGAGGTCCTGGCAGGCCAAGCAAAGAGGGAAACTGATCAGCCGTCACATCCGCGGCGCCCCAGGGACCCAAGCAGCTGCGTGAACACAGACATCCTTTGCAGGGACTGAGGCCTGGGAGCAAGGCCTCCGCCCATCCCTGTAGGCCGGCCCCAGGGCAAGTGGAGGGCAGCCTTCTGTACACTTTCCCATCACAGGGGCACATTGGCAGCCCTCTGCTCCGGGGCAGCCCAGGAGAAGGCATGGTGGGAGGGCCCAGGCCCTGGACCTGATCCACAGGGCAGTGAGGGAAATCAAGGCAGTGACCTTGTTTGTGGACCAGTGGGCTGGGGCTGTTGCTTGGCCGTGCCCAGAAGCCCACCCCGGGAGTGCCCAAGGCTCAGGCGAGGGCCGTGGGGAAGAGTCATACAGACTCAGAACTGCTTCCCAAGGGCTCTGGGGCTCCGAAAGACAAACACAGCTACCCTGTCTTGAGCCCCGCACAGTGCAACCTTCACAGAAAAGGTTAACTTCCCATGAAAGCTGGCCGCCACCCTCCCCAGGGCCCCTGCCCATGCTCCTGCCGGTCCCCCTCTAGCCTTCCCTGACCTGGCCCGATTGGCCCTCTCACTCTAAGACACACCAAACTCCAGCTCCCACGCTCCTCCCACAGTTTCTCTGACTCTCACCTGCCCCTGGGCCTTTGCACGTGCTGTTCTCATTGGCAAAATGCATTTTGCCTGCATCCTCTCCTTCTGGCTGACTCTCCAGCTTATCAGTTCAGAGGTTACTTCCTCTAGGAAGCCTTCCCTGATCCCCAGATTGAGTCAGCCTCCTTTCATGTGCCCCAAAGCTCCCCTCTCCTGCTCTCATAAGTGCTCATATGGCTCCAGGCTAGAACTCCCAGGATCCTTTCCAGCACCTATGCCACATTCCGTGAGGGCAGCAGCTTTGTCTCTCCGGGCTGCCCTGCATCGCTGGTGCCCAGCACAGGGCCTGGCACATAGGTTTCGTTGAATGACTGAACGGTGTATTGTCAGCTGTGTGGTCACGGGATGTGGCTCCTTGGCCTAGTCTGTCCCACGTGCGGGCAGGGACAGGGGGCTCTTCTGCAGGCCTCAGCATTCCGGGCACTGATCCGCCAGAGGCTTTCCCCAGAAACGTCATCCCCACAGTGACCTGGAGCAGCAGAGGGAAGAGGAATCCCATCAGGTGGGAAACGAGAAGATTCTTCCGTCCGGGGGCTCCAGGAAGCCAGAGCATCCGCAGAGGGAACAGGGCAAAGCAGATGAGGCTGGAGCCCAGGAAGCAATGTTTTGGGACGGTTACTGTAACCTCCGGTTTTTGTTTCTTGTATTTTTTCTTTTCTTTCTTTTTTTTTTTTTTTTACATCCCCCAGGCTGCAGTGACCTCTAAAGCCGGGTTCGCAGGTGCAGGGGGGAGCAAGCGTCCATGGAAACCACAGCCAGCAGAGCTGGGAGGGCCAGGGAGGGCCCGGGAAGAGGGACAGCCGGCGGGATGCTCATCGGCCAGAACCGCCCTGTGCGCCTCCACTTGGCGTCCTGGGGTTCTGCGCGTGACTTCACTGGTGAAGCCAGTTTGGTGCCTGGAGCCTGATGGAAAACCACTGATCTGGTTCAGGGCCGGTGGTTACCGGCTTGCCCCCCTGAGGCCGCCCTGCCAGACGCTTGCTTGGGGTGCGCAGGACCAGTCAGCGTTCGCCGAGGGCACGGTGACTGAGCCACCACGAGGCTCTGGCGGGAAGTCAGCCTCACCCGCGCCCACCCCTGGGGGCACCTGTGGCTCGGCCCCCCACCTCCCAGGACCTCTGCAGTCAGACCCCACAGAGGGGGCAGTGGGGAACATGGGACACGGACAGTGCCTCAGCGTGTGGACTCAGCAGGCTTTGGTCCCAGTTCTCATTTAGCAAATATTGCTAAACAAAAGAGGAAAGCTGGCCGGCTGGTTGGCTCACTGGCTGGCTCTTCTCAAAAGGGAGTTTTATTAGTGCTCGACGTGGGCGCCCATTCGGGCTTCTGCGCAGCGCCAAGGAGGGGGTCAGCCTCAAGCAGCAGAGGGCCAGCCCTGATCAGGGGATGGGTTTTGGTGCATCTGAAGGCACCCAGTAAACGTGTTTGAAGGGGATCGCCTTCTTTAAATAGGTAAAGCATCTCCATTGGGATCCCGGGTACAGCTTTTGCGAGATCTTTTTTTATTTTTTCTAGAGTGTTCGAAGGGCAGCTTTAGCTGAGCCCCTGTCCAAATTAGGCCAGCTCCGTGCTGATGCTGCCTGAATTCATGAGGGGCCCTGCCTTCCCAGCCTCGAGGATGGATCACAGTTCTGCCAACGGGTTCTCTGTGGCTTGGGTTCGCCCCTGTGTCTCCCTGCGCAGAACCTCAGAAACCGGCCCCTCCCGTTATTGATGGTCCCCAGGGGCCCAGAGGTGACTCTGTTAACATATTGTCTCCCACAGGGTAACTCTCAGACCAGATATATGGAAGCACCCATCAGGGAGGACGGGTGGGGTGGGAGGGGGGAATCGGCACGGATTTCGGCGCTCGTGTAGGGGAAAGAAGGAATCAAGCACATGGAAGAGGTTGTGGCCTTCCCCTGCATGACCCCGGGGGGCCCAGGGGCACGGGGGGGGGGGGGGGGAGCAGGTCTGCTGCTGGGAGGTCCCAGCTTGCTTCCTGCACCGCCCTGTCCCCACGCCTGTCCCCCAGCCTCTGAAGCTAAATGATGGACAGCAGGCTCTAAAAAGAGACAGAAAGAAGGGAAGAAGGGAAGAAAGGAGGAAGCAGCAGTGTTTGCTGCTCATCACGGTGGGCAGTCTCCCGCCAAGGCCGAGATGCACACAGTCCCTGCAGAGCAGTGCGAGCCAGCCCGGCGACACGGCTCCTCAGAGCCCGTGTTTGTGTTGACAAAGCCCAGAGAAGAGCCCACAGCTACACAGGGGCGGGCGGCGGGGGCAGAGCAAGGCCAGAGCCCAGACTGCCAACACCACCCGCCAGCTCCATGAGGCCATCTTGGGGGCACTTTCCAGAATGGTCCATGGTGCCCAGTGACTCCGCCCGAGACCCTGAGAGAGAGAGGATGGATGCCGGTGGGCTTCTGGGATCCCAGGGGGGCTCTGGGGCTGGCCTGAGCCTGCCAGCATTCCCGTAGGTGATCCGGGACATCAGTCCTGGGGCCTGGAGGCAGAGCTGGCTACACAAGCCAGGCGATGACAGATGCCACGTGGGGGGTGACAAAGCTCAGGGCCCGGCGTGGGACGTTGCTGGCTGCGAGGCACTCCCTCCCAGCTACATTCTACATCACCGTGCCCAGTCCCTTGAGTGAGCGTGCGTGTGTCTTAAATTCGTGGTCTCTCCTGGTCGCCCCTCTCTCCTTACATGTGTGTTCTCTCACTGCGTGTCTCCACAGACCTTGGTTCGGGTCTCGTCACTGCTCTGGTTTGCCATGTGACCCTCTTGGTCTCCTGGTCCCTCTGTGACCTGGTCTTATCATCTCCCCTGTCTTAGCTCAGCCGCTGGAACCCACAGCGTGGACCAAGCAGCTTAAACACCAGGGAATCTTTTCCTCACGTTTCTGGAGGCCGATTTGGGCTTGCAGGCGGCCTCCTCCTGGCTGTGTCTTCGTGTAGCAGAGAACACGCTCGGTCTCTCTTCCTCTTCTTCTAGGGACCCTGATCCCACTGCGGGGGCCCCACCCTCACGCCCTCACCTGTCCCTAATCACTTCTCAGGCGCCCCCATCCGCGCACTGGGGATGCTGGAGGGACACGTTCAGGCCCTGATGTCCCCTGACTGCCCTTCTCAAAGCCTCTCTGTAAACCAGGTTTGGCACGAGGGGCGGGTTCCCCCTTGGAACAGCATCCTGCGGGTGGCGTGGTCCCGGACGGCGGGCTGAGTCCACGTGTGTCTGAGCCACGGACCAAGTGAGGGGCTGAGCTAAGGACGTCCTGCCATGGAGGGTCCACTGAAGTCACTGCTGATGGAGGAGTCATGGAGGGCTTCCTGCAGGAGGTGATGCAGGGCGGGCCCTCAGGGATGAGGCCCGGAAAGACATCTTTCCCAGCAGGACGATCAACTCCTACAAAGGCTGGCCTCAGAGGGACTGGGCTGGAGCACAGAGTCGGAAAGTCTGAGTGGCCTTGGGGGTGTTAGTCTCGGGCAGGGAAAGAGGGGCTCATCACAGCGAGCGTTTGGGGACATCCTGGAGCATGGCAACCCTGGCTGTCATCGACCCCACGTGTGACCTCGGGCTCTCTGAGGTCTGGAAACCATGCAGAATCCTCGGGAGTATATAGGAAAGAAGCCCCTTGCACGGTGCCTGACCTGGGGTGGGGTCCACGTGTGTTGTTGGCGCTGTGTCTGTTTTTCTGGGGTCCCAGGGGGGCTCTGGGGCTGGCCTGAGCCTGAGGAATCGAATTAACCAGGGGTAGGGATTGGACCGATTCTGCCAAGGAGGGGAACATCGTCTTCCTGTTCTGAGGGTGCAGGGGCGGGGAGGCCAGCAGTCATGCATTGGACGCTCTGAGTCGTGGCCCGTGCTGCTGTGAGGACGCCCAGGGACACGGATGCTCGGCAGCTGAGGGACCAGAGGCAGCGGTGGGGTGATCCCAGGGAGATATGAAGGGGAAACTGAGGCACCATTGCTTGCCGAGCACAGAGTCTGGGCCAGGAGTTGTTCACTCTGACCTCATCTACTCTGTGGACAGGGATCAATCCCATTTCATAGATAAGGAAACGGAGGCTCAGAGAGAAGGAAGCCCCAACCCAGACTCTCAGCCTCGTCTCCCTCACCAAGCTTTCTATTTATCCACCTCCACGCTGTGCCCGGGAGCAGGGTCCTGTCGTGGGGTCTGTGCCGGGGAAGGGCCAAAGGAGCTGCCCGGGGGCCCAGAGGGGCCAGGGGTAGGGGAGATGGAGGGGGCCCAGGGGCTGTGTCCTGAGCCCCAGCCCGAGCCTGGGGCTGGAAGGGAGCATAGGTGAAGATCTGGGGACATGGAGACCAGGTGTGAGCAGCCTCATAGGAGGGGTCTGCAGGGCACTTGGGCTCTGGACCCTCACCCTCACCCAGTGAAGGCCAGTCCATCCCCATCTTCTTTAGCGTGGCGCCACCTAGTGGCTGTCTGGGGAAGCGGCGGGACGACCTCATGCCTGTGGCAGGCTGGGTCCCATGTTCCTGGAGTTCCTCCTCCAGCCTCTGCGTCCCCAGGGGAGAGAAGGGAGGAGCCACCCACCCCCCACCTCGCCCAGAGGAGCAGGCGGTGACATTTGACACTTGAAGGGCGGAAGGGGTGGAGGCAGAGGCTGGAGCAAAGCAGGCTTTGACCTTGACGCCGGTCCCTGCCCTTTGCCCCTAGCTCAGCCCAAGGAGGAAGCAGGAGAAGGTAGAAGCCCCAAAGGGCAGGCAGGAAGAAACCTGGAGGTGTCTGTGGTCCAAGGGCCTAGGATTGAGCGGGACCCCATTTCTCCTGGAACCTCAGCGGGAGGCAAGGCCATGCACACCCGCTTTATGATGTCAGGGTATTAGCGTGGTGGCGGCGTCTGTGCATCTGTGTGAGTGCGTATATGAAGGAGCCTACCCTCCATCCCCCGCACCCCTTCCTAGGGCAGCTCGAGCCTCCTATGTCCCCAGCAAACTGCCCCCAGGTGGGCCCCTTCTGTCCCCACCCCAGCCCCAGCCCGCAGTCCCACTGTCCGCACCACTCGGGGTGTGGCCGCTGAGGGAAATCCCTCCTTAAACCTGGACACGGAGTCCCCCCAGCTTCAGGCGGAAAATCTGAGGCCATCCAGGAGCCACGTGGTGTGTGCTTTAAAAAGCCAGGTGCACGAGGACGAGGGTGTTTCTTCCACTGTGTCGGGGGCCCGGAAGATTCCAGAACCTGACGCTCTAGACCCCAAAGGTGGAGGCCTGGAGGCCCATTGCTCGTGAGCACTCCACTCCGGGAGCCTCTGTTTGCTGGAGAGGAGGGGACACCTCAGCACCTGAAACAGGGACAACAGAGGAAATTGGCAGAGAGTGGTCACGCGTGCATCCAGCGTTGTTTGTCCTTCCGTACGTGGTGCCCCTCCCAGGAGTGCTCAGGCCACGGATGCCCCCGGCGGAGGGGGAGGGGGCTCCCACCTGGCTGGGCCCCCAGTGTGGGTATCTCCTCACAGAGCAGGGACTGAACTTCGGTGAGGTTATAAAAACTCCCTGCCCGAGGTCCCCCTGCTTCTAAGTGACAGAGGGAGGATCCGAGCAGGTTTGATCCACCCCAGGGCTGTGTGGATGCCTGAAGCTGGAGGGCCAACCAATATCGAGGGGGCCCGCGGGGGCCTGGGTGTGCCTCAGAGTGGCCCCAGCGGGGTCTGCTGCCCGGGCACCCGGCCGCTGCTCCCTGACACTGTGTCATGCGTGGACCACAGTTCCGCGCTTGGGCCTTCGGCTCTAGGTTTTGGCCGGAGTCTGGGAGTGGGGTCTTGCCCCTCTGAGCATGTGTCAGCCCACAGGGAGAGACTTTCTCGGAGCTTATCCGGGGACGGGCGTCTCTGCCCTTAGCTCCCATCAGCTCCTAGTTTCCCTCAGGGAGGCAAGAGGCCCTCCTGGAAACCAGCAAATGGGGTTTTTTTTTGTTTTTTTTCCACCCGCCCCACTTCCCAGCGATTCCCTCTCTAACGTCCTCCTCCTTCTGCACCCCAAGGGCTGGGACTGGCTCCTAGGGTCCTCGATGTCTTCCCCTAAGAGATTGGCTAGCTCCTCCCCCAGGGCCCCAGGGAGACCCACAGTGTGGGCCTAACAGAGGCCACACAGAGTCCCCAAACGGGCTGGAGAGGGGAGGACTTTGCTTGTGCTTTCTTATCTGGGAGGAGGGCGTCGACGCCAGAGAACTCTGATCACCAGTACCTTAGTGGTGGGGGATTGGCCTGTGGGACCGCAGCTCCTGTCCTGGGCCTCCTGCTCTTCCTGGCTGCCCCTGGGCTCTGGCCAACCTCCTGGACCTCCGTGCTCTTTCTCAGCTTCCGCTCCGGTAAGATGGGCTTAGCGAGAGGAGCAAGTGCTGGGGGCTGGGGGCTCCTTCCCCCCCACCACTCTGCTCTGGCTCTCCATCAGATCCCCTGGGACCCTGTTCCTGCTGCTCCCAGTCCTCCGCCAAGTGATTTCCCTGCTGGGGCCTCTCATTAACCAGATTTGAAAAACCGAGACTGGTAGTATTAGTGTCAAAAGATGGGTAGGGAAACTGAGGCTTAGGGAAAAAGTTGATCTGCCTGAAGTTGGCAGGTGAGTTGGGCCAGAACCCAGAACCCTGGGCCATGTTCCCCCCCTTGCTGGGGATGAGTGGGTAAGGGGTCCTAGGAAATATCTCTCATCCTTGTCCCAATCAACCTTTCCAAATAGTTTTAGTTTTCTTAAGTGTGAGCATATATATATTTTTTTATTTTTATTTTTAAAAACAACATAGAAGTTTACTTCTTGCAAGCAGCAGTCCAGGGCTTACCTGGAAGCTCCACAGTGTCCTAGGAACAGTGTCCTTTCATCCCGCTGGACTGCCATGCTCAAAGGTGACTTCCATCTTTGAATCCAAAAAGGCTGCCACAGCTCCTGCCATCATTTCTACGCCCTGAGCCAGTGTGGCAAGGAGGAAAGAAGAAGTGGGAAAGCTGGAGGCTTTCTTTTTTTCTTTCAATTTAAAAAAATTGGGTTAAAATACGCGTAACATAAAATTTACCATCTTAACATCTGAAGCATATAGTTCAGTGCTATTAGGTATGTTCGTATTATTGTGCAACCAGATGACGATGGTATTTTCTGGAAAAAATTGGGGCTCAGAGAGGGTGTCTTGCTCAAAGTCACACAGCGTGTAAGTGGGTCTTTTGACTGTCAGGCCTGCCTTGGGGGCTTCTGCCTGGACTGGGTGCCACTTATCATTAAGGAGGTGACCATGTGAGGAGTATCGGACGTAGAGTGGGGTCCCGAGGAAGGGGCCAGGCACTTCCACCTGGAGCTCACAGGGCTCACATGAGCACCCCACCTCCCCGCTCTCTGCTCCCCAGAAGCTGTAAGATGCTGGGAAAAAGAGGACCCTCTTAGGTTTGAGGTACTCTGGTTGGATTTTCCCCAGCATTGGTTTGCAGAGCTTACTACTGAATGATTTACCGAGTGGCCCAGGCCAGAGTGTTGTTGAGGCGTGCCAAGTGTGCCTGCGTGTGTGTGGGTGTGTGTGCACGCTTGTCCGTGCCTGTTGTGAGCGCAGAGGCACGTGTTTCCGTGCACACGTGCGTGCGCGCCCCGCACGTTCAGAAGGGCCACCAGCAGCTCAGGACCCGCCTCTCGGAGGAGGGACCCTGGGGCCCGCGGCAGCGAGCGGGGAGGGCGGCTGCCAGCTGGGCCCAGCGAGGAGTTGTGTCTAGGGTGGTGTGTTGGAACTGGCAGCCTGGCATGTGAGTCAGTGGCCAAATTAACTCAAGTTTCCTTTGGGGAAAAATGTAATCAGTTATTGCACTCCGTTCCCCTTTAGCAAATTAACTCGTCCAGTTTTTTTCTTTCTTTTTTTTTTTTGACGTGTTGAGGGGGGGTGGGTACAGAGCGGGTGGCGGAGTCCGGGGCCACAGCCCAGCAGCTGTTCTCACAAGGCCCTGGGAGCTGCTGAGCGCAGACTTGGAGAGAAGTGGGGTCCCGGCCGAAGCAGGGGGGCCACGGGGGCCGCTGCTCCTGGAGGCTGACGTGACCTTGGCTTCTGCCAGGATCTGGGAGTGGAAATGCCTATTTGAGGAAGAACTTTGCAAACCCCCCCCGCCCCGAGCATCTTTCCGGACACCTTTTTCTGGGCCCACCAACTGGAAGAGTGTAGCGGCCCCACTGGGAGCAAGTGGGGGGAGGGGCCTCCTGGGGCAGACTGTCCCAGTGCCAGAAGATACCATTCTGGAAGTTTCCACTAGGCCTTCCTGTGTGTGAGTGACCACCCTGCAGTCATGGGCATGGTGGGGCCCAGCTTGTGGTCCCAGGGCTTTCGTGTTCTTACATCTACCTCTGAGGCAGGTACTGCAGACCCCCCGACACAGAGGAGGGGCCCTTTCCCCTCAAACACTGGGGGATACAAAAGGTATTTGACCTTCAAGAGCCCAAGTGCCCCTGATGCAGCCCCTGGGGCCTGTGGTGGGACCACAGTCTCTGGCCGTGGCCCCGGGGACACGTCCTGTCTCTCCGGGGAGGTCTCCCAAGGCACCAGTCCCTCTGCCCAGAGCCTGGGTGACAGAGAGGCACGGCTTAGAATGGGGACCCCCCCACCTTGGCTGGGGACCGCATGGCGGTGCCCTGGGAGGTAGGGTGTACTTTCTGGCCATGAGGAAGGGGCTCTTGTGCAAGTCGGTGGTCCTGGCCAGGAGGGAGAAAGCATCGTGGCGGGGCCATCGGTACCAGAGAAAGCCAGGGACTTGCAGGGGACATCCCCGGGCGCTTCCTGTTCTGGGCGAGGTTTGGAGGATGGCGGTCCTAGATCAGCAGGGTTGAGAGTCAAGGAGATTGACTGATTACAGGGAACCAGCTGGGGATGCCCGGGAAACGCTGGACATAAGAATTCCAAGGATGAGGGGTGCCGGGGGGGCTCAGTTGTTAAGCATCTGCCTTTGGCTCAGGTCATGATCCCAGGGTCCTAGGATCGAGCCCTACGTCGGGCTCCCTGCTCAGCGGGGAGTCTGCTTCTCCCTCTGCTGCTCCTCCTGCTTGTGCTCTCTCTCTCTCTCTCACTCTTTCTCAAATAAATAAATTAATTAATAAATACAATTTTTTAAAAAAGAAAAGAATCCCAAGGACAAGCGTTCCTGGAACAGTCTGCATGTAGTGTTTCAATGGGCCCTCCCAAGGAATTTGCCCATTGTAAAGCTGAATAAACTGAGGCTTACAGGGCAGCAAGGCCGTCCCGAGGCCCTACACAGGCCACCTGTAGTGGCCTACGGCCGTGCGTTGTCCCTTTGTGGTTTCCTGGGGGAGTCCACCTCGCTCATGCAGCTGTGAGCCCGGGTGCTGGGCATGACCCTCAGGACTTGGGGACCCTTTTGTCCCCAAGTGACACAGGCCAGGCAGCTGCAAAGTGGCCCATAGAGACCTGGATCTTCTCTGACAGGGTGCTGGAGGCCAACAGCTGGGGTGTGGTGAGGTGTAGTGTGGGCATTCACTGCCCCAGGAGACAGCCTCACGGCCCGCACTGTCCCCGGGGGGCTCACGGCACTGCTATTTGCATGACTTGGGCTCCTGGCCGGTGGGGTGCTGAGCTCCCTGTACCTGGCAGGCACCCCAACTTCCTGAGCGGTGGAACTGGGCGAGGGGAAGGAGCAGGGATCCCTGCTGCAAGCTCTGGTCCACATTCCGTTCAAGCAGTGTGGGGTGTGTCTGGAAAGTCCGGCCACTGCTGTCACCACGGTGCGACAGTGGGGCAGGAACCGAGGTCCCACCGCGGGGGTCAGTCTGGCCTTTAGGGGGGTGTTTGTCACCAAGCCATTTGTGGCTGGGATCCAACAGTCAGAGCAGTGCAGAATGACCTTGGGGGCAGCTGGTCCGGGGACTCCCTGGGGGTGTCTCAGATGTGTGTGGGGGGACACTTGTTGGCGGTCATAGCGCTGGGAGGGAAGACCGGCGCTTGGCGGGCAGGGATGCCCGGGGCCCTCCAATGTCTCATGGGCCCCGCTGCCCGCTCTGAACAATAGTTCCTGCATCCCACACGCGCTGCCGATGTCCTACCCGTCGTTCCTATGGGTAGAAAAACTTGTTTAAAATGGCCTGAGCCCCCCGCCCAAAAGAAATAAAAATAAATTTTTTTAAAAACCCAAAACATAAATATTTTTTTAAATGGTCTAAGCCTAGAAGTGGACTCTGTTTTAAATATTAATAAACAGCATTTTTTTTTTTTATGCACAGTCTTAACAAAAACGGAATCTCCAAGGCGGGCAGCTCCAGCAAACACTGAGGAGAGAGACTGTCTTTTGTTCTGTCTCGGGAAATGCGGCTTGATTCTATACCACGTTCCTTTTATTTCTCCTTGATATCACCGGTGAAGACATTATTGTATCGATTTTTAAAGTTAAATCTGTGAAAAGGTCGTATTGTCAGTTCACGTCATTTCTGGACAGAGAGGGAGGGGCCCGCAAGCATCTGCTTGGGGACAGAAATGGTGGCTCCTCCATTTCACGGATGGGCAAACTGAGTCCAGGACGGCCCTGTGAGCTGCTGGCTGTCGCCCCAGGAACAAGCTAGATAGACCTGGAATGCCGGTCTCCCAATTCCGGGTCTGGGGCTCTTTCTGCTTCCTCAATGGCCCGTGGCCGCCCTCCTCCTCGGCCTGTTTTCTCATGACAAGCCCTGCTCCCTATTACAAAGGGGGAATGAAAGATTTCTTAAAAACATGTCGACTTGTGTTTGTCACGTCATGGAAACTTCCTGAAAAGCCAGCGAGGCCCCGGGCTGTGTGGCCCCAGCAGTCTGCCGGTGTCGGGGGCCTCTCTCGGCTGTGCCCTCGGCTCACTCGGGCCACACTCCCTCCGTGTGAGAGGGGGACCCGGACTCGGCTCTGGTCCCCCTCGGGCTGGAGCCGGGGGACCAGGTGACCTCCTGTGACCTCATCTGGCCAAGGCTATTTTCCCCCTTTCTAGATTGTTTTTCCAATCACCAAGTGAATCTGAGTGAGACTGATCTTTCGACGACTACCTTTCAACTCAAGTTATGGTTTTATAAATAATATATATGGCAAGTCAGTGCTGGGGAGAGGACGTTCATTCGGCTCTGAAATATTTATGGCCCGGAGTGTCTGCTTACTTTTCTTTGGAGTCATTTTTTTAGCCCGGCGTGCCAGAAAGCGCGACAGCCCAGGACATCTTCGGGGGCGGGGGCCTCGTTGGCCCTTCCAGCCGGGCCGTGGGCCTATCCATCCTGGGGCCGCCAGGGGAGGTGGCAGCTCAGCCCCGGGAGTGCTCCCAAGCCCAGACCTCCTAAATTATCTCAGGGAAGGCTTTGCTCCGGTGACAAGGATCAGCGCCACTGCCTTCGAAACAGACGTTGCTTTCCACCGTGCGGTTTGAATTATAACATCAGGCTTATTCGGATACGCTCTTGAATCCTTGGGCCTCTGCTGGGAGGGGTGCCCTCTCACCCTCATGTTACAGGTGGGGAAACTGAGGCTCATCGAGGTTAAGGACTTTCTCAAGGTCAATGTCATCATCAAGTAGGAGCCTGGATTTTCACCCAGCCTGGCTGACTTATCTCCATCTTCTCTCCTTATACCGAGCTGCTGCCCAGGCTCAGCCCTCAGCGGCAGCCGGGGGCCAGCGAATGGATTGCAGGTCACTCTCCACGGCTGCACACGCCTGTCTTCAATGGTTTGAAATTCTAGGGGCGGGCCTTGGATCTGGGGATAGCAATCTATGCTAAACAGCTGGGCTTGAATCCCAATCCGAAGGCAATAGATGCATTCTTGCATGTGCTAAGGGGGGTAGATGGTGCTAGAAAGACCCATAGAGTCATCTTGTCTGACTTCCCATGTTTCAGGTGGGACATGAAGAGCCTGACAGGGGTAGGGATCTGCCCAAGGCCATAGAGACCATTGGAGCCCATGGGTCACAATGGTGGCTCTTGGAGTCCAGTCATCTGGTCAACCTCACCTCCCTCCCATTACCCTTCTTCTTCCAGGGGAAAACCGACCCTTGGACGGGGGGGATCAGCTTCACGCAGTAGATGAACATAGAGCTGTGTACATCCTGGGTCTGAAAATCCACGAGTGAGTTAAATAATTTTGAGGCTGTGCTTGGGGGAAAAATATATTCCAGGGCATTTCTAAACTAGTGGGACCATGGAGTGGGCTGTAGTTAATACATTATAGATATTTAATCAGTGATCGGACTGAGTAGTGAGGCCAGGAAGACCTCACACTGTTTCTCCACCTGCAAGGACAATTTCCGGTAGGAAAAAGACACTTATTCCTGGTGGTTGGTGACTCTAGGCAGCCCGAGGGCGGGCGCTCTGTCATAACCGGGGCAGGCAACAGAGCCTAGTTGTGGAATCAGTCAAGGATAACATTTCTGAGAAAGTCCAGCTCAGCCCTGAGCCACGGGAACGGTGGGGCTGTTGTGTCTTTCTGCCATGCTGCCCCTGCCATGGCCAGTCTTCAAAGACGGCCCCCACAGCGAGCCCCGCTTCTGGTGTTCATGGCCTCCTACCAGCCTCTCCCCTGAATACGGGCTGGTCCCGTGTGTACCAATAGAATGTTCTGGATGTGACCAAGTGACTTCCAAGGCCACGTCAGAAGATCCTTCTGTGAGATGAGCCCCCCACACCACCTAAGAAGCCACCGCCGAGAGCATGTGCAGATACGGTGGAAAGCCAGGGCCTGTGGAAAGGGAGTCTCCCTGCCCTTCCCCCTGGGCCGCCCTCCCTCGCCTGGAGTCAGGCTCACACCTCACCCCTGCCCTTGGTTTCTGGCCATCTCCCAAAACGTGTGGCCAGGAGGCCCCAGAGTATCCCTGGGGGACCCGCCGTGGGAAGGAGCAGGGCTGTGCAAACAGCTAACTGGTTGGTACGAGATGAGCACAAAAATAGAGCAAGTGTAGACACTGGGAACGGACTTTGACATTGTCGTGACAGCCAAGCTCTGGTCCATGAGCTTGTCTCTTCAAATGGGAAATAGACAGCAAACAGTAGAGTTGCCAGCTCGCGCGCTATGTCACCTTTGACCTGAGCAGCATTCTGGTCATGAGCAGAGGGACCACATATTGTCCATGATGGACGAGAAGCAGGATTTGAGTTGGTACTATGCCTTCGTGCACCCCCTTTGGGAGGATACAACACTGGGGGAAATACGTGCCATTGGTAAGTGCGGGGGGCTGGTTCTCAGGCCCCATGCTCACTCCCCTGACACCTCAGCTGGGTGTATTTGTGCAGTGCACAGCATGTACACCTGTCCATGGTAAATTGGAGTGGAGGCTTGCACCCATACTGAAGGCTTGAGCAGCCTGACCTGTTCTTTGGAGCCAGACCTTTGGAGGCTTGGGGCTTGTCTCACAAGAGAAACTTGACTTCCTGTCTCAAGGAAAAGAGCTGAAGGATCCAAGGACTTTGCATATCTTTTTGTAAGACAAGCTGGTGACATTAGACTCTGGGATCAATGCCTTGTTTTTCACTTAAATGCAATAAGACCTCAAGTAGCAAATTCACTTGGGCTGAGGTTTTTTGAAACATCTGAGGAAGAGTCAGAAAACTCCATGGACCCCAAGTACTAACACTTCCAGGGTCCAGGAGTCAGCTGGCTTTGCCTGGCTGGGAGGTAGCCCCCTAGCTAGTTGCCCCTGGGGGTTGCCTGGGGGGGGCGGCAAGCCAGGTCTGGGGTGGGTAATTTCAGTACAGCTCCTGGTTATCCACAGTACAACTCTGGAGTCTGGCTCTGGAGGTGTAGGTTTGCCGGAATTAACTAAATCCTGAGCTCAGCCACCCCACCTCCCCAAGGGATACCCTAACAGCCAGGGTCCAAGTCTTGGGCTGGAGGGAGCACGTTCTGGAGGGATCCCCTCACTGTCAGGCATGGGAGTCCACAGGGAGGACCTACCCCTGGTCCCTCTGAGGCTTTTGATCCTTTTGGTGAGGATTACATTTTCACGTTTGTTTTTTATTTAAATCAATTAGTATAAAAACACTCACCGGGATCGTTTATGAAAGATCTATTTATGATAGCTGCGTTTTTTGGAGCTTTTGTTATTCCAAGCCATCACCACTCATTAAGGACGGCAGAAGACTGTCCTTTCCACCCCCAACTCCCCCCACCAAAGCTGTCTACTCTCAGATCCCTGGATCTGGTGAATAGGTTACATAAGGTGGCAAGGGAGACTTGAGGTCATGGATGAAATTAAGGTCACTGATCAGCTCATGGTAAGATAAGAATTATCCGACATCTTCCAGGTGGACCCAGCGTCGTCACAGAGCCCTTCAAGGCAGAAGAGGAGGTCGGAGTTAGTGATTAGAAGAAGTCACAGAAGGAGGAAGAGGTAAGTGGACGTGGACGAGATTCTTCCCTAGTCTCCAGAGGGGGAACATAGCCGTACTGACTCCTTGCGTTTCGTGCGGTGAGATCTGTGTCAAATCTCTGATTCTAGAACTGTAAGATAATCGATATGTGTTGCTTGAAGCCACTGCAATTGTAGTAGCTTGTTACCGCAGCCGTAGAAAACGAATCCAGGGGGGTGCAAGGAGACCGTAACTTGCCCAGGAGGGCACAGTATTCAGGGCTTTCCCAGATCAACCTGATTCCAGAGCCCTTGCTCATCTCTGTGAGGCATCACCGACACCTGGGTCTTCGGGGACTGATCTTCTCACAAAGCCAGCAGCGAGCGTGGGGTGGGGGGTCTTCTAGGAGCCTGGCCAAGGTAGCTAGGAGCTGAGCCCCCAAAATGGACTTGCCACAGCCAGCCTCAGAGGCAAAAAGGACACTAAAGGATTCCTTGGCCTCCAGAGACCTTCAGCTGGGGGTACCCGAGGTTATTTATAGCCCAAGTGGACTGCGTTGTCCACTCCAAAAGCAGAGGACTCGGAGCA
>CM053621.1:24980232-24995889 GCA_028646535.1 Procyon lotor | reverse complement strand
CCCAGTCGCTAACTTGGTTTTTAAGGATGAGGCCGTTTGCCTGGTTACTTTGGAAACGGAATCCTTGTTAGGATCTCGGGAGCGCCCAGCATCTACACTCTTCCTCAGGGGGAGCCTGCGAGGACCCAGTAGAATCCAGGTGGCTTTTTCCCTCGGGGAGGAGAAGAAGGTTCTGGTGAATGAGTTTGGCCCATCCTCTTCAGAAACTGATTGGATCTAGAACAAGGTGTGAGTGGCTGGAGGGGATTACAGGTCCCAAGTGTCAGATTGAGTGTCGCCAGTAGTTCCCAGGGCAAGAAACCACAGGCGCCGGGAGCACAAGACCCAAAGTGCCGGGGTGGACCAGGCGACAGAGGGCAGCCTTCGCTTTTCTAGATTTTCCACATGGAAGTGAATTTCTTTATGATTTCATTGTTGTCACCACCATCCTCGTTGCAGTGACTCCGTGAGCTGCCTTGGAGTGTCTCTTGTGTCTCCGTCTTCCTTCCACCACTAACCTGGTCGGAGGAGTAGACGCTCCTCACCGGCCTGGCCTCCCTCTGCACTCTCGGAACTCCCACCACTCTCCAAGGCCACATCCTGTCATCCCCTTCAGCGTCCTCCCTCTCCTGTCCACAGAAGCCCCCACGGGCTCTGGTCGCCACCCCGCACCCCTGATCCCCGGTTCCAGGGCCTCATTTCTCCAGATCACCGTTTCCTAGTGGGAGGTCCTGCAGGGTCCCAGTATTCTAGAAGCAGTTTCCTTCCCATGGTCTTCACCTTCTGGGGCCTGGCGCCATCCTGTGCTTCTCGTACCTGCCCACAGTCCACCGCCCCTCGTCCTGGCTTCAGCCTTCATGCAGAATTCATCCCCACCAGGCTTCCCTTCTTGGGTCACCATGCTTGTCAGGTCCTGTTTTGTTCTAGAGAATGCCATGTCGCTTCCTCTCCACTGCACCCGCCTCATTTCTGGGTTTTGGAGTTTTGGTTTTTTGGGTTTTTTGGCTTTTGTTTTTTTCCCCCATTTTCTGGTTTTATCACCTTTGCCTAGATGTATTTTCCTGTTGGTGCCCTCAGCTCCACGCTTCCCTGTCGGGCCGGTCCTGGGGACTCCCCTCAAGTCAGCCTTTCTAAAGCAAGCCCTGATCGGACCCCTGTGTTCCTTTGCTGTGGGTGGTGAGTCTCCTCGAGTAGGTCATTTCTGGCCCGGGGACCCACCTCATTTCTTTCTTTCCTTTGCTTATACCGTCGTCTCTTTCTAGAAAGCCTCCCACTCCCTACTCAACCCTCCGTGCCCAAGCCTTGCCGGTTCAAGTGCCCCCTCCTCTTCTTGTCCTTCCTCAATCCAGAGAGAAGGGCTTTCTCTCCCGAGCCCCCATGTGTTTTCCTGTGTGTCCCCTGCCCCCTGCCGTGTCATTATTCGCATGCACGTCTTCATCCCCTCGGGTGGAAGGAAGAGCAGGCCCCGCGCGCCCCACTGCTCCCCGTGGGCAGAGTGACCCGCTCAGCACCCCCGTGGGGGTATTCGAGCACCCAGTCTCCTGTTCCTGTTCTGCTGGGGACTTGCCTGCCGGGGCGGGCTCTCTTCCGTACCTCCAAATGGAGGTAGCAAATACCAGATTGCACGCTGAAGGTGAAGGAGATACTGTTTTGGGAGGAGAGACTAAGGTATAGTTACGTGAAATCGTGGCTTTGCACCAATAGGCCCTTGTCCGGAATTTCTTGCATCCACTGGGCAAGGTTCACATGGGGCGCGTCAGAAATAGGTTGGTTTCTTGACCACTGGTCACAGTTCAGGGAACCCTTGGACGTATGTGCTCCAACAGCCCCAGAGGAGAACGGGCAGGAGAAGACAGAGACTTGGCTGGCCCCGTGCCAGTCCAGCTTGGGGGCCGCTCAGCGTAGTGGCTTTGGCACCGGCCGGCCCCTGAGTCTGCATTACAGCCAAACGGCCTCGGGTGAAACACAGTCTTGTTGAGCCCCTGAGCCCTGTGTCCACAGTGAGCATCATTCCACGTGCCTGAGGGGCTCTTCTGATGCACTCACGAGATGGCACAGGACAGGGCGCTGGCCTCATGAACGAGACCCCTAGAGCGCCTCACCTCGTGGCCACAGGCGTCCCCATTACCCAAAAGTACACACCACAGAAAGGCTTTGCAGGGGCAGCGGACCAGCTTGGTCAGAGAAGTCTCGGGAAACGGCTCAGTCCCACCAGGGAGATGAGCCTCTTTCTACAGGTGAAGCAATTCAAGGGACATAGGGCCCAGGCCCGGCCTGGGACCCCAGCCCCCTGCCCTGTGTCCTCTGTCCCTTCTCGCTCAGTACAGCATCTTTCCCTACTTCTCCACACCAGGGGTGGGGGGCCGTTGGGGCAGCCTTCTGGAACTTCTTTACCTGTAGTTTCTATAAATTTGGGCTTTCTCAGTTGGGTAAGAGCTTTAGAATTACTAAGATTCCTTTTGTGTTGCATAATGTTCTTGCCATTTAAAAGATTAGCAGGCATAATTTCGTGAGCCTTCATGAATGGCATGCCTCATTTAGCTTAATCTCTCTCTGGTACATGTTAAGACATAGGAAGAGAGTGTCTCCGGCCTCCACAGAGAGTTTGGAAAGGAAAGCTCGCTCGGACCCAACCTCTCAGAACCGCACATGTCTTTAAAAAGATAAAAAATGAGGTGAGCGGCCTCCTGGGCCTGTTACAGAAGTGCCGAGCGTCCATAAGACGGCACCGCAAGTCATGCTGCGCCATCCGGGAGGAGAGGGCAGGGCGCCGAGTTTGGGGGTAACAGTGGAGGAAACCCAGGACATGAGATGGACCTTCCCAGCCACAGACTAGCAGAGGTCGCCTTTGGAAATTTCTGTTAGAGAAAGGTCCTCGCAGCCAAGCCCTATGGAGGACACCGTGAGCTGCGTTCAGCAGCCCTTACAGGTGGCGTAGGGAGACGCTCGAGTGAGCAGGGGATGCTGAGACGGCCGTGGCTCCCCCAAAGTCAGCAGCGCGGCGTGAACACCCGGGAAATGCCAGGCCCTTGATTCAGCGCCCAGGGAGAGCACCACTCTGGCCGTCAGTCAGGTTAGACTACCAAGTGCCCACCTGCAACGAAGGAGCACTGTGCAGACCCTGCAGGTGAAAGACGGGAGGGGTTTCGGGGCTCCGAGGCGGACACGCGCAGCGAGGGCGTAAGGTCACCGTCATCATCCAGGGGGCTGCTCCCGAAGGACCCACCGCGTTCGTTCACTTAAAAATGTTTATTGCTTGCCTGCTGTGTGTCGGACGTCATTCTTACAAGGCCAGTGGCGTCAGTCCTGCCCGCCAGGGGAGAATCTGAGGTTCAGAGAGGAATCTTAGTAAGCCGCCGAGTCCGCGCGGCCGGAGCCCCGCAGAGCTGGGGTTCCAACCAGGTTGGTCTGAAATTTTCCATACGGGTGACTTGGCAGATGTGCTTACATAAGGAAGGGAGGTTCACAGAGCCACTGAACCACGCAGACACGGCACTTCTCGAATCAGATCCGTACTGAGGGACCACGAGTGTCGGCGCCTCTCATGGCCCCCCAGCCCGGGGCAGCTAGCCTGGGGGGGGAAGGACCTGCGCCTGGGGGGATGGAGTTGGGTTCACGCCTGCGGGGGGTCAGGTGACTACCGATGGGGCTCTGGGGAGGCTCGCGTGCGCCAGCACCCATGACTTGCTAACCCGAGGGCTGTTCCAGAGGACGCCAGCCAGACTGTCGCTCTACCTTGCTCAGCCCAAGGCGTGTATGGTATTTTATTCATTCTGTTTCTGTAACCTCTCACAAGGTTGTTTTGGCTAGAAGAACCCGTCTTCGGATCTATCCTGTGCTTTCTAGTCGGGCCCCTGTTGCCGTCTGCTCCCCTAGCATTGCTGTCCGGTAGCGGAAATCCGATAAGAGCTTTGGGGACAGAGAGGGACTCGTAAGAGGGTGATGTGCCCAAGCAAGCACTGCCCAGCCCAGCGCTCAGCACACTGGGGGGACATTCTGATTCTGTGATCCTCAGCCCAGCGGAGGCCGCTCAGTCCCCTAAACTCTTTCCCCTAAGACCACCAAGAAATGCCTTTCTAGAGAGCTTTGGTGCTCTCTTCGGATGCTGGTGGGATTTGGGAGACACAGACGGCCTCTGCTGCGAGTCTTTGTCCACCGCCTCTGTGGAAGAGAGCCACCGTGTGGAGTTGCGAGCAGACTGGGGGCAGGGGACAGTGCGCAGTTTGCTGTGACATTTGAATTTAAAATAGATATTTGGTACAGGTCATTTCTGACGACGGATAAAGGGTGTTCCAAAAGAATTGCACCAAAGGAAGTTGACTTCGCATTGTTTTCATTTAAACAGACCTCCTGGTGGCCCTCCAAATACAGACATTCCCAACAGACACCCTTTTGCGTCAAGACTCTCAAGGAGCCGCCTGATGGCATGCCAGGTGAACCCCGCCACCCTCGGGTCGGACAGCCGGACGTTTGAACCCCAGGCCATGCGGCCAGTGTCCCTCACTGATCTCTTGTGGGCCTTCAGCATCTTGTAGAGGGTGTATCTGCCCACTCTGCTGTTGTCACAAGGGCGGGTATGAAAATAAAAGGAGAAGATGTCTGGCTGACCGTCCTTACAGACTAGCCCGGGGTCCTGAGGAGGCCCAGCTCCTTCCCCGATGCCTGGAGGACCACCCAGCCTGTGCTGTTCTCTGGGCACCTGCGCAAAGCAAGTTCTGTCCCCTCCCGCAGCCTCCTCTGTGCCCGTTCTCCTTCCCCTCCGTGGCCACCTCCCCCTTTTCACCAAACATACCCCCACCTGCCCACAGCGAAAGCCCCATCTCTGAAAGGGGGAGCCCTCGGCCATCTCCTCCCCCTCGCGCCTTGCCCCCCCTTTGTGTCCTCAGGAGTGGGGCACGTCTGGGGTTCGTCTTCACACCTCTGTTCGCTTGACTCTCGGCCTGCCTTTATTGAGTGAGTGTGTGCAGTAAGCGTTCTCCAGAACGATCTTAAACTGGCTTAGCCAGTTCGCGGAACTTCCCCGCAGTCCGTGTTTGGAAGCCTGAAAATATTTTTGATAATTATCTCTTTAAGGAACATGTCAAAAAAAAAAAAAAAAAATCAGCCCCAGCCACTATGTTTTAGCTGATTCCTGAATGTGTGATAAGAAACACGATTCCTTGAGGGAGAAAACTCATTCAGGTTAAATTCTTGTGGAAATCCTTATAGCCCCTTATTGTTCAGCTACGGTGTAGCAAGAATGTAAATAGCTAGGTATTTTGACCTACCTCAAATATTTACTGATGTAAAACATTCTGTCCTCATACAAAAAAAAAAAAAAAAACCAGCCCGTGGTTATGAATGTCAGTATTGGGTGTGCGGCCGAATCGTAGAGCAAGAGACATTTTTAAGGAAGGCAGTAAGGTAGGGAGAACTCTAAAGCTCACGTTGATCAGAGATAAATAGATCTATATTTGCCATATAAGGTAATAAAAGAAAAGTCTGTGTGCAAATGCTCTAGACATTTATGGACTTCTTATGATTCATCTAGCGAGGCCGACGGCTCTGGCCAAGAGATATAGAATTTGTTAAGCTGTATCTCTTTCCTGGATTTGTTGCACTACAAAGGAGCCGTGCTGTGCTGCATGTTCAGAAGAAAATTCCAGAACCGGGTAGAAGTTAGCATTTGGTAAGAGGCCTGGGGAGGATTGCTAGAGGAATTCCAGAAGTGTTTTAAAGCCATCGGTTTACTGGAAGCCTGGTAATTCTGTAAGCATTAGCAATTTTCTGCAGACTCAGGTCCAGACGCCCCATGTATGATCTGTGGCTGGCCGCCCTCCCCCCTACACCAGGAGCAGAGGGCTCTGCTTTTTCCACTGAGTTACTCATATACACAATCTTCCTTAAGCGCAGGGGTTTCTGGGCTGAGTCTGGGCCTTGCCATCCAGGTCTTGGTGCGCCCTGGCCGGTAGGCCTGGAAGAAACTAAACGGTATGGCCTTCATGGTGGGTTGCTATCTACAAGTGCCTTTAGGAGCTACATTCATGGCACCCCAAGGGGACGCATCCCAAAGGGACACTCGTTTTGCCCTTTGCTCCTCCCACATGCCCCCCTTCCCCCACCCAGGGTTTCCTGTGAAATGGGCTAATTTCAAAATGGCACGCCTGCCTTGAACTGCGGCGTTGGGCAAAGACGTCAGCACTAAGCAGGCTTCTTCTCAGACCTCGTCCTTGAGCTCTGCGGGCTACCAGAAGTGAGAAGGGGGTGAATGAAGAGTCTTTTGGACCTGGGGCCTTCGCATGATGCGTACGATGAGTAACTTACCTTTCACCCCGCCCTTGCGTGCATCATACGCCTCATCCGTGACCTCTGGGGTCCCCGAGGGCTGGCACCTGCTGGGTAAGGCTGCGGGAAACTGGGGGGGTGTCCTCAGAAGGACATCCTTACGGGGTAGGGCCGCCTTCTGGAGCCGAGCGTTGTCACCCGCCACATGGCTGGGTTGCTAGAGTGCAGGGGGACCAGGAAGTCTTTCTTTGCCCTGGAAACTTTTGTTTCTCTTTAATTGCTTGGTTGAGGTAATCCACTGGGAAGCCTCTGAGCGTCTTTAGACATAAAATCTGATTCCGAAGGTTTCAATTCCCTAGTTGGCCGCTGACTCACATATGTTTCTTAGACTTGGTTTCCAGCAGTATGATATAAATAATTCCATTTCGAAATTAAGAAATTATGGCCTGCGTTTCATCTGCCCTTGGCTCTGTAGTGTTTTCCAAAAGAGAAAATACAAGTAATAATCGTAAAGCCCTCGTTCCGATCCCGCGTCTCTGGGGCCTTCCCGTCGCGCCCCAGTCGCCGAGTACCGTGTTCAGCGGCTAAGCAGCAGGACCCTGCAGAGGGCCCTCGCCTTTGCTGACACGTGCGCGTGTGCGCATCCGAGGAAGCGATTACATCGTTTATTATTGATTATTCCTCTGAGTGGCTCTGGGAAGCAAGTAAATATTAATGACAAGATGCACCGATTATTAAGTTAAGATGAAGGTCCATCTTCTTCTGCGATGCTTAATTTCAGGTAAGCTGGTTGCACACAAACGCTGATGAAGTTTGAACAGCAAGGCCTTCGGGTGGAGAAGCAAAACGGAGACCGTGTCGGGGAGGTGGGTTGGGCACGTGTGAGAGCCGGTTTTAAATCCTCCCCGTCTAGTCGGCAGAATCTGTCGCTGTCTGGTGATTTGCCCGCTGAGCGCCAGCATCCCCTGTCTGGGATCCACCTGTGGGTTCTCCCTGCCCCTCTGGCGTCGGCTTGCAATGGTGTTTTAAGTGTTCCCCAACATTGTCTGGGATCTGCAACTCCGTCTTCTGATGCTAAGAAGTATGAACATTTATTATAGAAATTTGCATAGAGCATGAAGAAGATAATAATAAATCGCCTGTAATCCTAGATATAAATGCTGGCGTGTTGCTTTTAGATCTTTCCAATCTCTTTTTTGTTCATAAATATTACATATTTTAAAACAATAAAGATCATTCTCTGTATGCATTTGCTATACATTCTCTTCTGTAGCACGCTTTTCCTCGAACTGTAGTATTTTACATATATGAAAGAAATGACAGACCAGTAGGTTTCCTGCTAACACTGCGCTTATAAAATAATTTTTCCTTAGAGAAGTACGTGTAGTTTGGCCATGCATCAGCAGGCACAGTATTTATTTTCTCTGTGGGCCGTGTGTGGACCGAAATAATGCCCGGCTGCTCTGTTGGCCACATGGACGTCACTGTTTTGATGGCAATTGTACCAGAGAGGAGGGCCAGAGGGCAACCCGCTTGCTCTGCAAACCTTAGAAACTGCTTATTTTTTAAACTGTTACTTGATCTCCATCCCCATCCAGAAAAAAGAGAGTGTTTTTTGCTATGAAGAGGATATGATATATTTAAAGGTAAAGAAATGAAAAATTAGGGCTCCTGGGTGGCTCAGTGGTTAAGCGTCTGCCTTCGGCTTAGGTCATGATCCCTGGGTAGTGGGATCGAGCCCCGCATTGGGCTCCCTGCTCGGCGGGGAGCCTGCTTCTCCCTCTCCCTCTGCCTGCCGCTCCCCCTGCTTGTGCTCTCTCTCTCTCTCTCTCTCTCTCATTACCCCTCTCTCTGTGTCAAATAAATAAAAATCTTAAAAAAGAAAAAAATGAAAAATTAGCTGTAACTCTATTCATTTACCATGTAACACCGATGCGGTTCTTACCTTTTTACCCCAAACACACATATATGTACGTTTATTCGTTTTTACCTATATAGGGGTTGTACTGTAAACCCATTTAGCAGTCTCTGGCGTCTCTTTCCCTCTTTAGCCCCCGCTGGTCCTGCAGATCTGGGCTAAGTGCCCTTCTCAGAGGGGCGCCCCCTGCTGGCCAGGTCCAGGTCTCCCCCCCTCCCCCACACCCCTGGCGCCATGCGCTTCCCCTTTAGGGCACCAGCCACCGGCACGGTTTTTCAGGGGGTGTCCATTTGACTAGTGTCTCTCCCCCAGGTGGCGCAGACACCCAGAGGTCTGGCTCACAAGCTCAGAGCTCTTGTAACAGGGTCCGAGGGCCCGTAATAAACCACCCAACAAATAATTTGGTGACCATCTGGCAGGGGTGTTTCATAGCATCAGGCTGACTGAGGTGGTTCAATCAGTGAAATGTCTGCCTTCGACTCAGGTCCTGATCCCAGCATCCTGGGATCGAGCCCCAGGTTGGGCTCCCTGCTCAGCAGGGAGTCGGCTTCCCTCTCTCCCTCCCCCTGCCCCAGGGGCATGCTCTCTCATCCTCTCTCAGATAAATCACTAAAATCTTTTTAAAAAATACTTTTACTGACCACCTAATATGCCACTGTGTTGCCTTACTCAGGTTGACTAAGTAACCCCCTGCTGTCGGTATCTGTATCATTTCTAATTTTTCTCTTTTCTAAACAGGACGTGCTAAGCATTCCTGTACATAAATCTCTGCCTGAGTCTCTGGTCATCCTTGTGGATGAATTCCCAGAAGTAGAAGCACGACACTGACGGATTAATCTACATTCTAACACACAGCCCATCTGTCTGAATGTCAGCAGGGCCTACGGTCTGGCGTCAGTTGCAGTGGGCGTGCGTGCTGAGGTCAAGGCCACGTTTCCGCCTTCCTTTCCAAGAGTGCCAGGCTAGGAAGGCGCCCCTGGGGCAGGGCCCTTGTGTGGCACATGAATCCCCTTGGCAACAGTTCCCACGAAAGGTGGGTGCGGTGCTGAGTCTCAGGAGAGCGTCTGCTTGTCCCCTCATGCCGTGCACAGGTGCTGACTGAGGGTCTCGTCGTGGCCCCAGGAGTGGGCTCGGGGTGCGTGATGCCCCTCAGCCACCTACTGGGCATCTAGACTCGGTTCAGCTTTGACAGCGGATGTAAGCCCCGTGAGGGCACGACCGGGACTGCTAGCTCCTTCATGGCATGAAGTCAATGCTCGAATGATTTTATAAGGAATCCGGTGCCTAATGTGCAGTTCCTCTCTTCGACAGACTCAAACCCCGGTAATGTGTGGCTGTGTGGTCAAATCCAAGCCATATTTTCGAAGTTCGGAAATAAAACGAAGGGTTTAGACATGAGCTGTATGTAGCAAACAGGTCGGAGGAGGTCACCTCCTCCCCTGGCCGCTAAAAGTCCTGCCAAAAATCCCTGAGCCACCGGGCAGGGCTGACACCAGCCCGGCTGTGAGAGCCACGCTTCCCAGCCCCCCTACCCGAACACACCAGCATGGACGGGGTGGGGTCCCGGGGGCTCAGTGCCCCAGGGTGGCCGGTGACCCAGTTGCTTCACGGATGCCAGCAGGTCATCAGACCGCCTTGACATCCTGAAAGCTGGGCGTGGTTCTCTGCTCTGAGACCAGAAACTTTAGAGCTGCCGTTTCTCTAACGTTCGGGCCTTTTAACACTGAGGACTCCAGAGAGCTTTTGTGTCTGTGCGTGTGTCTATCCATGGTGACATGTGAGAGGTTAAAACTGACACTTTTTAAAGCACAAGACTGCATCAGCACACGTGTCCTTAGATCGGAGTGGTGACATCATCACCCATCATAGAGCATCTGGAAAACTCCACATGCCTTCGCGAGATAGCAAATAACAAAAATAGTCTAGACCTCGTGGACCCTTGGAAGGGTCTCGGGGACCAGGAGTCCCCAGTCTCACTCTGACAACCGCTGGCTTGGCGACCTTTGGGCTCTCTCGTCCTGCTAAATACCAGGCACTTCCGGTTCATCCTTCAAACCAGGGCCTCTGTGTCTTGAATTTGGGCACCGTCCTCAGTCCTCATCACCTAAGCTCCAGGTTCGAGCACAGCGGTCCAATAAACCTGCCACTTCGCATCATCAGATGAGTCTTCAGAAAGAAGGACACCACTTGTTCTTGCCCAGGGGACTCGGGGTTCCCCCCTCTACCGCCTTCAGGTGCCCACGGCTGGCTGTCGGCGCTCGCCACCTGGAACCCTCCCCTGCAGCTCCCCAAAGCCTGGCCTTCCCGCTAGGCAGTTCGATTAGGCACAGCGCTAAAGGCATATCCATCCATCAGTGTTAGAGACCCTTTTGCCAAGATGCAGAACATGTTTTCAGCGGAGCAAAGAAATCTAAATGGGAAGAAATTATAGCATGAGCGAGTTTATCCCTTTCAAGATAATCTCATTTAATAACCAAAAAACTCACAAAGATGTGCATTTCATCCAGCTCCAAAGGCAGCGTGGCAGGTTATGTATTGTGGTAATTACATGTTTGGGGTTTCATTCCTTCCTTCAAGTAGATTTCTATTATTTCCGAAAATCAGCCATTGTAGAAAAGGACTATTCATTTATTTCGTTGCTGGGTGGCCCAAGCACTATAAAAATAGGTCAACAACAGTAATCTAAATTGACTGCTGATAAATAATTAAAGCTAATGGAATTTTCTCAAATCTGTGAACTAAAAATCTTCAAGAACTTGCCAGGACGTACTGCCTGCTGTTGCAGAGAAAAGTATTTTTTATTTAACACTTCAGCTTAAATGCCATTTAACATTACCTTTTTTCTGTCTGAGAGGCTGGACGGAGTATGCATCCATCTATAAAAGTAACCAAAAATCAGGTGCTCCATTGATAGCCACGTGATTCCTCTTCAGGTGATGAGACCGGAAGCGAAGGTTTCAGGATCACGGCACAAAGAAAAACTTCACCATGCTCCAAACTGTGTTTTAAAAGTTGAGCTCGCAGTCTGCGTATCATATAGTCTCTGTTGCCCGGGTTTCAAGCCTCCACACCTGGGCTGTGCTTGGGCCCACCCGATAAGGGAGAAATTCCTTGAATCTAAATGTAAGTACCAAGGGAAGTAAGTACCAAGAACAGTTTTTCTTCTCCAGATAATTAGGATTCTTTCCTTGGCGCCACCAGGACCTTAGAAAAATGCGCCGGGCAAATACTCATGGATGGTGTCTGTGGCCGAGAGATGATTATCAGGAAGAAAGCTCACTGTTAGGTTACCGGCCATAAGGCCAGCCTGCTCTAGGGTGCGCCACCCGGGCTTTTCTTTGCTAATAAGGATGATTCAGACATCATCAGGATATTTTAGGATGGCAAAGACATCAGAATAAAGAATCAGGAGCTCAGTGGTTTTGAACAGTATTCAGTCTTTTTTGGCTTTAAACTGCAAAAAGAGATCATTTTCCCATTTCAGTCTGATGAGTCTCTCAGTTGGGCGAAAAAAAATCACCAATTTCTAATCACGTTTTGGCCAAGTGGTAGTTCAGTTAAACTGCAGTCTTTATATCTAACCCAGTGTTGTATTTACGGTGTTTTAATGCATTTATAAATGGCAGGCTCTGTTGCTGAAATCAAATGCATTTGCATTTTTCTTTAAGAAAATACTCTAGAGAGGAATTTCTTGACTTGCAAAGGAAGTGACTCTATCAAGGTTACCGCCGTCTAGTATCCGTATGACCTGTGTGTCCAGCAGCCAGAACCAGACTATCCGTAGACTCGGGAGGCAGGAGGCCTAGCGTGGCATTTGGTGCAGAGGGAAGACGTGGGGTGGAGAGGAGGGTCTGCGGAGCGAGATGAGCAGGGTTTGCAAATACTGGATGGGCTGAAGAGGGAGCTGAGCCTCAGCCGCTCGTGTCCCCAACCCCCGGGCAGACCTGCAGGTCTGGGGAGCGGCTTCTTTTATCCCCCACTCAAGAAAACACATCATAAAGCAAGTCAGTGAGAGCGAATCCCCTCGAATCTGCTCTCAGAAAAACAACGACTGTGAATTACTCATTAACGAGGTGCTGCTAGTAGTCACAGTCCTTATGCCCACTCAGGACAGCTGTCCTCCAAATATTTGCCTCGGGTGGTGGTGCCATAGCCGCCATATTGGAGAGCCGTGACCCCATGTTGAGGCACGTTCTTGCACCGTGAGTGTCCCAGCAGGGACAGAGGGGCCTCGGGTGGGCAAGCCGCGTGGCCGAGACGCCACGGAGAGCTCTCCTGCCCAAGGATGACCCTCCCATCTCGAGGTTCACCTGATGAAGGTGACAGGCGACAAGCTGATAGCTTGTAACTTAAGAGAGACAGTCCCTCCGCCCAACCTCTTAATTCTTTCTCTGTCCGTTTCCTGTGATCAGTCAGCTGAAGGCTTACGTGTCTTTCAGAGTGAAATCTAGTGTTTGAAAAACATTTTCTATTTCGAACATACACAAGATAGGGTGAAGAGTACAGCGAAGCCCTGCGTGCCGTGGTCCATCTGTGACCGCCATCAGCCTGCCAACACACTCCTTCCTTCCTTCTCACCCATCACCCTCCTCCCTGTTAAATTATTTTGAAGTGAAAACCATATTTTATCCATAAATATTTTAGGATATATCTCCAAGACACAAGGACCCTTTTGAAAAACATAGCCACAATTCCCAAAATAGAGGCCACCGTAGTTTCGAAACCCAAACCGCGCAGGTGCTGTTGTTTTAACGTCCATGCGCTGGCGTGCTGTATTTCTCGATTACAATTCGTACACTGGACACGTCCTGCCGTCTTCAGAAGCAGAGCGAGGAGGAAAGTCAGTGACATCCCGTGTTAAGAAGTGGCACTCCTTCCTTAATGTAGCCTGAAATAGGGCCACCGGGCTGGCTCCGTCCGTGGAGCACTCTTAATCCCAGGGTTGTGAGTTCAAGCCCCACGTTGGGCACGGAGCCCAAAATAAAAAACGTAGCATAAACTAGTCGTACATCTTATAGGTAACGATACCGCATTTACGGATTTAATGAAATGCCATATTACACGGGGACTGCCTTTGACTACATACGGAAAACCTTTTCAAGTCAGAATCGTCTCGCTCTGAGGCGTGAGTAGTGAGGGAGAAACGAGGGGCTGGTAAACTCATTTGGGGCTCACGTTTTTAGCCCCGAGCGGGCCTGGAAGATGCAGGCACCCAACACATAAGCATTTCTAGGGTTTTCAGTGTGACCCAGGCTCCTGTTTCAGGCTGGCCTCTGTCGAAGCTTAGCACGCATCCCAGCCTTCCCCACCCAAACACAGGCGAGCAAAATGTGAGCCGAGACGGGGGGAGGGCTGGGGACTAGCCCTGAGCGGGTGGTTCTGCAGGTCGCTGAAGGGGCGACGCCAGCCCCTCTACTGCCCCCCCCGCACCCCTCCTCCCGCCCGTGCTCCTGGAAAGGCCAGGTTGTCCCCAGAGAAGACAGGACCCACCCCTGAGCTGCCACCAGAGGGGACGAGACCCCTCTGAGAGACGTTATCAGACAGTTGTGAGCCTTAAATGTCATTGCCCAGAAATACATGTGAGTTACTGTGAAGCAGAAGTGAAAAGGACCTTATAAAATGTAGTAAAATATGATGAAAATTCTGGAACAGACTATTTGGGGAACAGCAAGCCATTTTGTGATTGAAGATGTGTGTTCGTGATTCACAGCCTTCTTCTCTGTTGAGAGAGAAGGCTCTTCTCACATGACGGCCGGGCCATCTCCCTTTACCGGCCTGTCCTTCCAAGCCTAGGCACCAATCTTTCCTGGACACAGAGGTGGACCTCAGTGGCCCCCAGTTTGATATTCAGGGCACGGGACTCTGTGATATGCCCGGCCCGCAGAACAGGAGAGATGGCAGGGGTATAGGGAATACCAGGCTCCAAAGGGGGGACAGAACCTTCCCGAGAGAACACCCAGGTGCCCAGAATGGGCAGAAAGCCAAAGATGCGCCCCGTGTGCGGCCAGGGGCTGTGTTTGGGGATGTTGGCCTTACATGTGGCTCTGAAAAGCCACGTGGTGCTTCTGTTTGGTTTGGTTTGGGTTTTGGCTTTTAAATCAGCACGATTTTCTCCAGGAGTCATCGTTACACAGAAAATTCCTCCGTTGCGTTTTGCCAGTCAATTTTCTGATCTCAGAAGTGAGTTGTGAATCAGTGGTTTGGAGAACAATGAAAATCCTTTTCACCTAGAAGCACCCCTCTAAACATGGCTTATTATTTGGAATGCACTCAAGGGAGAGAACGTCGGAATGCGCTCTTCTGACTTTGCCAACAGACATCGATATTAATAATCTCAAGGACATCACTTTCTGTGTGTTAAGATGTTTGCTGCTTTTGCTCAATAAATGGTACAGAATCAGAGCAAATTTAAAACCGCGCCGCAAAACCTGCCAGTGTAATTAGTGGGTACCTCGAGATTGCAGAGGTTTTTTTTTTTTTTTTTTTGGTCTCTCTTTGTGTTCAGTCCATCATTAGCGGTTCATGCCAATATGATTTTCACTGGCTTGGCCCCCACTGCCTTTATTTCCCGGTTGCAGAGAAGGGCGCACAGACACCTGTGGTGACTGGTGTAGCCCCGTCTGCAGTTTGTGGCTCTGTGTGGACAGCAAATCGTGTCACACGCTCTCTAACGATGGTGGAGTGTCCCCAGGTCACAAGTGAGCACCCCGGCCCCGTCTCCTTGTTTAGTACAATAGCAGATGATACTTGCAGGTGGCAGAATTGGATGAGGAATTTCTTAAACCGCCCAAAATCAAATTGGAATGGGGGGTTCTTAGCTGGTGGCTTGAAGTACACACGTGTGTACCAGTTTTATATGCACGGGTGTGAATATTTAGTCCCTTTTTACCTCTAAAGCCCTTCAAATACACGTATATGTGTGCATACAAACACACACATCCAGCTGTAATGTCTCAGAGGTTATTTGAGAAGCACCTGGTGGCTCAGTCGGTTGAGCATCTGCCTTCAGCTCAGGTCATGATCTCAGGCTCCTGGGATCGAGCCCCGCGTCGGGGTCCCTGCTCAGTGGGGAGCCTGCTTCTCCCTCTGCCTCTGCTCCCCACCCCCAGGCGCGTGCGCTCTCGTTCTCTCTTTCTCAAATAAATCTTTAAAAAAAAAAAAAAAAGTTTAAAATATCTGTCTAAAAGTTTATTTGAGCAAACTTGTCATGAGATGTGACTGCGTCCAAAGGATGATTGTATTCTAACCAAATACGGTGGTGGGTTGGTCAGGACAGGGACGGTGGAGATGAATGTACGTTATGTACAGTCATGGTGGGAGGCTCGGCTCCTCTGCCTTCCCAGAAGACACTTCTGTCCTCTCTTCGACTCGTCCAGGCTGGTGTTTTCTAGAGGTGGGCCCGGAGCCAGGTTGGCGGGCTGTGGGCCAACTGAGGGCAAGGCCAGCAGGAGGCGCTGTTCTGCGGGCTGACCTCCAGGGCGCCTGGGTCTGGTACC
>CM053621.1:24961164-24979732 GCA_028646535.1 Procyon lotor | reverse complement strand
GTTCTAGCACCGGCGACAGCCTCCAGGGCGAGAGAACACCCACGAGATGCAGGCTGCAGATTCAAAGCAAGAGTTGTGACACACATCTTGCGGGGAGATAAGGAAACCAACAGCACAAAGATAGTAGAACAAAAAATAAACACAAAACTAACCAGCCAGTCCCTAACAAGAGAAACAGGTTCCAAAACGTACAGCCACGGGGTGTGCTAATTTATTAGGGCTGATTTTCCATCTCCGCTTCCTGGTAAAGAAAAATTCCCGCGGTCTGAATTGCTTAAAGGACAGACATGATCGCAGATGTCGCCTGGCTCAGGGTGGGGCCAGGAAAATCCACACTGCAAAAATGAAAAACAAGTAAAATGCTTCTTAGCTTCCCTTCACTCAAAACCACTATTTCCTTCATTCTATCCAACTCAATAAAAGGCACAAAATATACTTAGAAACTTGGAACTGGAGATAAATAACCAAAAAAGTGAGCGACGGCTCTAATTCAAACCATCTCTGTCCCTCCTGCTGGCCCGAGAGGCTGCCCCTGGTCACCTCGCACTTTTGTTCAGCTCCCCCTATACCGCAGGACGAAAATGCAGCTGTTGGTGGATTTGTTCCCTCCCTTCGGGTTGGGCTAGGACTCCCCATACTTCGCTCTGGTCCAGTCCAGCTTGGATTCTCTACCTGCTTATTTTCCTAGTCTTCAGTTGTTTTTCTCAAAAGCTCTCTTCATGCACCAAGTTGCCTGTCCTGTGGCTCGGCCCCTGGCTGAGCCCCACATTTCTCTTCGCACAAGCTCGGGGCTTCCCACTTCACATCTGGGGACCGGGGGCTGCCGGGGGCCCGGTCTGCCCTCAGCTGGAGGAAGCAGGGGTCCTGCACGGCGCAGTGCGGGCCGCCCCAGAGCCTGGGCCATTTCCTTCCGCAAGCCTGGAAACAGGCCCACCCCTGTCACACTGCTTCCCGGCCTTCCCTACAGCTTCGGAACAACATTACACAGGTCTGAACAAAACCTAAAGTGTTTCTGTTCTTTACTAAATAAACATTTCTTTCACAGAAACCAGTCCAAACTCATCACTGTCCAAACAGAAGAGGCACCCGGGGCAGAAGGTAATGCGTGTTCGCCGTCAGCGCGACCGTGAATGAACTCTGCTCGGTGGTGCCCCAAGGGTCCAGGACATGGTCCTCTCCGTCCCACAGACACGGAGGCCTGCCAACAGGCGGGGCTGCCGGCAGGATGGGTTCCCACTTGCTTCTCTCCAGCAAGGCGTTGGGAGGAGAAGTGAGTTGAAACAGAGCCTCCTCTTCCCTCGGGTTGTGTGGAGGGTTTTTGAGGCCCCGGCCACAGAACGGGCCAAGCTCCAGCCAGCCACTTCGGCAAACACTGTCATCGCCCCATGATGAAACTGGGCTCCTCCTCCTCCTCCTCCATTCCAGATGCTTCCTCAGAGCTACTGGATGGCTGCTCCTGGGACTGACTGGATCCTGTAATCACGACATCTGATTAGAGACATACGAATTCACCCACAGAACCAAGGGACACTTTAAAAGTGGAGGAGCACTGAGGAGAGATTATGAACTAGTTTGCCCTTGAACGGTGCAGAGGTTAGGGGCACCAACCCCCCACGCAATCAAAAATCCGTATACGTATATGTGTATGTATATATGTATATATTCATATATATGTATACACATATGTGTATTTAAGTATATATACATATATATGTGTGTGTGTGTATATATATATTTTAAAGTAGGCTCCATGCCCAGCATGGCTTGAACTCATGATCCTGAGATCAAGACAAGACCTGAGCTGAGATCAAGTTGGATGCTTAACCAACGGAGCCACCTCGGCACCCTTTCATGTATAACTCCTGACTCCCCCAAAACAGAACTACTAATAGGCTATCGTTGACCAGAAGCCTTAGCCGTAACATAAACAGTCCATTAACACATTCTGTATGTCATACATATCACGTACTGCATTCCTACAGTAAAGTAGGCTTTAAAAAAAGTAAGCTAGATAGAAGAAAATGTTAAGAAAACCAGGGAAATACATTTACAGTGCTGTACTGTAAAAAAAGAGTCCACATATACTCGGACCCACGCAGTTCACACCCATGTTGTTCAAGGTCAGCTGTAGTTGTTCCCACACAGTATGAGCCAGAGGAGGTCCTCACGTCCATCCGTCCCTCGGGCCACGTCTCGGATATAACGGATGGGTCCCAGAACTGATCTACCACTGCCGGCAGCTGGATCTCATCTTCGTAAAGAAGGTCCAAAAGCATCCATAACATTAAGAGAGCCCAACACCCCATCAACTGGGCCTTTTTATTTTTTTTTAAAGATATATATTATATACTAACATATTAGTATATGTTAGTATTACTAACATATAATAACATAACATAACACTAACATATAGTATTACTAACACATACTAACAGTATTATACTAATACTAACATATTAGTATAGTTAGTATACTAATACTATTAGTATATAATATATATTAATATATTAAATTTATTTATTTATTTATTTATGGGGGGGGGAGGGGAACACAAAACATAAGCAGGGGGAGTGGGAGAGAAAGAAGCAGGCCTCCCGCTGGGCAGGGAGCCCGCTGCGGGGCTGGATCCCAGGACTCTGGGATCATGACCTGAGCTGAAGGCAGATGCTTAATGACTGAATCATGCAGCCACCCCTTTTTAATTTTGTTTTAATATTTATTTATTTGTTTGACAGAGAGACAGAGCAGGACTGCACAAGCAGGGGGAGCAGCAGGCAGAGGGAGAGGGAGAAGCAGGCTCCCTGCTGAGCAGAGAGCCTGACATGGGACCCTGGGACTCTAGGACCCTAGGATCATGACCTGAGCTGAAGGCAGATGCTTAATCCACTGAGCCACCCAGGCAGCCCCCTCACTGCTTTTAAGATGTTGCTCCCCCCCATCCCATGTGTCACTGTCACCATGGCGGGGCTATGTCCCCAGCCACCACTTTAACACTTAACATGAAGCCAACAATGCTCCTGCCCAAGTCTCAAGCTCTCACGACAGGATTCAAACACTATGCAGCAGAGGGATCTGCCCACAACAAATATGATGCCAGCTTCCCTTCAAACACTGTGTGGCAGAGGGATCTGCCCACAACAAATATGCCAGCCTGCCGGCTCTTCCCACAGCCCCAGAAACCTTCCCTGCTGACGCTCCACGTGCAGCTCTGAATTCCAACGTTTCCCCGGCACGACTGTCAGTCCCCACAGTGCAGCCGAGCTGGCCAAAAGCCGAGCAGAAAGACAACTTGTTCCCAGCTCTTCCTCCACCTCCTCCCCCCCCTCCTTGGGAGCAGGGGCGAGAGCTGAAACGGGAGAGCCAGAGCCCACAGAGGCAGTCCTGCGCTCCAGCCCCTTGCAGGCACCGCGGGCTCCCTAGGCCCACAACAGGCCTCCTCCCTGCAGATCTGCAGGAACTCGCTCCAGCACCCCCAGGGCCCCCAGGGCCCCAGGGCTTTGCTACTGCTGTCGTCACAGGGTCAGAGAGACAGCTTCAAGGCACAGCACGGTCTGCAACTCACCCTCACACCCCAGGGTGGGCCACTAGAGAGCACCCACGGCAATGGCTGGAAACCATCTCTCAGTTTCATTACTTTAGGATATTCCTCCTCCTCCTCAACCTCATGCCAAAAGGAACGAGAAGTTTCAAGAGCACAGTGAGCATGTTTTATTTTTTAAGGTGTATTTATTTATTTTAGGGGGGAAGGGGCAGAGAAAGAATCTCAAGCAGACTCTGCGCTGAGCAGGGAGCCCGAAGCGGGGCTCAGTCTCACAACCCTGAGATCAGGACCTGAACCAAAACCAACAGTCAGACACTCAACCGACTGAGCCAGCCAGGTGGCCCGAGCATGCTTTAATAACTAATATTTGTAGAAAACCGCTTCTGTGGGGGCGCCTGGGTGGCTCAGATGGTTAAGCGTCTGCCTTCAGCTCAGGTCATCATCTCCAGGTCCTGGGATCAAGCCCCGCATCGGGCTCCCAGCTCAGCAAGGAGTCTGCTTCTCCCTCTCCCTCTTCCCCCGCTTATGCTCTCTCTCAAATGAATAAATAAAATCTTAAAACAAAACAACCCCCCCGCCCCAAAACCTCTTACGTGCCAGGTACATGCTAAGTCTTTCCACACACCACCTTGTTTCATTCTAACAGAAATCTACGAGATACGGCCACCTGGGTGGCTCAGTCAGTGGAGTGTGTGACTCTTGATCTCAGGTTTGTGAGTTCAGGCCCCACGTTGGGTGTGGAGATTACTTGAAAAGACAAGTCTAAGAGACAAGCGCCACCATCCAGATCCATTTTACAGATGAGGAATGGAGCTCACAGAGGCCATGTAACTTGTTACTCAAGGTCTCATCATCACTAAGAATCAGGACTCGGACCCGGACTGTCTAGACCTCTGCCAAACCGTGCCTGCAGAAGTGCACAAGGAAACTGAGGCCAAAGGAAAACACAGTGGAGACAGGGGTGAGGCGGGCACACTGAACGGAGAAGCAAAGCGTAGTCTGTGCACACAGTGCAGTATTACTCAGCATTAAAAAGAAGGGCACTGACACCTGCCACAACACGGATGAACCTTGAGGACATTACGTTCAGTGAAATAAGGCAGCCACAAAGCCAGATGCCTGTGAGTCCAATGCACAGAGACAGAGAGTAACCTGGTGGTTGCTAGAGGCTGGGGGGAGGGGAGGTTAGGGTTTAATTAGGTACAGTTTCCATTTTACAAGATCAAGAGTTCTGGGGATGGACGGTGGTAACGGTTGTGCAACAGTGTGAATGCACTTAACACCACTGAGCTGTCACTTAAAAATGGTTAAGATGATAAATGTGTACTTTTACCACAATACAAGAAGAAAAAAAAAAAGACAGAAAAGGAAAAAGACAAACCATGCATGCCATGGAAAGATGGAGTGAAACACTAGAGATGCATCAAAAACCTGGCTACGGGCCCCCAGACGCTAGGCCAGTACCCTCCAGCTCCCTGAGCGCGGCACTTCTACCGCACGTGGTGTGACTGGTCCAAGGCCAAGGGGAACACTGTCACTGCCACTCATAGCCCATTCCCTGTATACCAGCGGGGGCCTTGCTCTAGACTTGGGCTCCAAGGTGGAAACTGCTGATGATTTTACTTTGCTCCATAACTTAGTCATACTCTGTCTGCCTCAAGGTTCTTTCAGAACCACCAACCCCTGCACAGGTCTGAACACAGCAGGACGGGTGCACAGGACTTGATCTTCACCTTGAATCTTAAACAGTAAAACAGTGACTTGGATGCTTGTGCAATGGGTGTTCTGGATGCCCGAGATGCTGACTACAAGAGGAGGCTCATATCATCCCTTGTGATTAAAAGCCCATGGAAATGGGGGTATTTCACCTAACAGTAAACACAACTGATGCGTATGTGTGGGACACATGTTGTCAGGGCCTAGAAACAACACTCTCAAGGAGGAGAAACCTAGGAATCTGATGCACATTCAAGTCCTTTGGTAATTTGACAAACTTATTTCACTTGCTCAATCTTTCAACATAATAAACAAAAAATACAGTGTTTATTACTACTATGTTTAATATCAAGGACACAAGAATCGACAAGAAGCTGTCCCAAATTAAAACAAGAGTGAGACGCCACAACACAGACTAGAATGGCTAAAACTAAACCCACCGACGCTGCCACTTGCTGGGGAGGATGCGGAGGACAGCAACTCCCGTTTACTGCTGGTGGGAGTGCAAGATGGCCCAGCTGCTCTGGAAGCCAGTCTGTCAGTTTCTTACACAGCGAAACACACTCTTATCACAGGACCCAGCAATCACCCTCCTAGGTCTACACTCAGCTGATCTGAAAACACCCACACGAAAGTCTGACTAGGATGTTTGCAGCAGCTTTCTTCATAAATCACCTGAAATAGGATGGAACCCAAAATGTCCTTCCAAAGGTGAATGGATAAACAAACACGGCATATCTACACGATGGAGTAACATTCTACAATACAAGGAATGAGCTATGAGACCAGGCAAACGCATGGAAGGATCTTAAATGCATTCTTCTAAGTGAAAGAAGCCAGCTGGAAAGGCTACATGTTGTAGGCCTCTCATCATACGGCACCATGGAAAATGGTGAACAGACGGGTGGTTGCCAGGGATTGTGGGTGGGAGGAGGCTAGAGGTGGAGCACGGGATTCTTTTTAAGGCAGTGAAACGATTCCGTAGGATATCGTAATAGTGGATACAGGATGCCATGCATTTGTCAAAACTCACAGAACTTTATAGCACGAAGAATAAATCTTAATGTATGCAAATTTAAAGTTATTTAGGATCCCAGGATGGACGCAAAAGGTGACACATGAATCCAATCCTGTAACAAATGGATGAAACAACTTTTGTGAAGGGGGTGGGGGAAAAGTGCTGCCCTAAGTAATTCTGGAAACAGTGGAGTCTGTATGACCAAAGGCAAAGGAACTGTTCAGAACACTGGACTCTAGCTGATAAAACTGTTTTGCACAGGTAACAGGTCACTAATTCTGAAGGCACTATCCACAGGCACTGGAACTGGACAACTGAATAGACAAACGGTGGAGGGTAGAGGCCGGGTTCCCCACTGTCGGAGTGGGAGGTTCTGGGCCATCAAGCTGGAATGAGGCTGGAGGCTCATGATGGAAGGCTGGAATGATCCATGCGGCGATGGATCAGAGTTGGCGACACCGGTATAAACTCAAGTCTAGCGTAACAGAGATCAATGCAGACAGTGATGTATCTATAAATGGCTAGTACATGTGCGTATTTCCTTGTTCTATCAGTTAAGGGGGCCTACAAACAACAACACCCCAGCAGCAAAGAACATGCCTAAGCCCCAGATCTTGGTTTCTAAAACCATTCCCCAATAAAGTGAACCAAAACTCCTTGGAGAAATGGCTGGGTCCGGGTCTGGGGTAGGAAATATAAGTCTGAATAGCTTACAGTGCCAGAAAGTAAGGATGTGCTTAAAAAAAGAAAAAAGAAAGAAAAGTCCAAATATCATAATGAAGGGAGTATGTAAAAGGGTCACAGAAGCCAAAGGAAAGAGCCCCCCAAGACCAAAGCTGGAACAATCTAAGCAACAAAATAAATAAGGTGGTACTGCATTCAACCTAAAGTATAAAATAAATATCCACAAGTCCATATTGATATAAACAAAAGGGGAAAAGACAACAATCTGTGCCGAAGAATTTCAAATAATTCATGTAGTTACTCTACCCTCACAGAGAGGGTGCAATAACCCCTCACTCTCTAAGGGTGGGCGGCATGTAGTGACTTCTTTCCAAGAAGTACAGTGTGGGAAAGGGGAAAAACAGAGTGAATTTACAGTAGACAATCCTGACAGGCACTGCCTCAGCCAGTGATTGAGGCCAACACATCAGCAGCGCAAGTCCTCCGGACAGTAGACAGCTTTGATAGAATGTGATTAAGAATGGAACTTTATCTGTGTGGCCTTCCTCTCCAAAATACCTCCAGTCTAATCAGGAGAAAAATATCAGACAAATCCCAACTGAGGGACATTCCACAGGACACCCAACCCTCCAAACTCTCAAAAGGCATCAAAAACAAGTCTGAGAAACTGTCAGGCTAACAGAAGCCTAAGGATACGTGGTGATTAAATGTAATGTGATATCGTCGATGGGATTCTAAAACAAGAAAAAGGAACTAGGTAAAAACTAAGTAAATCTGAATAATGTAGTGACTTCAGCTAAAATATCTATCAATTCTGGTTCATTAATTGTGATAAAATGGTTAACTCCGGATGTTAATAAAAGGGAAAGTTGGATATGGAAATCCTTTGGACTATACTATCTCTGGACTTCTGTAAATCTAAAACCATTCTAGAAGTTTTCTTTCACTGCCCTACACTCACGGAATCAGATTTTACAGCTGAAATCGTGTTGGGGAGGAAGAATTTCCTCTGCCCTTCAAGGTCCTTCTAGCTGGGCTAAGAATCAAACTGACATGAGATAGTAATAGGAGAACATCAAATTTAGTTTTTTATGTATGGGGAATCCAGACAGACACAAAATTCCAGAAACAGGCAACAGGAAGGCTTAAGTGACATCCTGAGTACAGGAGAGGGGTAGGAGTCTGAGGATACAAAGAGGGGGAAGACCATTAGCAAGAAGGTAATAGGAGATGTTTGGAAAACAAAGCTTGCCCTATTGTGCAGATAATTTCTTAGGTAAAGAGGAATCTCTATTAATAGCTCTTTTCCGGGTACAGCAGGCAGTTGAGGGGGAGGTAAAGAACTCTTCCTGCATCTGCTGGGTTTTGACTGCTTCTAACTCTTGAAAATTAGTAACAGGAAACCTACCCTCACCATCAGCTGCAGACCCAACAAGAAGAGATGGACTCGATCTTTTATGTGGATACTACTCTACTATCCCAGGTGGAGAAAGAAATGCTTTCCATGTCCGCCCCTGCCCCAAAAGCTTAGCCACAGAGAAGCCACCTTACTGTAAATTCCCAGTTTACTCCACTGAACTTTTAGTTTATAACAGCCTTCCCAACTTACCCTTTTTCTCCTCAAAAGCATTACCTCAGAGCATCTAGATGGCTCAGTTGATTAAGCATCTGCCTTCAGCTCAGGTCATGATCCCAGGGTCCTGGGACTGGGTCTCGAATTACGTTCACTGCTCAGCAGGGAGTCTGCTCCCTCTCCCTCTGCCTACCCCTCACCCTTGCTTGTGCTTGCTCTCTTTCTCTCATTCAAATAAATAAATAAATAAACAAATAAATAAGTAAATAAATAAATCTTAAAAAATAAAAATAAAAAAATATCTCTCCTTTGTTCTCCAGACTCGTCTGCGGTTTGGAAACAGCTTGCTTGTCCTAAACTGCAATTCTTTTATTCCTGAGTAACTCCCTTTTTGCTGGTAAAGTAACCGGCCATTCTTATGTTTAAGGTTAACAAACTCAAAAATAATGTTCGTGCCAACGTGGCCCCATCTTGGGGCAGCCTGCCCTTGGCTCCTTGAAATGATAACCACATTATGTAATTTGGCAGATTCTCTAAACCAAGTAACTAAGTGCACAGCCCTCTGGGAGCAAGGCGGAGGGAAAGGTTAGGTTGGGGATGGAGGGTAGGAAAGCCTTTACAAAGAGAGAACACATTACAAGAGGAAGGTGCAGGGTGCTGAGAAGCCCTCCAGGCAGATGGGGAGTCAGGCACCAAGAAAAAGGGAAGCGCACAGAACCCTGAGGCCCTGAGCGAGTGAAGCGGGACACACACACACACACACACACACACACACTCTCTCACTCACTCACTCATTCACTCACACACCTGGCAGGAGCAGAGAACTGGGAATGCAGGGGCTCCTGACTAGATTCCAAGCAGAGTCACCTTGTGGGAAGCGCACTGGACAGTGGAGACACATTACCTGGGCTCCAGTCGTGCCCTGTCACTCCCTCCCTCTAGCTCTGTTTGGTGCCTACGGTCCCTCAAATGTAAAATGGGGATAACACCACTGCCTACCTATATATCTCAGGGCCACTGGGAGGATAATTTTTGCAAAGCACTTACAGCTGAGAGAACCTAATAAATACTCAATAAGCATTAGCTATTGTTATTATATACATTTTTTTTTAAAAGTAAACTCTACACCCAACACAGGGCTTGAACTCACGACCCTAAGATGAGTCTCATGTTTCTCCGACTGAGCCAACCAGGTACTCCTGTTATTATATAAAATTTAAAAAGAAAAACAAGTAAAAAATGGAGTCATTTGCTCCCATCTCTAACAGCAAACCAAAACTTAATTATTACACTTTCAATCTATCCCAGGGATGTGACTTTTCAACAGCTAATCTGAAATTTCCTGATCAACACTAGAGAGGTCATTGGCATGATAAAAAACCCTGCCATTAATTTCTTGCCCCACCCTCCTTCCGATAAAAACTTCCTTTTTTATACCTCCAGGGTGCATCTCTCTACTTGCTAGATGGGATGCGGTCCGACTCGTGAACTGCTTAATAAAACCAATTAGATCCTTAGATTTACTCGGATGAATTTTGTTTTTTAACGATAAGCAAAAGAACAAATGACCGTCTAATCCCTGTTTTAACAAGAGTTCTGGGGGTTGGACACAGGGGGGAGAAGTGGGGGCTGGGCTGGGAAGAGAGTGGAGGCTGCTGCCCTGGTCCTGCCGGATCTGGATCTTTGTGCGGTTTTTACTAAACCCCCGATGAGACCGTGACTGCTTTTGAAGCCACATTCTTATCCACACGGAGGAATAATTTGTAAAAGCCAGCGTTGGCAAGGATACAGCAGAAGTGGACACTGTTGCACAGTGTTGATGGCAGTAATAACTGGTATGACTCCTCTGGAAAGAAATGTATTTCAAGAGTCATTAAATCTTTTTATACTCTGTGATCTAGTAATTCCCACTGCTGGAAATTTGTCTTAAGGAAATAAACCATAAAGGGGGAAGGGAGACAGGTACATAATACTCACTACAAAGTGTCTTCTAAAGACAAAAACAAATCAGTCTAATATCTCACAAAAGGCAAAGAGGGGTATTGCAGTATGACCGCAGTCACTGAACAAATTACAAAGGATCGGAAATGCTTACAGTATTAAATGAAAATAGGCAACACAGAAGACTATTCATACACCACACAAATGACATGCACGTGCAGGGAGAGACAAAACGGACAGAAGGAGAAGGGATTTATTAGGATAATATCTGAGCTATTTCCATTATTGTTCCACTATTGTTTACATAATATTTTAAATATTTTAATATTTTAAAATCTGAGATTTTAGTCATGTACTTTTGGAGTACCAGGTAAATGTTACTGAGTGTAACTGAAATAGATTTACTTATTAAAGTTTACTTATTTTTGTAATCTCTACACCAACATGGGACCTGAACTCATGATCCCGAGATCAATCGAGTCACATGCTCTTCTGACTGAGTCAGCCAGGTGCCCCAAAACAGATATTAATTAAAAAAAAACAAAAAAACAAAAAAACAAAACGAAAAAACAGACTAAGAAAAAAAATCATTCCTTATACTATGATATTGTAAGGACATGGCAAAATATTTATGAGACAATGTTATGTGATAAAATTAGAACAACTATAAACACAGTAGTTACATAAAGAGGCTTATGTGATATATATTTAAAAACTAAAATAAAAGAAATGTCATTCAAAATGTTAAAATGACTGTTTTTAGTAAGGATTATAGATGACTAAAGTTTTTGACTTTATTCTTTTATGCATATTCCCAAGAATTTCTTTTATTTATTTATTTGACAGAGAGAGAGAGAGATATCACAAGCAGACAGAGAGGCAGGCGTGGGGGCAGGGAAGCAGGCTCCCTTCTGAGCAGAGAGCCCTATGTGGGGCTCGATCCCAGGAACCTGAGATCATGACCTGAGCCGAAGGCAGAGGCTTTAACCCACTGAGCCACCCAGGCGCCTCAAGAATTTCTAAAATGATCATATATTATTGTTATTCTCGCCCTCTTTCTTTTTAAAAAGGTTTTATTTATTCATTTGAGAGAGAGAAAGGGAGCACAAGCAGGGGGAGAGGGAAGGGCAGAGGGAGCAGACTCCCTGCTGAACGGGGAGCCTGATGTGAGGTTTGATCTCGGGACCTTGGGATCATGACCTGACCCAAAGACAGCCACTAAACCGACTAAGCCACCCAGGCACCCCTATTAGCTTTATTCTCAAAAGGCACAAAGCGTATGGATGGTTTTCCAAAATAGCATACCTAAGAACTTGGGCACTGAAACAACAGTTCAATCTAAAACATACACCGAGTACCTTCCGAACACCAGATACCAGTTGAGAGAGGAGTCCTGGCTGCGGCCCTTCCCCCAAGAATATTGGGCAAAGTCTGGAGACATTTTTGACTGTCAGTACCCAGGGGACGGTGGGCACCACTGGCACCTAGTGGGCAGAGTTAGCAGCGAGGAGGACAGCCCCTCACGACAAAGAACTCTTCAGCCCAAAATGCTGATGGCCCGGAGCATGGCAAACTGCTCCAATGTACCTCGGAACAAATCACCGGAGGCGACCCTGGGTTTCTTTGGTGGGCAGGCCTGTTAGGACAAGTAACACTGGTTTGGGGAGTTCAAGGTCTCAAAATAATCCACATTAGCTTAAAGCCACCCCACGGGGTCATTCAGACTGGGCGTCTTCACTGAATTACGGGACCAGCGTGGACAACAAACGGGGATATTTTCTCTCCAACAACAGAGGGGATGGAGGAGCGCCTAGCCAGCTGCCCCTTTAGAAGGGCTTAACCAGCTGGAGTGGTTTTCTCTCCAAGCTCCTCAAGAACCCAGTGGTGCACTGAGGCCACCTTGTGGCCCGACTCAGTATCACCACGCTAAGTCTCTCCTCGTTTCAACCAGAGAAATCTATTTTCTCTTTCACGAAGTGGAAAACGAGGAAGGAGACAGAGAAGGCACACACATCACCTCATGACCAGCACCCTCTGTTCTGCTCCCTGGTACAAGGCGTACCCGGCCATGTACTGGACAGTTGCTAACTTCACAATGAAGAATAAGAGCAGGGCCCACGACTATGACAATTTTCAAATTTGTTGGACGGCAGCCCACAGCCAACACAGAAACTGAAAGAAAAGTTCACAAATCACTGTATCCGGAGGTGTGACACACTGACAATTTCTAGTCTGCTCTATCCACGTGGGGAAAAACGACAGCTGCAACTGGAAACTGACTGCAGGACCCAGTGAGCCAAGATCACAACTTTGGGGTGAGAAAACACCGTGTTACCAAGGTGTGACTCCACACGGGCACAAACATCATCTTTTCGCCGAAGCTGAGGCCGTGGGGAGGGGCGGGAGGTGGGGACAGTGGGAGCTCACAGGCCGCTGTAAACAAGCTGGAGGCCTGGATGTGAGCTCTCTGAGTACTAAGGCCTGCTCTGTGATCTCAGATACGCTTTGCAGCCTCGGGCACATTAAAGAAAGGGGCCAGAAAACGGCAGGGTCCGTGCACCTAACGTCTAAAAGAGGTTAGAGGATTTGAGAGGCCCCTGCTCTGTGATGGTGCCACTGGTCTCCTCCGATCACAGAACTGATTACTAAAAAGTTAAAAATGTGACCCCCAAAGTCCCAAGACAGGTTCATTAAGTACAAATTCGGAGCAAATTAACCTCAGTTCCCTGTTATGGAAGAGCTTTTAGACTCACTGCTGAGGGAAGTCCCCAAAATATGATGTGTATCTCAATCACAGCAAGATGTTGGCGACGTTATCAAGCTGCAGAATTTTAGATCTAGAAAGTGCTTACCAGTTATAAGCTAAAAAAGAAATCTCAAATAAGAGAAGCCAGATGCTTGAGGTCAGGGTGAGCTGGAGGGAGAGCTAAGCCTAGAACTCACGTCTACTGTACTCTCTCCACACCTCAAATTACCTCTGGATTTCTTATGACACGTCTGTAAGGAAAGAGGAGGGAGTCTGGCTGATTCTTAGCTGGAGAATTAACTCTACCCTAAGAGTTTAGTGAACAGGTCCCTGCCAGCCAACACGGCGCTCTCCCCGAGATGCTGGAGGGCTCGGGCCCTGGCCCAGGCCCAGCTGGCTCAACATTTTCATTAATGACAGAGGAGTTATGTTTATCAACTCTGCCCATGACAACCCCAGAAAGACACGGTAACACGCTGAATTTCAGAATCAGAATTCAAAAGGATTTTGGAGCCTGAATGAACAGAGCCAACAGCACCAGGCTGAAATGTAAAAGAGCTAGTCCCATGTTTAGATTCAAAACAAAAACAAAAATGGAGGGTTCCAGGGAAGCTAGAGTAAGCACGTTTGACTCCTCCTCTCCACTGCGTATCACTATAGGACCTGGACAGAATGATGGACTCTTGAGAAGCAAGCAGATTAGGGGAAAAGACCAGCATACAAAGTGCCACTGGAACGGCTCTGAATTCCTGAGGCCTTCCCCGCTCAGTACCCCCAGCCTGGAGTCGGGGCGATCCGATATGCACGCGTGGAGCCCTGGCACAGACGGACCTCCACAAGAAACCCTCCGGTTCTGGTCTGAGGAGTAAGAAAGGGAGTCCCAATACTGAGAGTAAGGGAAATTCCTGGGTCTCTTCTTTTTTCTCCACTCACTCACACCCTAGCCCTCAGGCAATCCTACCGGAGTCACCGTGGCAATGGCACCTGTGGTGGCAATGGGCGCTTGCGGGCACAAACACTTGAGAAGAAGGGAGCCCTTCTTTCTGATCAGAGGAGCTGTGGTCCCAAGATGGCTGGGCAAACCCTGCTGCTTTTCTTCTGTCCTCCTATCGCACGGCCCTGGAGGCAGGTGCAGCTGAAGGCAGCATGTGTCAGCGTGTAACTGAAGCCCCAGTTTTCTGGCTGGAGGTGTCTGAGAAGGGGAGTCCCAGGAAACCAGAAAGGACAGGAGAGCTCGGGGGTGGGGGGGATTAGAAAATATATTGTAGGGGCGCCTGGGTGGCTCAGTGGGTTAAAGCCTCTGCCTTCGGCTCAGGTCATGATCTCAGGGTCCTGGGATCGAGCCCCGCATCGGGCTCTCTGCTCAGCAAGGAGCCTGCTTCCCCCTCTCTCTGCCTGCCTCTCTGCCTACTTGTCATCTCTCTCTCTCTCTGTGTCAAATAAATAAATAAATAATTAAGAAAGAAAGAAAAGACATTGTAAGTCATTTCTGAGCTCCCGGGCTCAGCCTAACAGCGTAAGCATGGATGTGGCCTGAATCATATCAAACGCTTTGAGAACTGAACTCAAAGAACTAAGCCCTGCCTGGCCACTGGGCGGCACATGCAGGACACTCCTGGAGAGCAGGGCAAAATCTGGAAAACCAGACTGACACTGGAACCACAACCTGCAGGAGGCTAGGGAGAACCTGTGTTCTGGAACGCAGCCAGGCCGACTGCCTACTAAAACAGGTACCACCAAGACCAAAGCCTCCTGCTTTAATTAAAATTAAAAATGCCCAGGGGCTGGCCTGGGACGCTCAGTTGGTTAAGCGGCTGACTCTCGATTTCAGGTTAGGTCATGATCTCAGGGTTCTGGGATCGGGCCATGTAAGGCTCTCTGCTCAGTGGGATGTCTGCCTGTCCCTTTCCTTCGGACCCCCAGTCCAGTCTGTGCAGTGTCGCTCTCTCTCCAATAAATAAACATTAAAAAAAAAAAAAAGTCAAAATTTTAGAACTTTCTGAAAAGACAAAAAAAAAAACCCCAAAACAACAACAACACCAACACCACCACCAAAAACACAACAAAAACCCAGAGTAATTGAGATAAAAAATTCACTGGGTAGGCTCAATAGCAAAATAGAAACGGCAGAGGAAAGAGATAGTTTGAAGTCAGATAGGTAGGAAATCACCCAACAGGAAGAACAGAAACAAAAAAGATCGAAAAAAAATCTTCCAAATTTGACAAAAGACACATATGCCTCGATTCGAGTAGCTCCATGAATTTCAAACAGGATAAACCCAAGGAAATCCACGTGTAGACACATCATAATCAAACTGCTGACCTCTAAAGACAGAAATCTTAAAAGCAGCCAGAGAAAAACAATGATAGAACAATCTGAACGACTACAAACTTTATATCAGAAACCCTGGAGGCCAGAGAAAGTGAATGACATTTCTAAAGTGCTAACAAACAAACAAACAAAACAAAACTGCCAACCTAGAATTTTATAGCTAGAGAAAATGTCTGCCAGGAACAAAGGTAATATGAAGACAGCCTCATATGAAGAAAAGCTAAGAAAATTCATTCAGGCAAGCTTGGATCAAGTACTTCTGGGTTCCCCGTGTGTAGGGAGGGAGAAGAGGCCTGGGAAAGTAAGGAGGTGGTCTGTTTGAGGAATGAGTTCCTAGCAATCACATTTTAGTGTAGTAAAATAAATTATTCTCAGAAATAGTAAGAAATAGTCTAAAACTATACCATACATACTGTGTCACATAGTATATTTATAACTTAGAAGGGAATTGATCCTGGAAGGGACCAATCACATTTAGTGTTATCGGTGAAAGTCTGATTTCATCTGAAGACCAAAAATCACAACTGGCCAGCCAGGAGCCATGGCCTGGTCAATCAGGGAAGAGCCACCAATTCAGGAATGTGGTCTGCAGCTGCCACGTGTTTGGTCTCTTAGCATCCTTTGTCCTTTCCACTGGAGACCTCTCTTTCCCTGACTCTCAGCTCAGGGGCTTTTAGGGGAGTGGCTGGCACCTCTGGCCGTGTGATGGGTTCAGAGGTGGACAGGACAGGCAGCACTATGGGCTGGTGACACATGACTCAGCCCCTGTTCCTCCTTGTTAACAAAATTTCATCTCAGTCCAGGGCGGACGTACCCCCCTTCCAGGGATGAATCCTGACAGGTTACAAAGATAGTCACAACAATTCTGTTTTCTATTCATCTAGCCTATTAGCAGCAAGGGATGGCAAAGTGACCTAGTACTGACCAATGAAATATAAAATGACATCTATTGGGCACTTTTGGGGATCTTTTCTCTCCTGTTAAAAAAAAAGAAGACAGGGGCGCCTGGGTGGCTCAGTGGATTAAAGCCTCTGCCTTCGGCTCAGGTCATGACCTCAGGGTCCTGAGATCGAGCCCCACATCGGGTTCTCTGCTCCACAGGGAGCCTGCTTCCTCCTTTCTCTCTGCCTGCCTCTCTGCCGACTTGTGATCTCTCTCCTCGCTGTCAAATAAATAAATAAAATCTTTAAAAAAAAAAAAAAAAAGAAGACAAGTACCACTTCTTTCCCCTTTCTTTCTTCTTTGAACACTGGTTTGATGGCAGGAGTCACAGCAGCCATCTCATGCCCACAAAATAAAGCCCAAGAGAATTGCCAAGATACTGGGCCCGACACTACTGAGCTGCTGAACCACACCAGGCTGCCCCCTACCACCGTATTTCTTGTTACCCGAGAGGAATGAATTCTGTTTAACTACTGTTAGTGGAGTTTTCTGTTTCTTAGAACCCAAAGCATTTTATCTTTTTTTTTTTTTTAAGATTTCATTTATTTGACAGAGAGGGAGCATAAGCAGGAGGAGTGGCAGGCAGAGGGAGAGGGAGGCTCCTTGCTGAGCAGGGAGCCTGACTGAGCCCACTGGGCAAGAATGAAGCAAGGTGCACTCCCAGGTACCCCTCAACCACGGGGAGGACATGCACCTACCTGAGGACAAGGAGCCAGGGGACAGAGGGAGACAAAGACTGCCCGGGACATCACTGAGTACCCATCCCTGAAGGGAAGGCTGTCCTGACTTAACATGAGCCAGTATCTTTCCCTCTGTTTACCTTTCTGACACTTGCAATTGAACGAGTCCTAATAGAAATAAGTCCTTGTTTCTTCAGTGGCCAGCCAACCAGCTCCAAACTCTAAATTTCTTTTTATTTTTTTAAAGATTTTTTATTTATTTGACAGAGAGAGAGAGCGCGAGAGAGGGAACACAAGCAGGGGGATTGAGAGACAGAGCCACGCAGGTGCCCCTCTAAATCTCATTCTTGACAGGTCAGCCATGGTGATCAACACCGAGAAAGGTCACAACCGAGAAAAGTAAGTACCACTCACCTTCTTTTTGTTTCTTCTGTTCAAGTTTCATCTTCTTTGCCAATAATTTCTTCTCTTTTAACTTCTGGCTATAGATATAAAATACATTAAATTTCTTCACTACCTTACCGTATAGTTTAGAAAATAAATATCTACTTATAGAATGTTCAAAGACCTTTTAATTACACAAATGTTATAATAATGGAAGGGAAGAAATATTTTCTCATGATTCTGCTACTTCAACACCATCAACATTATCAACCTGGTTTCTTCCTGAATCAAAATGAGCCTTGAGGTGATTACTGAAGATGTTTTTCATTCTGAGACATTTAGGGACTATTTTTATTAATTTTTTTTTTTTTTTTTTTTAAGATTTTATTTATTCGACAGAGAGAAACACAGCAAGAGAGGGAACACAAGCAGAGGGAATGGTAGCGGGAGAAGCAGGCTTCCTGCGGAGCAAGGAGCCCGATGTGGGGCTCGATCCCAGGACTCTGGGATCATGACCCGAGCCCAAGGCAGACGCTTAACGACTGAGCCACCCAGGCGCCCCTTAATTTATTTTTTAAAATGACAACACTTTACTGCAGCATCAGCTTTCTGAAGCTGGTGAAGACTGGCCAGCATTTCCATGTGAAATGTTACAGCTTTACAAGTTTTGTTTCTTATTTAATTCCGCATGCAGAAACTAAAATGTGGTAAAAGAAAAAAACGCAAAATAGCTAGAAAAAAAGATGTAACCAGGCTGTAGCATACAGAGGTGCTCTGTAACTAAATTTTCTATGCCTATCAGAAAGCAAATGAAAGAAGACTATCCCAATAAATTAAAAGATCGCCAGAAACAGACAAAGAATTGGAGACTGTTTTTAGAATCCTGCTTAGCTCTCTTAAGGACGAGGGAGCATTTATTAAAACACACACACCATATACACGCAGTCTACATACTGACGTAATGTCACTGAGGGGGGTCACACACCCTAATTTAAGGAAGAAGCTAAAGAA
>CM053621.1:24943177-24960664 GCA_028646535.1 Procyon lotor | reverse complement strand
AAAAAAAAATGTGTTTTAGGGGCACCTGGGTGCTGTAATCGCTTAGGGGGTCTGACTCTTGGTTTTGGCTCTGGTTGTGATCTCGGGGTCATGAGATTGAGCCCCTCATTGAGCTCTGTGCTCAGTGTGGAGTCGGCCTGGGATTCTCTCTCTCCCTCTCCCTCTGCCGCTCCCATTCGTGCTCTCTCTCTCTCTCTCTCTCTGTGTCTCAAATAAATAAATCTATAGGGGGAAAAATTAGATAGATAAATAAGTAAAAATTTTTTAGGTACTCCCCAAAGGAGTTTGGGTTTTAGGAGGGTGGCTCTGGCCAGGGGCAGAGCAAGGGCAGAGGAGGGCTGGTGCCTGGGGCAGGGGGGGGCCCCATGAGGGGCTTCTGCTCCAACCGGAGTGAAAGATGTGGGACTCGCGCTCAGCACCAACCCCTCCCCCACTCCTGGGCCCGACCCCATCTGGGACCCTTCTGTCCCGGGAAGAATTGCCCTGTCCTGGCAGCAGCTAGAGCTGGAGGAAGAAGAGAAAGCGGGTCGCCTGGATAAGGAAAGGAGGAAGGGTGATGTTGGGGAGCCCCCCTCCAGAGCCCAGGCTGCAGGGAGTGCCTCCGAGCTTGCCTTTGGGTGTGACTGTCTCACCCAGGCTCTGCCCCTGCTGGCTGGGCGGCCTTGGACAAGCCCCTTTGCGGGTAACTCCCTTCAGCACCGGGGGGGCTGTGGGGAGCCCTAGCTGCCAGGCTGGGACTATCGGCCAGACTGTCACTGGGGCTCCCTGGACCTGAAGCTGCCGCCTCCTTCCTGGGCGCCCTCCCGGGCCAGGCCCTCCTGGAGTCAGGGGTGGGAGGGTCCGGGCTTGTCCTGGGGCGGCAGCTCCTGATTGTTCTCTTCAGACCCCTCCCTGGGATGCCAAATCCGTAGGGCCAGCAGATTCTGCCCCCAAACCTGTCCAACCAGTTGTTTGGGAAGAGGGGGCACCCGGGAGGAGTGGCAGAAAGTGCCAGAAGCAACCTCCCCCATCCCCGGGCCGACAGCGGAGGCTCTGGGACGCTGGAGACAGATGCTCAGCCTGGCCATGGGGCTCAGCGGGGGTCAGTATTGGCCTCTGATGCCACTGTTGCTGCTGCTGACCGGCCTCCAGCGGGGGACAGGCCTGGGTGAGTGAAGGGGGGCAGGGCACAGTGCCTGGGCTTCAGGAGGACAGACCCACCTCTGCCAGCCGCCTCCCAGGCCCCAAGTGTGGGGCCTGGGGACTGGGTCCTGGGGGGGGTCAGGGGAGATGGCCCACCAAAGAGATCACAAGACAGACACCTGTCCCCACACCCCAAGACGGGAGAGTGACCAATGCTTCCTCCCTCTTTTTAGGATTCTCATCCCCATGCGTCCTGAGCCCCCATCCGTTCTCACCAGGGCCCCCCTCCTGCTCCTCCTTCCTGTCCCTGAGGGGAGGCTTAAAGGCGTTTTACAAGGACAACACCCCCAAGGAAACTTTCCTGGGGTGCTTTTCCCGGGGTCACTGTGAGCTCTTAAACTGGAGGCGCTTAGAGGTGCAGCCCCCCCCCATCTGGGCTTCTCCCCTCCTTCTCCCTCGTTAAGCAGACATTAAGTGCCGGCTGTATGCAGGGTGCCCTGGGCCTCAGAGACAGAAGCGGGGCTCTGAGGAAGGAGAGAACCCAAAGGCCCTGAACCTTTGGAGCGAAATGAGATGGAAATGAATCATACTGAACAGAACTGAGAGAGAGAGGCTTCTGGAGAAAAAGGAAAAGGAAAGCCACCTCCCCTTTCTGCTGCCCTCCGGTATTGGGGGCTGGACAGAGGAGGGGCAGTGCCCTCAGGGGAGCCTTCTGGGCAGCAAGGTTGAGTCTGTGTCGCCCCACCCCCATCTCTGGCCCAGGCTTCCCTGTCCTTCCCCAAGCGGCTGTGAGGGGCCCAGAGGGGGCCGAGATCTAGAAGGGGAAGGTGCCTGGGGCGGGGTCAGATGCTGTCCTGCCTTCTCAGTCAGGACACCTCCTGGAGGCGCACGTCTGGGCCTGGGGTCTTGGTGGGGACCTTCCTGTGTCAGCCTCCATCTTCCCAAGCCACTCATTCCTCTCTTCAAGCAAACCAACCTGGATCGGGTGGGTGGAGCTGGAGGGACTGGAGAGGAGGGTAAACTGAGGCCCAGAGAGTGCCAGAGCTCAAGGTCACTGGGCTCTGTCAAGTCCAGTCTAGGGTTTAGGCTCAGGCTCAGGCTTCCCGAAATCGGGGTCTCACCCCAACAAGGCCTAAGACCCCTCCCCCAGAACTGTGTATGCTGCTGGGGGAGGGGCCTCCTGGGCCTGCCTGCCTTCCCCAGGCCCCGCCCCGGGCAGGGACCCCAGTGACAGGTGGGGCAGGACCTCTCTCCCAGCCTCCCACAGTGCCTACCCCTAGTAGGCTAGCAAGGCAGGGGGCAGGGGCTGGGCTCAGGCCGCCCACCCATGTCCCACGGGCGCAGAGCTGTTGGGGAGTCTCCGGGTTAGTGTCTGACTGCAGCTTCCAGGAGAAGCCCCCAGGCCTCCCTCAGATCGGGGCTCCCAAATCAGGTCTATGCCTTCCCCCTCAGACTGAGCCCTCAGACTGGGGCTTCCAGGCCCACGACTCCTCCCTCAGACTGGGTTTCAGGACAATGACTCCTCCCTCAGACCCGGGCCTCCAGGACCATGATTCCTCCCTCAGACTGGGGTTTCAGGACCATGACTCCTCCCTCAGACCCGGGCCTCCAGGACCATGATTCCTCCCTCAGACTGGGGCTTCCAGGCCTACGACTCCTCCCCCAGACTGGGGTTTCAGGACCACGACTCATTCCTCAGACTGGGGTTTCAGGACGGTGACTCCTCCCTCAGACAGAGACTTCCAGGGCCATGATTCCTCCTTCAGACTGGGGCTTCCAGGCCCACAACTCCTCCCTCAGACTGGGGCTTCCAGGCCCACGACTCCTCCCTCAGACTGGGGTTTCAGGACCGCCACTCATTCCTCAGACTGGGGTTTCAGGATGGTGACTCCTCCCTCAGACAGAGACTTCCAGGGCCATGATTCCTCCCTCAGACTGGGGCTTCCAGGCACACCACTCCTCCCTCAGACTGGGGCTTCCAGGCCCACGACTCCTCCCTCAGACTGGGGCTTCCAGGCCCACGACTCCTCCCTCAGACTGGGGTTTCAGGACCGCCACTCATTCCTCAGACTGGGGTTTCAGGACGGTGACTCCTCCCTCAGACGGAGACTTCCAGGGCCATGATTCCTCCTTCAGACTGGGCTGTGGGGGCTTGGTTGTCCTGTTGAACCTCTTCTGTCTGCCCCAGAGCGCATCAGCTATGTGCCCCAGATCGCAAGCCCCAGCCTGGCAGGGACTCTCACCCAGTCCACCTTCACGCTGGAGCAGCCAAAGGGCCAGTTCAGTCACCACAACATCTCCGACTTGGATGCCATCTGGCTGGTGGTGGCCCACAGCAACGGTGGGTGCTGCGGGGCACAGGCCTTGGGTTTCCCTCTGGGAGGTGGGCGGGAAGCCCCGGGAGGAGCCGCAGGTGTGGGGGGAGGGGAGGCAGGTCTGGGAGGGGGATGTGGCGGGAGGACCATCTGGCGGGAGGGGGCGGAGCCCTGCGCCCAAGCCATCTGACCCGCGGCTACCCTCAGCCACCCAGAGCTTCACCGCCCCACAGAGGGTGGAGGACATCCCTGCCCCCGCCGACTTCACCCGGAGGGGCTACTACCTCACGCTGATGGCCCACCGGGCGCTCTATCCGGGCAACCAGACCGGGAACCAGCTCCGGGTCCTCCGCGTTGGCAATGACACCAGCTGCTCCCGGGCCAAACGGGGCTGCAACGCGCCCCTGCCGGGCCCAGGCCCCTACCGGTGAGCTACCTCCTGGGCCCTAACCTGAGCCTGGGGCAGCTCCCAGGGGGGGAATTCTCCCTTCTTCCTCCAGCAGAGGGCCCCCCACTTGGGCCTCTGCCCCCCTGGGCCGTTTGGACCCCCCCAGGTGGAGATTCACCATTCAGACAGGATGTGCCCTGGCCCCATCTCCCCTTGCTCGGGGCTCGAGTCACGGATGTTGGGTGCTGGGGATCTAGACCATTCCACACACATTTCCTAAGTGAGGACATTAAGGCCCAGAGAGGGTGAGGGAGGCACCCAGGGCTACACAGCTGGTATTGGAGCCCTTTCTGGTGGGTTCTAAGGCTACCTTTTTTTTTTTTTTTTAATATTTTATCTATTTATTTGACAGAGAGAGAGAGAGAGAGATCACAAGTAGGCAGAGAGGCAGGCAGAGAGAGAGGGAGAAGCAGACTCCCTGCTGAGCAGAGAGCCCCATGTGGGGCTCGATCCCAAGATCCTGAGATCATGACCTGGGCCGAAGACAGAGGCTTTAACCCACTGAGCCACCCAGGTGCCCCCTAAGGCTAGCTTTTAAGCCCTGTCTCCTCTCCCCACCACTCCCCAGGTCCTGGGAGTCAAGGGATCAGACTGACAGGTGCTGATCACCCCTGATCCTGGGTCTCTTTCTCAGAGTGAAGTTCCTGGTGATGAGTGACAGGGGACCTGTGGCTGAGACGGAGTGGTCCCGCGAGACCCGCCTGCAGCAAGGTATGGGGGGGGGGCAAATGAGCAGGTCAAACACTAGGGCTGGGTGCCCCGGGGCCTGGGGGGCTCCCAAGGCTGGGATGGACTGGGCAGAATGGGCCAGCCCCCCATCAGGGGTACCATTACCACTGTGCTGTCTGCAGGTGCCCCTTGCCCAGCGTGGGGGACCCCAGCCAGGGCGAGGGATGGTTGGTCTGGGGGCTGTTCCTGGTCCCGCTGCTCAGGTCAGGTCTCTCCTCCCTGGGGTGCCCCCTTCACGCCCCTCAGCTAAGGCACTGCAGGCTGCCTCCGGGCCCCAAAGCGCGGGCACCGTAGTCATCATCGCCATTCTGTCGGTACTGCTGGCTGTCCTTCTCACCGCCCTCCTTGCTCTGCTTATCTACACCTGGTGAGTGGACAGGGTCTGTGCCCCTGGGAGGGGTGGGGTCTCTGACCGGAACCACCTCTTATGCCCCTCCCCCCCCAGCCCAGAAGACAGCAGGTCGTGGGGGTGTGTGTGCAGGCATGAACCCCCTCCTTTGTCCCTCTTGCCTGCCTATTGCCCCAGTGGGGGACGGTGGTGGCAGGGGCGTGTCCTCGCTCCCGAGTGCGCACCACTCGCCCCCTGGCGGCAAGAGCTGGAATTGCGAGTAGGGGGCTCACATCTCTCACCCCAGTGGGGTATACATCCAATTGTATGTATTGAATTGCTTTTAGTCCCAGCGCTGAGCTTTGCCTCAATACTTAATCCGGAGCTCGGGTGCTGGGGCCTAGTGAACCGGAGGTGCCCTTTCCTAAAGGAAAGGGGAAGCCTGGTGTGGGTTGGATTTGGGGAACGGGGGAGGAGAGCAGTTCTGGGAGGGAGATGGGGGGTCGGGTCGGGTTTCTGGCAGCCCGGTGAGCTGGGGTCTTGATTCCCCACTGAGGAAAAGGGCTGTGTCCTGAGGGCCCGAGGGAGCCAGTTGCGGGCTTCGATCAGGGGAGACATGCAGATCCTGGGGTGCAGGGAGTAGAGGAGAGCGGGGGTGCTGGGAGGGGACAGCTGGATTTGTGAAGCTTAGAGGAAGAGCCTGGTTCCCTTTGGTATTCCCAGCCTGGCCAGCAGAGCCTCAGTTTCCCCAATGCTTCTAGGCCTAGAGCTCTAAGCTGTAGGACTTGGATGGGGCCCTAAGCTCATCTCGTCTCCCCTCCCCTGAAGCTATGACACCTGCGGGAGCACTCCCATTTCCGGCCCAGAGCAGTCGGTGTGCGTGAGAAGATATGACACCCACCACGTGATCAGCCCTCCAGCCGCAGGGGGCTCCTGAGAGGTCCTCATCTACCCCTCAGCCTCTGCCCTGATCCTGGCTACGGATACCGCCTCTTGGGGAGCCCTGGGAAGAGAGCGTTTCCGAGTGAAGGTGGGGGGAGGGTGTCCTTGGCCCCCAATTGGGCCTGTCCCTGTCAGAAATAAATGTCCTCAGCATCCCCTGGCGCATCTGAGCTGTGCATCTGAGCAGTCCCCCTGAACCCCTGTCCCCAGCTTCCCTGGGAGAGGGGCTGGTTCTCAGGAGGACATAGTACCAGGGCTGAGACCCAGGGTCCTAGGCTGGCCGAGCCATCTGGGTCCAGGTAAGCCTCAGTTTCCCACTCTGGAACATGAGGATGTTTCTGGCTTCAGTTTCCCCCTCTGGAACATGAGGATGCTTTCACTAGCCTCGCTGGGCTGAGATCTCGCTAAACCAGTGAGGTCAATGTGTTCATCCATCTTGCGTGCATCCAGTACTGGCTGCCCCATCCCCCCAGCACCCTCCCCTTGGCCCCCCTCTGGCTGGAGGGCTCAGAACCCCTAAGCTTCATAGCCAGCCCAAGGCTCGCTCTGGGCGTTGGGGTCAGGGTGCACAGGTGAAGCCGATCCTGGCTCCAAAATTAGTTCTGGGGCGTCCGGCATTTGTGACCATCAGTCCTGCTCTGTGCCAGGCTCCCCAGGGCAGGAGATGCCCCACACATGGTCCTGCCATCAAGCTGCCCCATGCTGTATGGGGAGAGGGACACCAGCCCTTCAAGGAACGGAGGGGACGCAGGTACCAGAGATCCAGATGGGGTTTCAGAAGAGGATTTCTGGGCACATGGAGCATTGGAGAAAGGAGCAACCCTGTGCCAGGTGATGCAGGAAACATGCGCAACTGGGTGGAACAGCATATGCAAAGGCCCAGGGGCCACCAGGGGCTGGTGGGTGGGCAGGTTTGGGTGGCTTGAGGATGGGGTAAGGGTTGACAGGGACAGCCTGTGCCACGTGCCCTGGGGGCTGGGGGCAGGGAAGGAAGGCGCTGGCTGGGTTCCCAGGTGCCTCTGTCTGGGAGGTGCAAATGGCCCTAATTGGTTTATTGGCCCTTGAAGACATATCCGGGTCCAGCTCTGGAGGAAATGCTCACGTGACCACAGGGGAGCCAGGATGAAAGGGGTGGGGGGGGAGGGGGGCGAACAGGCTTCCACACCCTGCCTAGGTCAGCCTTGGCCTCTCTAGAACCTTTCTGGATCAGTCATGAGCCCCTGGCCCGGGGATGGGTGACTCTGGTCACATCGCTTACCCTCTCTGGTCTTCAGTTTCCCTTTATGTGAAAAGGGAGGGTTGAGCCGGGTGACTAAGGCCCTTGCTGCGCAAACCGACGCCCTGTAGGGTCAGGCCTGGCAGGAGACAGATGGCACGCTGTCCAGCAGGACCATTGAGAGTGTTTACAAAGGTGTGGTCAGGGCGCTAAGGGAGCCAACAGGAGAGGGCCCTGACCCGGGCCACCCAGCGCTCCCGCACCCGAGGGGCCCATGAGGGGGAGTGGTGTTTCCAGAGCTCATGAGGAAGAGTCCTGGGGGAGGCTCTGCCCCCCAGAAGTGGGGCTGTAGATAGAAGGACGAGCCACCAGAATGAGTCTGGGGGGTGAGGGAGAAATACTGGTGGCTCCGGCTGACCTCACTGGACCAGAAGCTGGAGGACAGGGGGCTCTGGGGGTGTGTGGCCCCTCCAGGGACCGGAGCGGGACAGAAGGGCCAAGAATAGACTCAGGATCACTATGATCTGTTTTACTCACAGCGCTTCTGACACCAACCAATTCTCCCGGTCTCCGGACACCAGCCGGGCGTGCCAGGATTTAATTCAATTCTGACACTAACGCCAGGAGTTAGCACAGACCCTGCAGGTAAAGGGGTCGGACCCCTGAGACTGCCCCCTCCCTTCAGACAGCGGTAACAAGCACCGGGTGCCCAGGATACCCCCACTTCTGTCCGACTCGGCTACGATGCGGGGATTCCCATGACCCCATCCTCAGATTGGATGGGGTCCCTCACCCACGGGCCCTGTTCCCAGGGCCCTTTGCAACCTCCAGCCTCCACATTTCCATGTCCTGGCCCCCATGCAGACCCTGGTTGTCCCCTGCAGCAGGAACCCCGGTGGCCCAAGTGGACAGTCATGGGAAATCAGGGGGCTCTGTCCCCGATTCCTTGCAAGTGTGCATTTGCACCCCATCTCTGGTGTGGGGCCTAGGGCTCTGCTGGGAATGCTGGCTCTCATAGAAGGGTGTGAAGGCCTGGGGGTGCCAGAAGGCAGGCACAGGAGGGGCAGGAAGGGCGATGAGGCCCTGGAGAGGGAGGGATCAGCGAGCCCTGGAGTCCGGGGCTGGGCTGCTTCTGCATCTGACCCCCCCAACTGAAGCTTCCTGGGGGATGTTTCCATGCTGGGGCACAAAAATGCGACCCCACTTGAGAGACGGGTCTCTCTGGGGTCCTAGCTACCTAATCGGGAGGCCTCTCCCCAGGAGGACAGTCCAGCCAAGGGGATCGTCCCCTCCACTGTCCCGGGACCCATTGGTGAGTCCCAGGTCAAGAAGCAGGTGCTCCTGGGGTCCCCCTGGGAACGGGCAGTCTCAGGGGCCAGAATCTCTGCTTGCCAGGGTGGGGGGAGTTTGAGCCACCCAGAGTCAGGTCCAAGGTCCCTGTGCCATCTTGACGGCCCGAGGGCTCACGCATGATGTTCCCCTTGACCACCCACTGCTGTTCCCGCCTCCCGCCACCTTCACGGGGAGCCCAAACCCTCCCAGTCATTGAGTCCCAGTTGAATGTCACCCTTTTCCTTGTGGCCGCCTGTGACCCCTTCCGCTGCAAGTTGCTTGTCCCTCTGCTGAATCTCAAGGACTCCAAGAATATCTCCTGGTTGCTCCCAAAGGCAGGGGGTCCCCATCCACCCCTGGTGGGGCGAAGGGGGCAGGAGGGGCAGATGGGGAGTGGTGGAAGCAGACGAGAGACTCACACCAGCCTTGTCAACCACCCCAATCCCTCCAGCCCAGCCCATCGGATGCCACACAGAGGGCGCGGTGAGTCAGAGAACGGGCTGACTCTTGCACAGTACCGACTGGGTACCAGGAACTGGTCCCAGCAATTCACACGTGAACCCCCAAATCCTTGGGCAAGCCCGTGATAGCCTCATTTTAAGAGATGGAGACATGGATGCATGGCAAGGGCCATCAGGAGAGGAAACCTAGGGAAGGGAACCCAGCTGGGGGAGGTGGGGGGGCAGAGAGGGTCTCAGAGCCCGGCTGCAGGGGCTGCAAGGCTCTCGGAGGGGAGGCGGGAGTGACCAGGCCTCCCACCCCTGCCTCTGATCTGTACAGCAGCCTAGAAGGTCCCCCTACCTTCCCCAGCTCCCACCCCCAGCTTCCGTAGCGGGAGGATGGAGCAGGGCGTTTCCACCCCTTTCGGCAAGGTTCAGGAGGTTAATGAGAGCGAAGCACGGAACTCCACTCAGGAGATGAACTTCTGGGAAATCAGGAACCTGGGTCTGGGCTGAAGGCCAAGGGTGGGGTGGGCGACGGCACCTCTGGTCCCGGATCCTGACTGCCCAAGGTCCCAGGGCCACTGCTCAGTCCCTCTCACCGGCCAGGGGACCCCCCCCCCACCCGTCCCCACCCAGCCCCAGAGTCTCCAAGAATGTCAGAGACCTCTTCTCTCCCAGGGCTGTTTGGGAGGTGGGCTGAGACCGCTTTGGTGGTCCCTAACTCACCTGCCTTGAGCCTAAGGCTCAGTCGGCCGGGGTGAAGGGAAAAACAGGTTCTGACCCCAGAGGGACGCCAGGCCTGCCTTAAGGACCCAAGACATTAAGAGCAGCAGACGGACTGGATCTCGAGTCTACCTCTTCAGGCTTGGTCCCCAAGGTGGGGACGTTGGTCTCTAGACCTTCCTCTGTGTCCCCAGCTATCTCTTGTCTTCCCCGGGCTGCATGCTGGGCACGGGGGTCAGGGACAGCTTAGTCACAGCCCCTGTCCTATGGGGGGGAGGGTGGCCAGGACAGACCCCAAGTAGACAGTCCTGAGGTGCCACGAGGAGCTCATGGGACAGTTTTGTGTCCTCTTCGGGATAAGGAAGGGCTCCGTGTTTGCCGACCAATCCAGTGGGCCCTTCAGCTGTGATGGGGGCCCTTGGACCATGGGGGTGGTGGGAGCGAGATCAGTGCCGCCCTACTCTGCCCACCAAGGTCGTAGTAGCTGGAGTTTCTACTACTAGGGCTGCTGGAGGGAGGGAGGTGGGGAGGCCATCTGGTGGGTCCACTGGGGAGAGGTGGGGACGGGTGTGCAATGCCTGGGGAGGGGCCTTAGGAGTCGACCTGTTTAGGATTCTACCCTGGAAGCCCACAATTCTGCTCAAAGGCATTTCCCCGAGAAGAAGGGAGCATGAACTTCCGTGCACAGCAGTCTCCTCCGTGACGGCCTCAGGCTGAACATGGCGCAGGTGTCTCTCCACAGGCCAAGGGGGAAGGAGATGGCGCAAAGCCAGGCACGGGGGACTGTGTTCTGTGGGATTCCATCCAGATAACGGTCAGAAGCAGGCAAGACTCACTGTCGGGACAGGGATTGTCCCTGGGGGTGGCAGCGACTGGACCGGGGCAGGAGGAAGCCAGCTCAGGGCTGGGAATGTTCCAGACCTTGGCCTGGGTGAGGGTTCCCCAGGTGTATGCAGGTGTAGAAATCCTTCTGGCGGTTCACCTAAGATCACTTAAGATGTGTGTGTGTTACTGCCCGAGAAAGGGTCCGTGTTTATTCATGAGCATCCGAGGAGCCCCCCTGAACAGCGTCACGGCCACAGAGGCCAGCAGACCGAGGCCTTGCCCTTGAGAGGAGCTGGTCCCCCACCCGACCCTGCTCACCCCATCAGCCTGGCGGCCCCTCTCCCGGGCACAGGCTGGAGAGATGTGGGTCAGGGAGAGGGTGTGTGGGGTCCGGCAGGGGAAAGGGGGACAGTCACACAGAAGGTCAGTGGGGGTCCTGCTGGGGGCGGCTAGGGCAGGGGACCCCAGTGAGCCGAGGCCAGGCCCCCCGGGCTGTGGAGGATGGGGTGATGGGAAGCACTGCCCGAAGGGGCATTGGCGCGTGAAGGGTGTGCGGGAGCTCTCTGGGCAGGAGTCAGGCCGAGACCCAGGAGCCGCCCCACGTCCTGTCCCCCGCCGCCCCCACCCCCAGGACTCCTGGTTCCTGTCAGCCGGGCCCAGGGCCTGTGCCGAGCTGGAGCGGGAGGCGGTGGCGCCAGAAGCCACAGCAGGTTTATGTCCTGGCCCAGCCCCACGGCTCTCAAGCCAAGTCCCTGTCTCACACGGACATCCTTCTCCCTTCGGAGCCTGGAGAGGCCCAGTCGGGGCCCTTTGGGCCGGGGTCTCTTTGCAGTCACGCTCTCCCCACAGCCTTGGGCTGTCTCTCCTCGGGGGGAGCACCTTGAGACCTGGGCCTGGCCCCTTCACTCCCATGTCCTGGCCCCATCCTTTACTCCTTCAAGGCCGGCCTGGGGCCACCTCTTCCAGGAAGCCCACCGGGAACACCTCTACCCTCCCAAGGAAGGCTGTGCTTTTGGTTGCTCCCGGGCCCAAGACTGTGCACTCCCAGCCTGCAGCTTTCAACACCCCAGGCTCCTGGTTTCTCACTTGTCTTGCCATGCCTCAGTTTCCCACTTTGGGGGGTGCGGGAAGGTCGTTTTCACCCACAGGGGTGGAAGCCGAGGGGGCTAACAGTAAGGGGGCTCTGAGCTCCCTGCTGGCAGCCACCCTTTGCTGCTGTTGGGATCCCCATGCCCACAGGGCACCTGAGGGACACCTGTCACCAGCCCCGTGCCTGCCTCTGCCCACCTTGGCTTCTGCCCAAGACCACTCTCAGCCCCCTTGGGATGCCCAGAGGGGCCTGCAAGCCGTTGCCCCCTCACCTCCCAGCAAGGAGTCCCTGGGGAGAACTGGGGTGGGGGGTCATGTTCTCCTTCCCTCTCCCCCCACCTCAGTCCGGGGGCGAGGACGGTCCCCTCCGTACCCGTCTTTTCTCTTTTTGTCTTCCTGCCTCTCTTTCTCTGCTGCTGTTTTACCCCGCCTAGTCCTCTGTCTTTCTCTCTGAGTGGGATCTCTTCTCTGTCCCCTCAGGGAGGCGGGGGCCGTGCAAGGAGGGGGCAGCTTGTTTGCGGCCCCTTGTCTGGCAAGCAGACGTAACACAGGGCTCGGTCCCTGCTCGGACCGGGGGTGACGAGGGCCGGCCCTCGCATAGCTTTCCTGTGCTTTCCTCAGCCAGGAAAGGGGGATGACAGAGAACGGCCCTCACGTGCTCAGCCCTGGAAGGTGCCTCCCGAGGTCTGGTGACATCGGCCTGCTCTGATGAGTGGGACAGCCACTCTCTGGGGTGCACTTTATACATCAGGCAAGTGAGGCCCAGAGAGGCAGAGTTACTTGCCCAGAATCACACAGCAAATCCTATCGGAGCAGCGGATTCAGGATTTGAACCCAGCGCCGTGTCTCCCAAGGCCCACACTCTTCACTGCGGGCCTCGGTTTTAAAAATCGTAGTTAATGCTCTCTTTCTACATGGGGGACGGGGGATGGCAGGGTGTCACAAAAGGCCTTTCTTCTGGGCAGCGACAGTTGTCCCCAAGGTGCCCTGTGGGCTTGGGGCCTCCAGCTCAGGCAAATGTGTGTGGTCCGGTTGGGGCAAAAAAATATTAAAACACCCCAAATGTTAAAAAAAATAACAAACGTTTACTTAAATTTCTTCTAAATGTCGCACCACGTCAGCTTCTCTCGCTGTTACATTTAGTGTTTTAAAACATGTCACTGGGCATGAAAACAACTTGTAGGTCACATTTTCTCACTTGGGAAAAATCCCCAAGATTCCCAAGAATGCGTGATGTTTGTAGAAAAATCCAGGCCGGCAGCAAATCACAGGAGTGACTGGTACCGAAATAGTTTCCAGAAACTAAGTTATAACATCGTTTTCAAATATTTTTATGACCAAAATACACACACAGTTAGGGTACATCTGCATTTTTTAAAAAATTGTGCTAAAACACGTGTCACCTAGAAGTTACCATCCGAACCACTTTTTAAGGGCACCGCTCAGCAGCGGGAAGTATATTCACATCGTTGTGCAACGCACCTCCAGAACTTTCTCATCTTGCAAAACTGAAACTCTATACCCGCTAAACAACAAGTCCCATGCCCCCTCCTTCCGTCTCCAGCCCCTGGCAACAACCATCCTGCTTTCTGTTTCCAAGACCTTGACAGTTCTGGGGCTCCCGTGTAAGGGGAAGCATGCGGGGTTTGCCTTTTTGTGACTGGTTTACTTTACGATGGCATCGGGGTTCCTTCATGTGACAGGATTTCCTCCTTTTCTTTTCTTTTTTTTTTTTTTCCAGTAAACACTAACATCCAACGTGGGGCTCGAACTCAGGACCACGAGATCAAGAGTCACGTGCTCTACTGACTGAGCCAGCCAGGCGCTCCCAAGAAGTCCCTTCTTTTTTAAGGCAGGATAACATTGCATTGCACGTGCGTGAAAGCATGTGAGTGTATCGTATTATCGTTGTCCGTTCACCCGCTGATGGGCATTCAGTTTGCTTCTAATTCTTAGCTATTGTGAATAACGCAGGCGTGAACGTGGGGGTGCAGATATCTTTTCAAGATCCTGTTTCAGTTCTTTTTTTTTTTTTAAGATTTTATTTGTTTATGAGGCGCCTGGGTGGCTTAGTCGTTAAGCCTCTGCCTTCAGCTCAGGTCATGATCTCAGGGTCCTGGGATCGAGCCCCGCATCGGGCTCTCAGCTCAGCGGGGAGCCTGCTTCCCCCTCTCTCTCTGCCTGCCTCTCTGCCTATGTGATCTCTCTCTCTCTCTGTCTAAATAAATAAATAAATCTTAAAAAAAAAAACAAAAACCTCAACATGTTGCTTTAAAAAAAAAAAAAAGACTTTATTTGTTTATTTGAGAGAGGAGAGCGAGAGCGAGAGAGCACAAGCCGGGGGCGGGAGGGGCAGAGAGAGAAGCAGTGCCCCGCTGAGCAGGAAGCCCAGCCGGGGCTCAAGCCCATGATCAGGTCAGGGTGACCTGAACCCAAGGCAGACGCTTAACCTTGCACCCTGGGGGCTCACCCTTGTCGACATCTCTCCCCGTCTCTTCAGAAGCTGGAGGGGGAGCTGGTCCTACCGCCCCTCCCTTTGAGCTCCCTGGAAGCTCAAAGACCCAGACCCTGCACCTCCCAACACTTTCTTCTTCCAACATTACCCGCCTGCTGTGAACTGGGACTCCAGACCTGCCCCCTTACTTGGCTTTCCCGAGCCCTGGGCACCTCTGACTGACGTGGGACAAAACCTCACCCTGTATTTTCCAACTGCTTTGGTATAACGATGAAGGCAATCTGAGCTGTATTCATTTTTTTTCACTTTTTGCATCTGATTAGAAAGAAATTAAAACGTTTTTGTGGGTTCCTAAAAATATGTGGGTGGAGATACGCCATTCACCCGAGCCGTGGGTTGGGGGTACAGTAAGTTTAGGGCGGGACGGAGACCCATAGGCTAACCCTTCAGAATGTCAGCCTACTGCATTTCCAGCACCCACGTCCACCCTCGTCACTCCCCTGCTCCAAACCCTGCCCAGGAAAACGTCAGAGCCCTCCTCACAGTCCAGCCCTCCATCAGCCACTTCCTATCTGCTTTTCCAGTCTCATGGACCCTCGCTTCCTACACTGCCCTCTTGGATGTTTCCAGAACATCCCAGGCTTCATCACACCTACCCACCTGGGCTCAGGCTGCTCCCTTCATGGGGAGCATTGTCTTCCCACCTTTCCTGACCCGGCTCAGATGCCACTTTCTCTGTGAGATCTCCGGAGCACCCCTCTCCCCTCCAAACCTCCATTCATTTCTCTGCTCTAGCACTTACCCACCCCTTTATGTCCATTTCTTCCCTTCAACCGTGAACCCCTTGAAGGCAAGGACCAGGGCCTCGCACACAGCAGGTGCTCAATGAATGCTGAAACTATAAGCAGGTGGCTAAGTGAATGACTAAAGGAATGAAGGAGATAGGAAACAAGGGCAGGGGTCTGCTCTGCGGTCCTCTGCACAGGAAGGGTCTGGACTCGGGGCTGTGGAGTGGGGCTTGGTTCCCCTCCTGGCCCCGCCCTCTGACTCACCCCTCCCCAGAGACTGGTTTCTGGGAACATGTTGACAGCTTGGCTGGCCTCCCTGGCTGAATCCTCCTTGTTGACCATGTTCTTCCCTGGGAGTCTCCGTGCTCAGGGGCAGTGCTCCCACAGTGCAGGGCCAAGGCCAAGGCAGTGGCAGCTGGGGGGTAGGAGGGCAGGGACCCTATGTGGGGAGGGCAGAATGGCAGTGTGGGAGGCAGAGGTGGAGACCGACTGGTTGCAGCCCCCACAGAGCCTCCTCCGTCCTGCAAAGCGGTGCTTGCTGCAGAATGCCAAGCCCCGCCACCCAGGGGAATCTCAGGGAAAAGGGGGTGATAGCACTTGAACCCCTCGCTCTATCCAGGACCCCTCTCCCCTGCACCATCTTCTGAGGTAGGTCCCTCCCGGTGCAGGTACTGAGGGCGCTGTCACTGGCCTTTTCAGCTCTGCAGTGACAGGGCCGGGGGTGGGGGGGTGGATGCCACAGAGTGGTACTTGTGACAGCAACACTCTGTCGTCTGGCGTCCGCCTGAAATAAGGGGTCCGTGGTTAGGGCCAGCACTGGGGAGGGGGGTCCCGACCAAGCCTCTTTTGGCACGTGCTTTGAGGCGTTGTTCTTGGCTGGGTGCACTCTTTGGGCCTGGGTTTCTGGCCCCCCCAGAGAATCTGTGACACACTCGATAGCCTTCTAAAGAATCGCCTTCTGTTTAAATCAGTCAGGGCTGGTTTATGTTGTTTGGAACCAGAAACCAGAGCAGTGTGGCCCCCAAAAAGCTAAGGGGGTTGCGGGTGGTATCATTAAAGGTCTAGTGCTGGGACAAAGGGAGGGTTTGGTCTTTTCGTGTTTGCTCTGTACAGCACAGCACAGCAGGGAGGCTCAACCCTCCTCTGGAAGCCACACTCCAGAAAGGCCTGTGACAAACCGGAGGCTTTCTAGAGACAATGACCAGGTCAGTGTGGGATCTAGAACTCATGGCAGGGGATGACAGCCTGGCTTGGAGCTGACTAGGCAGAAGGCTATGGGGAGAACAGCCATGGTTTAGGCTCCAAGGGCCACTCTGGTAGCTTGGTGGGGTGGGGGCGCAGGCCTAGCTCACAGCTGGAATAGTTTGAAGGTGGACAGAGCTACCTCTGGAGGAGGTGAGCTCCCTAGTCCTGGAGGTGAGCAAGGCTGGGTCTTGATGTGGACAAAAGAGCCCAGCCTGGGCTTCCCCGGTCTCCAGGCTAGGGAAGGGATCAGCCTGCAGTGACCCTACGAATGTCAAACGTGGCAGAGGCCCTCTTGCCCCGAGCTCACCAATCTGGTCTCCATAACAGCCCACAGTGGGGGGGGGGGAGAAGGGGGGAGGCGGGGGAGCCCCCCGTCCCATCTACCAAGAAGCCAACAAAACTGCTTCTCATTCCCCAGGGACACATCCGAAGAACGACAAGGCAGAAGGGGCAAATCTCTGTGACTATGAAGACTGAGGACAGCCCTGATAAACTACCTAAAAACAAAGCCCCTGAGGGTACCCTGAGAAACCATCCTTTTCCCACGGGTGATGTAGACAAAGATCAGAGATTGATAACGGGGCATGCTGGGGACGACACGGGGGAGCCGGCGCGCTCTTGGAGGTCCGTGTCCTCGGAACCACCACTGCGGCAAGATATCTGCATCCTGCACACACACACACACACACACACACACACACACACACACACACACGTCTTTTGGCCCAGGGATTCCGCTTCTAGGAATTTATCCTCGGCTGCATTTGCTTACATACGAAATGATGTGTGAAGCCGGCTATTGTCTGGTGAAAGCAACAAGCCCATCCACGCACAGGAGACCCGTCGAAGGGATGATGGTACATTCCCACACTGGAAAACTGGGTAGTTTGGCAGAGAATGAGAATCTTTTTAATGTATAAATATGTATGGCTTTCCAAGATAAAGTAAGAGAAACTGTAAGCGGAACCTGTTAGCCACTATTTGCATGTAAAAGGCAAACACATATGTCTGCTCTGTAGTCGGAGACTGTCTCCAGCAGGCTGCGCAAGGAATCGGGGGTGTGGACGCCTTCGGGGAGGGAATTTGTGTGGCTGGGAGAGAAGAGAGACTGACTTTTTATTGAAGACATTTATTTACTTTTTACTTTTGTTATATACATGTAAAGCGGGCTCTAACGCCCAGTGTGGGGCATGAACTCACAACCCCGAGATTAAGAGTTGCGTACTTTACCAGCCGAGTCAGCCAGGTGCCCCGAAAGCATCCTTTAATTTTTTTAAATTTATTTATTTATTTATTTATTTATTTATTTTTTTAAATTTTATTTATTTGACAGCGAGAAACACAGCGAGAGAGGGAACACAAGCAGAGGGAATGGTAGCGGGAGAAGCAGGCCCCCTGCCGCGCAGAGAGCCCGATGCGGGGCTCGATCCCAGGACGCTGGGATCTGACCTGGGCCGAAGGCAGACGCTTAACGACTGAGCCACCCA
>CM053621.1:24916081-24932969 GCA_028646535.1 Procyon lotor | reverse complement strand
TTTCAGATTTTTCGAGATTTTGAAATCACTGTATTTCCGTTCACGATCGACTCAGCGCCAAAGGGAACGGGGCGGGGGTGGGGGGGTTGGGGGGGGTGCCTGAAATGAGAGCAAAAGCTCAGGGAAGGCCGAGGAGGGCAGGGTGAGTCTGGGTGGGCGTGGGGGGAGGCTCAGCCCAAGGGCCTCCGAGAGGACCTCTCTAAGGCTCCTGAGGCTCGGCCAGTCTGGTCCCCGAGGCCCTGCAGCCTTGCAATACCCAGCGACCTCCCATCCTACTTACCCCAGGGGTTGGTGCTGCCAGAAACACGCTCTGGTTGGCCTTGGCGCCTCCCCAAACGCTCGCCTGGCCCCTCGCATGCATGTCCGTCTTCCAATCGCTGTGAGGTCACGTGCTGTTAACCTCAAGTACATCGTCACTGCACACACCTGTGCGCTGCTCCCGCGTCGGGCACTGGCCCACCCATGCCCACGGGGTGCGGAGAGGGGAGAAGAAGAGTGGGGGTCCAACCCGAGGGTCTGCATTAGACCCAGCCCTGGGAGGGCTTTCTTTACCTCCCCCGCACTTTGTTTTTGTAAACTTTTTTTTTTTTAAGATTTTATTTATTTATTTGACAGAGTGAGAGAGCACAGGTAGGCAGAGCAGCGGGCAGAGGGAGAGGGAGAAGCAGGCTCCGCTCGGAGCAAGGGGCCCGATGCAGGGCTCGATCCCAGGACGCTGGGATCATGACCTGAGCCACACTCAGGCTCCCTGTTTCTACCTTTTGAAGGCGTGGAGAGCAGACATCATAACGGGAGAGCTCGCTTCATCTTCTGGAAGGCACATTCTTGCTCTGAGACTCATCTCAGCTCCCCAGAAGTGGGCTGGGCGGGCATTTTGATTCATCTCATTACACAGGTGAGAAAACAGGTCAACCGAGAGCCGAGCCTCCCGCCGCCCGCGGGAGACCAGCCCCAGGTGCAGGTCCGGTGTCTCTTTTAGATCTGCGTTGCCCTGGGGGACCTGCGGGAACAGGGGGAACACGGGGCTACTTTCCCTTCTCAGCTGTGGCCCACACTCACTACTGCTCTGCACGAGGCTCTGAGCTTCCTTTCGCATTTTCCTTCTTCCTGCCCCGCCCCTCCCCCCAGACCTCCTCCGTCCTCAGTTTGGCGCGTATCCCCGTATCACTCACCTGTGGCTGCTGGGAGACACACCGTGGTCTTCCTCTGCGGTAGCCCACACCCTGACCACAGGGACATCTTTTGTTTCCTAGAAGAGCTCCGTGGTGGTAAAGGTGAAATACGCTTTTGTTTTTCATAATGAACCCCTTTCGACCACACCTCCGGAGTTATGTCAATGAGGGGACTTTGGAAAGCTCCTAGGTCACCCCAGGTGGGGACTGGTGGCCCAGGGAAGCAGCCTGAGGAGAGGACTGGCACTTTCTGCCCCCTCCCCCCTATTTCCAGAGAGGGGACTTGGGCTGGGGGTTACATTAACCCCCAATGGCCAATGGCTTATGCCTACATAATGAACCCTCCATAAAAACCCCAAGACTGGGGCACCCGGCTGGCTCAGTTGGTAGAGCATGTGGCTCTTGATTGTGAGGTCATGAGTTCAAACTCCACATTGGGTAAAGAGGTTACTAAAAAAAAAAGGCAAAAACAAAACAAAACTAAACCAAAAAACCCGAACTAGGAAAACCTAAAATACCTAAAAAATCAGTCCTCTCCCTATTGATTTGAAATGCCATTTTTGTCATGCGCCACCGACATTGGCAATTCTCAGTGACCCTTTTCAGCTTGACCCAGGGCAAGCTCCCCTGTGTACCGGGGTGTCCACAGCCCACTCGGGGTACCACTGGCTCACTCTGTCCTGACAAGCACAGGTATGAGGGCTCCTTCCCAGACTCCCAGGCCCTGGGGATGTTGCAGGTGACAGCAAGGTGGGGGGGAGGGGCAGGCCGCAGACAAGGACAGGCTCAGCCAGGCTGGGGAACGCTCCCTCCCACGTTCCCGGACAGGAGGCTGATCAGGGAGCTGAGGGCTGGTCCCCACTCGGGGACAAGTGGACATCACCAGAGTCAGCAGCTCCCAGCTGTGCCACGGTGTGATAACAATGATGACAGCGACAGGAAGGACCAGGGCAGACCCAAGGCCAGAGACGCCACCTCTACCCACAGCTGTCTTCCCAGCCGGGGTCCATGCTGGGGCTTGGGCACGAGCTCAGGAAGGGGAGAGAGGCCACACGAAGCGACCGATAGGGGACCCACAGCCTGAGAGAGGGGACACCAGAAACCAGAGTTGCTGGGATTCAGAAAACAAAGAAGGCTGATGTATCCTACACCTCGAAACTCACAGACATTCATGCCTGAGTCGTGTGTGTGCGTGCGTGTGTTCAGGTCAGCGTTTGGACTTTCTGATTCATTTCTCTGATCAATCTGTCTCTTTGGGTATCAGTCTCAGGCTATTTCAGCCACGGCAACCTTACATGCTACTCGACCAACGTATAAATGATTTCCCCCAACTATACTGATTGGCTGTATCGCTATTTGACGAACGCATCTTTTCTCCATTGACGGTAACTCCCCCTCCGTGTCCCCAGCGCTGAGCCCGGGGTCTGGCACCGTAGCTGTGCTCAGTGATGATTTTGACCGCTAATATGGACCCCTCCCTGCTCTGGGTACCTGGCCAGTTGGCTCGTGGGTACCATCTTGTTTCACTGCATCGGACTGACAACTACCACACTGTGGCCTCGAGGTAGAGCCCAGCTTCTCTGCTGCGTCCCGTCTTCCTGATCCAGGTGTCCCCAGCCCCAGTGAGTCCCAGTACGAAGGGTGTGGGCCCGGAATGCCCAGAGGGATGGGGGGGGATGCCAAGCCCTAGTGAATAGTCTGTTCCCAAGGACCTACCTTGCCTTGTACCTTTGGGGTGACTCATGGGACGAGGTGGGGCTTCCGCCCGCCCCCGAACACAGAGCAGCCAGCTAAAGACTCCCAAAGGCCCACCCAGCTCCATGGCAATCAACACACCCTGTCCTGTAGAGGAGCGCAGGGAAAAGCATAGGCCCTTCCAGGGACAGCCAGGCTCTTTCACGCCCTCCCCAACCCCAGCAGAGCGATGCCCAGAGAGCGGGAGTGCAGGCGACCCAGTCCCTGCCCCCTGCACCTGCATGGCCTGGGAGCCGCTCACCAGACCCTGACAGAGGCCCATCTGTGCCAAGTGGAAAAGACCCCGGAGTTCACTGACCCACCCTGGTCCTGAATCTTTCTACTGCACGGTGGTCCAGCCCCTCCCAGGTCTGCTTGAACACCCCTCAGGACAGGCAGCTACCACCTACCTGGGCTCGCTAAAGCATCACGCCCCTGGAATCATAAGCCAGAAGGCTCTTTTAGTAGGGGGATGCCTCCTTTGAGGGAAATCTCCTAATGTGGGGGCCAAGAGGGCAGCGACCCTGGCTCATCCCTGACCCACCTAAGCCTCAGGCCAAGTCCTCCCCCTCCTCTGGGCCTACATCTCCCCACCTGGACACAGGGCCGTTGGAGGTCCGAAGATTGGGGCCTCCTTAGTTGCTATGTTCAGTGCCCCTGCCGCACTGTTTACTGAGGGCTACTACGTGCCGGGACCACTGTGGGCAGAAGCTCTAGAAGCAAAGTGGGGGCTGGGAAAAGGGTGGGCACCTTATCCACTCGCCCCTCCAATAGGCCATCAGAAGAGCCCACTCAGAAGAGGCACCCGGAGATGTCTGCTGACCTGAGCCCCCTCTCAGCCCCCGCCCCCTCCTGCCCATTCCCCCACCTGTACCCCATGGCACCCTGGGCCTTGGGGGGCTCTCCCACTGCCCCAGCCCCCTGGAATTAGGGCTCAGACAAGGACGGGGTTCCAGGCACAGGGATCGGAGGTCAAGGCTGAGCCTGGGGGTCCCGTGCTCGTGGGGGCTTTGAGCCGCCTCTGGGGAGCAGAGGGAGAGGCCAGGATGACTAATGAGGCATTCCTCTCAGGGAGAAGAATGGTTGTCAAGGGCAACACATTCTTTCCCGTGGGTAACTCTAGCCTCTGTCACCCACAGGGAGTGGAGTTTCAGGGAGGCCAGGACTGGGCTGTCTGAGCCGAGGAGCTTGGAGGTCCTCACTCCTTTTGTGGAGGCGAAACTGAGGCCAGGGCAGGGCTACCTGGTAGGGCTCCCCCAGCAAATAAGGCACAAAGGAGAGCCCCGGGCTCCTGTCTCGTGCTCGGGGCTCTGCCCCACGAGTCAGGGGCGTCCAAGCTGGGACCAGTGCAGCGGGATGGAAGGAGAGGGACAGGGCCCAGCTGTAGAGGCTTCTGGCTTCTGTGGGGGTGGGGGGAGGCCACCCAGAAAGCTGGGCCAGGGACGGTGGGCAGGCGGACCCCCGCCTACACCAAGTGTAGGTCCCCCAGGTCCTGTCCTACCTCCAAGCTTCTGCACACAAAGGCCTCTGCCCTCAGCTCGCCAGTTGGCTCCAAGTTAAATGACCTCTCACCCTGACCCCAGCTCGGCGCGCTCCACCTTCACGAATGTTCTCACCCGCTGTGCTGGATGGTGGGTGGATTAGTCCTCTCGAGTGGTGGTAGCTCGATGCCGCAGACCGGGTTGCTCCAACAAGACTCGGGGCGCCGGGCCGGCCCAGTCGGTAGAGCCTGCCATCCTTGATCTTGGGGTTGCGAGGTCAAGCCCCACATCAGGCCTGGAGCTTACTCAAAAACAAACACCCAATATCTCACTCTGGAAACTCGCGCTCCGGTGGGCAGGGTTGGTTTCTCTGGAGACCTCTCTCCTTGGCGACCTCAGCTGCCAATGCCTGGTCCTGCCATCTCTCCTCTGCGCGCGCACCCCTACTGTCCATGTCCTCGTCTTTTATCCAGACGCCAGTGGGACTGGATGATGTCCCGCTCTAAAGGCCTTACTTAATTCCCTCTTTAACCCAATTCCCTCACTAGAGACCCTTCTCTCCAAATACAGTTGCATTCTGAGGCACCAGGGCTTAGAGCTTCCACGTAAGAATTTCCCACAATTCCGTCTATCGAGTGTGTGCGCCTCCCCTGTGTGGGGGACACTCCCTAAGGACAGGGACTGGATCTGAGCCCTCTGTATGGCCTGGAGGGTCTCTGGGCTGGGTCCCTGGAGGCGTTGTCCTGCCCAGAAGTGGGTACTCCAGTAACTGCCCCCTCCGCCCCCCACACTCCTCTCCCTGCGAGGGAGCAACTGGGCAGGGCAGGCAGGCTGCAGAGTGAGGAGCCAGGCGTGACAAGTCCAAGGGCTGGACCCTGGAGAGGCCCTCGCTTTCCCCCCCATTGGCCCTGGTGGTCCTTCTAGAAGGCCGACAGTCACAGAGCCCCCAGCATTGATTGATGTTCTTTCATGGCAGTGAAGATAAAGCACACAGCCTGGGGCCCGGCCGCCTTCCTAGAGTGGAAAAAATGGCTGCCGTTCTGTCTAGTTCCTGCCCCTTCCTTCATATGTCTGGGACACTGCCTTTCTGCTCCGGGTCGTCCTAGACCCAGCTCTGGAGAATCACAAAAAGGTGTCCCTCCTCCACGAGGACTCAGTCAGCCCCTCACCTGCAACCAGGCCCGCCAGCAAGGCCCAGGCTCCCAGGCAGCCAGGCTGCCCACCAGCCACGCGCCCACCCTGGACAAAGGGGTGGGTGCCACAGCTAGCCCTCTGGGCCAGGGCAGGGGCCACAGGTGTCCGGCTTCCGGACACGACCAGCCCAGAAGCTCCCACGACAGGACCCAAGGAGTGCAGTCAGCTCTGCACTGGGATTCCCAACCTGATCTCTAAGAGTTTCCAGAGCTTCCTAATCTTTTCTAGAACATTCCTTCCCCACTGAGCTCGCCAAGGTTGTTTCCTGCTCTTCGTGGCTGAGAACATGCTGGGGACCTGGGGGGAGGAGGGGAAGTTCCCGGGCCCCGTGGAGACGATTTCCCGGGTGAGTGAAAAGAGACCCCACTTTTCCTACCAGTGGAATGTAGTTCTATCCAGTGAAAAATGATTAAGAAGTGATTCATCCAAATGAGAGGAACAGCGAGTGAGGGGACCCATGACAGGCAAGCAAATGTCGGGGCTTCTGTTTTCTTTTTCCCCCAAATTTTGCCAGTCACGGTGTTTTTCAGGATGATTAAAATGTTCCGATTCACAACTAATTCACAACTCTGTGAACATGCTAGAAATCAGCCAACTGAACACTTTCAGTAGGTACATTGCATGGTATTTGAATTATATCTCAACGAAGCTGGTATTTTTTGAAAAGAATGCAAAGATGTATTTGCCTTTTATAAAGTGGTCAGTCAACAAATGTTCATTAAGCACCTACCAGGGAGCCAGGCACTGTACTAGCTCTAGGGGCACCACACGGTGAACAAACCAGACACACGGTCTCTGTCCTAGAGTTTCCAGTTCGGTGGGAGAGAGGCAAAACTCACCCTTTTAAATGTCTAATTATAAAATAGAAATCAAGCAGTGAAGGGAAAGAACAGGGGTCCCAAGAGAGCTGAAGGGTCAGGAAGGGCTTCCCTGAAGAAGAGATACAGGAGCTAAGAAATGATCTGGAGGAGCCAAGTGGAAAAGTGTTTTACACTGAGAGGGGAAAGCAAGTGCAAAGGTCCTGTGGCAGGAGGACTAACCAGGCACCCGTGTGGCTGGAACACAGGGAGCAAGGGATGGATCAACGGGGCCTCGAAACTGAGATGGCGAATCTAGATTCTGGTCTCGCAGCTGGAAGTCTCTGTGAGTTGTGAGCAAAGGTGGACATGATCACGTTCATAATCTGGCTCCTGTGGATACTGGGAGGAGGATGGGGGTGGGGGTCAGGAACACTGATGTGGAGAGACCAGCTAGAGACGGGGTGGCTGGCTGGGGATTGCAGGGATGATGGGCAGGAACGTGTGGTTCAGAGGCAAAAGGAACAAAGTGAACCCAGAGGGGGAGAGGGAGCGGTGGTGTTTCCCCCCAACCCCCCCGCCTGGCTTCCACCTGCTGTCATCCTGATTCCTTTGATTTTTGGTCTGGTGAGTCATCTGTGAGTCATCAGCCCCACAATCTCCGCTGTTTTTTCCTTTTTTAACAATGAACTTGTTTTTAGCCACTGAGCCATTACCTTACAGGCCCATGGGTTGGGAGGCCCTTCCTCAAATACAGTCCTGGGGAAAATTTAAAAGGCCATTTAATAAAAGATTCGCCATAACATGGCTGTCACGGGTTTGCCTGTGCCAGGGGGCGGGGTCCAGCTGGTGACCCTCTCTGGAGCATGACTGTGGGGCCCGCTCTTGGCTCCCCCCGCCCCCCCCCCGGCATGCCTGCAGCCACAGCCCTGGGCCAGAACCCCCACCGTCTGCAGGGCTCCCAGGAAGGCCTCCCGCCGACCCAGGGTAGGCGTCCATCCTTGTAAAATATTAACTTGTGAACGTTCTTCTGAAGTCACCCATTTGCTAAGATGGTATCCCCAGAACCCCCTTTTTTGGAGGGTCTGCTCTGAGGCAGGCTGGGGGACAGAACCACTTGCAGGACATAAAGAACCTCCAGTTTGCAGTCACGGCACACACACACCCCCCATCAGAAACCAGAGCATGGCCTCTGTTGGAGCATCTCCTTCAGCTACGAAGTCCCCGTTCCTCAGGCCACCTCCTGAATATTCTGGAATCCACCTCCTCCTCTCCAACTCCCTTTGTCTGCCCTGGTTCAGGCCTGGGTCCATGTGCCTGGAAGACGAGGCCTGTCCCCCTCATCCTGGCCTCCAGGGCCCTCGTCCCTGCTGCCAGCCGCTGTCCCCACAGGGTGAAACCATTTACCCCTGGGCTCCCCGACTCTTTCGCTCTCTCTTCCTTCATCCTTCCGCCCCTACTTGACGCGCTTCCATGTGCCCCTCAAGACTCATCTCAGGAGTCACCGTTGGGAAGCCCCCTTGACCTCCAGGTGGGGTCGCTTTCTTCCCCTGGGCTCCGCTTTACCCGCCGGGCTGCGATGTCTGTCTGTAGCCTGTCTTCACAGTCAAGGCTCAGATGGCCGGATGGGGGTGAGAACAGCTCCTCACGGGGCTCCGGGTTGCTGTTCAGGAGCGAGGAGCAGCCCTGGGCTCCCGCGGGACATGGTGGGGCTGTGTCTAGGATCAGCCTGAGCCACAAGAGGGCCCCCGGAACACATAAAAGCCTGGGGCAATTTCTCCTCCCGCCCCGGGCTGGCTCATTCACGTTTTCACTCAGCAAACACCCGTGCAAGCGTCTTCCTCCTCGTCATACCCACCTGGGCAGGGCCCGAGCTGGGTGTCCCCACAAAGAGCGCCTCTCTGGTGTTGGGGCCAGGCCTGGACAGGACAGTGGGACAGTCCGGCTCTGCCGGACAGAGCTAGGGAGCGTGGGGAGCACTTTTAACCCTTCTCTGATTCCATGAGGCGGAGACGGTCCCAGGTTCCACAGCAGCAGAATTTTAAAAGTGGCTGCCCAAAGGGGCTGGCTGCCATGGCCCAGGTCACCCAGGACCCTGGAGCCTGAGCTCCTGACTGCATTTGGGGACTGCACCTGGCTGGTGGGGGTGGACAAGTCACGGAGACTCAGTTTCTCCATCTAGAAAATGGGGGTGGTTGTGCAGTTCGGACGGCACACAGTAGGCCCGCAAGTGGGAGCGTGACTGCTCATCCCTCTGGCTCGACCGAGATGAGGCCTGGAGCCCCGACCTCCAGGAACCCCACTGAGTGGCGGTGGCCCCTCAGCTTCAGGTCACCGCTGCCCGCTGGCCAGCCCACAGCGTCAGGCCGCTCTATGAATAGAAGTGCGCGTGCGCGGGGGCAGACTCCTGCGGCGCGCCGGCGCCCCCGTGTGGCCACAGCAGGAACCACCGGTCTTGCAAACAGCCGGACGCTAGCGGGGATGCGGGTGGTGGAGGTGGACAGACAGAGGCCCAGTACACCCTGTGGGCCCAGCCCTGTCCCCTGCACAGGGCAGAGCAAGGGTACCTGCACCTCCCCTCCCAGAGCGTGGAAGCTTCTGGAAGCTTCTGGTCGGGCAGCCTCTGCACATTACATCTAGCCTCTCCCGCAGGAGGCCAGGCAGAACAGAGGTGGGGACAGGAGAGGGGGCTGCGAGCTAGCCTGACCCTGACCCTCAGGGAAAGGCAAAGGCAGGGCTGCTAGCATTGGTGATGGGGGAAACAAAGGCAGAAGAAAAATTATTACATTTCCTTGCTACTCACAGCCCACTGACAAGTCCTTGAACCAGGCAGAGCGACATTCCTCTGGGGACTCAGCTGCTTCAATGTTGACGCTTTGCTAAGGGCCGAAGGCAATCTTAGCCTGACCCCCCAGGAACCCTGTAAGTCTACTTGATGCATAAAAATTCATTTGGAAACTTCCTTTATCTCTAACCCCCCGAGATACACGTTGGCAATTATCCTCCAAGCATATGACGCACCGATACACATCTGAAGAGTCTCATACAGTTTTTACTAAACAGTAATAAATGACCTTTTCCCAACAATAGCTAGCCCCCCCTCTGGATCCTGGAAACCTTGCTTCCAAAATTCCTTAGAGACGGGCTATCCCTGCCCCCCTCCCACCTTGAAAATACGTATACAACGGACCATTCCTCGCCACCCCAGTGCAGCTCTTTCCACCCACGGGTCCTATCCCTGGGCTTTAATAAAACCGCCTTTTTGCACCAAAGATGTCTTGAACCCTGACATCTTGTCCTACGTCAGTGGGACTGCAGGCAGAGCTAGGGAAGTGGGTACAGGGGCTGGGAATGAGCACAGGGTCCCTGCCCCACGCTCCCCGCAGCCACGCCCCAGCCACATGGGGCCAGGCTAGGGGCTGAGGCTGGGGAGGGGGTCCAGGCCAGGCTCACAGCCCATGGGTAGGGTGGCGGCCTCGCTGGGTGGGATGTGGTGGGTCACGTAGCGCTTCCCCATGAAGGAACCAATCCGCAGCTGCTCCGGGGCCTCCTCAGGCCACCACAGGCTGGAGCTGGAGGGGGAGAGGAAGCGGCACTGGGTCCCCGCTCCTCCCGCAGCCTCTCCCTTTCCTTCCTTCTAGAACCAGCTGCTGGCCCACCTCCTCCAGGTGGTTGCCCTGACTACCCCGGTATCAGTCCTCTGAAGTGACTGAGGGCTCCTTGGAGAGAAAACAAGGCCCGGGAGGAGAAAGGCTGGGGGCCAAGGACACGCTGAAGGGCAGGGCAGCGCGAGGTGACCCCCTTCTCTGAACCTGGCTCCCGAGGAGCTGCTGGGCCATCTCCCCGCCCTCCAGGTGAGAGAGACTTGGAGTGGAAATTCCCCGAACATCCCTGGAAAGGGGCACTGCCAACTCAGAACCGCAAGGATCACAAGGATCGCGGAGGGCTTCTGGGGGCTGGGACCGGTGAGGGGGAGGGGCTCCCCGGGGTTGGGGAAGAGGCCCGTGGGGCCATCAGCACTCACAAGCGCGCGGTGGACGCTGCCAGGAAGGCCAGGAGCAGGAGGCCGGCCAGAGAGGAGAGGATGGAGGTGATGACGATCATACCACCGCTGTGTCGCCCTGGCCACGTGTCGATGGAGGCTGGGGCCTTCCCTGCACACAGCAGCCGCTCAGAGGCCGTCCCTTGACCCCGGGGGCTGTCGCTTCTCCACCCAGGCTCACACTCAAGGCCTGACAGCCTTCTGAGCCCACCCTTCCATCCATCTCAGCGGGGCATCTGTGCCCTGCCTGCCTGTATCCCCCACGGCTCCAGCCTCTTAGTCTCACCTTCTAGGCTGTTCTGCCAATGTGCCCACCCACTGCCCTGCCCACAGCGGGCAGAGCTGCGGCAGACCTCAGGACCGACCACATAACTGCCCTGCTCCCTCGAGCCTGGCATTCGAGGCCTTCAGACAAGATCACCCCTCCCTCCTCCCCCTCCCCTCCCTCTCCCTTTACCCCCCAACACCCCGGCCTCTCTAGCCTGTCTCAGCTGTCCCTTACCGCGGACACTGGCCTCCCACATGCAGTTTCCTTGGCCTGGTGAATCCCTGGCCCCTTAGGGCCCTGCTGAGGGAAGTCTTCCAGAAGCCACGGCCCTGACTCTGACCCCGGACTCCTTCGCGTCCCTGCCCTTCTCCACCCGCCTGTGCTCGGCCCAGGGTTGGCGTTGGAGGGGAAGGCTGCTTCTGCCCATGACGGGGCTGGGACCTGGGCACCCGAGGGTTGACCAACACTTGAGCATGGGCAGAGCCGGTGTCTCTGCCAACGAGGCTGACCCGGTGCCCCACTTCCCCTGCACGAGCTTCTGTCTGGGGAGAGGCTGGACTTGGACACTGCCTCCAGGCCCCCGGTCTCATGGCAGCAGGGGGAGAGGAGGCTGGTGGCAGGGGGTGACGAGTTGGCAGGGGGAGACAGCCACCAGAGCAGCCCCTCCCCCAGCGCTACCTTGGCGGAGAGCAATGGGGTCCGACCACCTGGTCTCGGCCTGGGGTGAGCCCCTGGCGTCCATCAGGAGGAACTTCACCCTGCGGAGAGGAGTAGGGGGGAGGTCGGAGCCTCAGCTGCCCACAGCGGCCAAGCTCAAGGCAGTTCTGGGTCAGGCTCTTCCGGGGCACACTGTGGGGACCCTGTAAGACTGCTCTGAGCCCAGTGACCCCTGCCAGCAGTCCCAGTGCATCTGAGCCATCGCTGTCCAGACACCTCATCTGGTTTGGGGGACCCCTCTCACTAACTGTCACGTACAGAGTGCCTCAGGGTGACCCACCGGGTCAGACAGAGCTGGGAGCCCCAGGACTCCCAGAGAAAACGGCTGGCCAAGTGGCGTCTAGGAAGTCATAGAAGGCCCCCCCGGTAGGCTCGGGTACCCTAAACAAAGATCCAGGGAGGGAGGGGTGAGGTCAGGGTGCGCTCAGAGCCTGGGATCCCAGGGAGGGGGGCAGGCTGAGCACTGAGGGCACCAGAGGCCATGCAGAGGAGCTCAAGTGGTATCTTTGCTCCGGGTGGGGAGCCCGGAAGGTGTCTGAGCGTGGGGGGACCCAGGCGGGCAGGCAAGGAGGGCAGCCGGCTCTGGTGGCCGCTGGGGACGGGGGTAGGAGGTGAGAGGAGGCCGAGCCAGGAAGCGGGCATGGGGGAGGTGGGAGGGCGGTCCTGTCTGGGCGGGGGCCAGAGGGAGGCTGTGGATGGAAGCGCCAGTCCCACCCCCACCATGCCCCCCTTCCCTGTGCCCCGAGCTGGTTCTCTCCCCCTGAGGACCCCCGGGCAGCCCCCATCTGGACGCCTGCTCTCCCACTCTGGCTGCCCCCGTGACCCCGGCAAGCCCTTGCTGCCCTGTGCCTCAGCTTCTTCCCCTGAAAAAGTAGGTGCTGGTCTTATTTCCTGCTTCCCTGCCTCATGGCCACCGATTGGGTCTGAACTCAGCCTGGGGCTTAGTTGCAGCCCAGCATCCCCCAGGCCCCAGCTCCGGGCCCGAGGCCCCAGCCTGTCCCCGCCAGTCCTGGGGCGGGCAGGCCACATTCCGCCTGCCCGCGAGCTGAGACAGGTACTGCTCCTCGACCCCACAGAGGCCTAAACCAAAGCTCCTGAAGGGGGTCTGGGGAGAGGCTGGGAAGGGCAGCTCTCCTCCCTGAGACCCCTTCCCCCACAGCACAGCCCCCGTCCGTCCCAGGGTCCGGGTGCAGTGACCCACCTGTAAGGTCCGGGGCCGGGGAGCGGGCTATTGCAGTAGGGAGGCTGGTGGAAGTCGGTAAGGCAGCCGGGGTCATTGCCCACCCGCAGCAGGGGGATGTCCCTGCCACCGCCCTTGGGGTCCTCACAGGGCAGCTGGTCCGGGGACAGGGGCAGCGTCATATAGTGGCCCTCCGTCAGCAGCCATGGGAAGGCTGGGATCTCAGCTTGTGTCTGTGGGTTCTGGAAGTCCGTGGAGGCTGCGGGAGAAAGGCACAGACAGATGGGGCTAGAGAGCCCAGCCCCTTGCTGGGTCCAAGCCCCCGTGCCCACCCCCATCCCCCCCACCCCCCCCCCACCCCGGCCCTCCATGCCTCAGGGCCGGAGGTTCCCTCCAGGCACAAACCAGGTGACTTTGTCACCCTCCCAGAGCCCGGCAGCGTGAAGCCCAGTGCCTGGTCCACCGGTGCGGCTCTCCTCAGCCCCACACCCACACCGTGACCCACCGTTACTGAAGGCCACCACCAGCCAGATGGTGCTGGCAATGCTGGCGAGCCGGTCCAGGACGCAGCGAGGCTGCTCCAGGGAGAACGTGGTGGCTGTGACCTTCCCTTCTAGGTCCCAGGCTGTTATCTGCGGCGTGTAGGGGATCAGCTCTGTGGCCACGGAGACAGGCATGAGGGTCCTGGGACCGGCTCTCCCCCGTTGGAGGGGTGAGCTTCCAGGATCCAGTCACCCCAGTGGGTGTCCTAGCCCCTTGGGTCCCGCCCAGTGAATTCACCCCAGGACCCCCCACTCACCCAGGCTCACAATAGGCGAGGGCCAGACCAGCGCCCCCACGAGGAGCAGCAGCCGCGATGGGCCAGGCTGCCTCTGGGGGAGCCCCATGGTGGCCCCCTGAGCTCCAGCTCAGCCTTCTTCCACATCCACAGCCCGGGGCTGATCTGGCTATCTCCTGCCACACCCCTGCCCCCAGTGCCCGGAGCCTGGAGGAGCTGGTTAGTCAGGCTGCAGGCCGGCCAAGGCCTGGAAAGACCTGAAAATGTTAATGTGCCCCACCCTCTCCCACCAGCCCAGCCTACCCTGAGGCAGGACTGTAGGGGGGGCAGGCCGGGCCCCCTGCCAGGACGGAAAGGGAGACCCCCGGATGCCAGCCAGGCCCCCCAGAGTCCCATGTCTGAACTGGGGCCCCAGCCAGCCTCTCTGCCCCAGAGAGGACCCAGTCTCTGGAAACGGGGCTCAGGGCCACATGCCTGAGATTCCTGCACCCCAGGTGCCAGGAGCCGCCCTCTGGCCTTCCATCCCCACCCAGCGAGTGGGAGCAGGAGCGGGGTGCGCAGAGGCCCCGCCCGACCTATCCAGCCCCAGCCCCAGGCCAACCCCCCTGCCCTCCCTCCACAAGGCCACGTTCTTGTCTAACAGGAGTCTGGAGTCAGAGAAAGGTCTTTCGACGGCTGACGAGCCTCCCACTTTACTCCTTTGGTTCTATTTTTTTATTAAGATATAATTTTTTTTTAAAAAGATGTACTGCTCAGCGGGCTTTCACAAGGTTGTGCAAACATCACCACCAAGTTCAGAACACGCGCATCACCCCGGGAGGACACACTGTACCCATTAAAAGTCCCTCCCCATTGCCCGCTCTCCCCCCCAACCAAGCATCTGCTCTCAGTCTCCGAGGACTTCCCTGTACCGAACACGTTGCATCCTCAGGATCACACAAGCGGCGAGCTGGTGGGGGCTTTTTCCACTGAGCGTCCTATTGTAGCCTGGGACCAGTCTCTGTTCTTAGGGCTCCAGAACTTTCCCTCTGCTGCACGGAGACCGGGCATTTTGTTTCCCGGCTCCTCAGCGGACAGATAGTTGGGCTACTCCCACTTTTTGACTGTTATGAACGATGTTGCCACGATCATGTACAAGCTTTGTGCAGCCCTGTTTCCCGTTCTTGGATACACGCCTAGGCGTGGAATCGCTGAGTCACAGGGTAACTATCTTTTTTTTTTTTTTTTTAATTTTTTTTTAAGTCATCTCTGCACCCGACAGGAGGCTCGAACTCAAGACCCTGAGATCAAGAGTCACATGCTCTACTGACTGAGTCAGCCAGAAACCCCCACCCGCCGAAAAACTCAAACTTTTAGATGGAAGAAAAATGTCGTAACATATACAATACACTCATCTTTAGACCAACACATAAAATAGAATTTTTTTTTTTCTCATGGAAAAAAGGGGCTTAATGGAGGCAAAAGTACTCCCACCCCACGCAGGAGGTGGCAGGAGGTGGCGGTGTTCCTGGAGCCCCAGGCCACGATCGCTGACTCCCCCTCCCCCCGGCAGATGACAGGCTGGGCTCCTGGATCCTCCTAAGAGGATGGAGAAGAGTTAGAACTTTGAGGATGGGGTCAGTCCGGCCCCAGATCTACTGCGAGCCCGGGACCTTGGGCCTGTCACTGCGCCCTTGAACCTGTTCCCTCATCCCAAACATGCGAGCCCCCAGCACCCGCCACGTACCAGCAGCGTCTTACTCGGGAAGTAGATGGGACAGCGGGCCTGGCGGAGCTGCGGGAGCGCAGGGCCGCACACGGCGAGGACAACCGGCGTCGGGCTGGGGCAGCAGCCCAGGTCGGGGGCTGGGCTCTTGGGCCTCTCGGCCGCCTTGGTCACTGGGGAATGTGGGTCGAACGGGCAGTCTGCGGGCTCCCTCCTGCTCGGACGCGGCGGCGCACACACGTGCACACACACGTGCACACACACGTGCACACACACACACCAGGGCCCGCCGACTTTGGCTATAGGGCATTTATTGCAAACAGAACATCTGAGGTATGAAAAGCTGACCGGAACCACACCGGCCCGGGCTACGATGGGCAGACTCGCCTCACCCCACGCCAGGCCCCCGGCACTGCAGGCCCAAAGCGGCCCAAGGGCGGAGCTCCACGCGCTGAGGTAGCTGCATCTTAAGCCCCCATGAGTACAACTCCCCAGGCTCGCCCAACTCCCGCGCAGATCCGGGCCCGGAGGGGAGGAGGGGGGCGGAAGGCAGGCCCCCCGACAGACACCGCAGCCTCCGAGGAAAGGCACCTTCCTGCCTGCCCGTCCCAGGGACAGCCCAGCCGGCAGCGTGGGGAGAGGGTGGCTGGCGGCCGGAGGCAGGCGGGGCGGGGGACGGAGCCCAGCCGGGCGGGGAGGGGGGTCACTGCTGCTCCAGGCAGTCCTCGGTCACCCCCTGGGCAGCCAGCTCGGCCAGCACATTCTGCAGGTAGTTGGGGTCAGGGTAGCCGTGGCCTGTCACATTGCGGTCCATCTCTGTCTTGTGGTGGATCTCGTTCCATACCACTGTGTCCGTCTCTCCCGTGGTGCTGGACGTCCCCACCGTGAAGATAAGTCGCCTCTTCCAGGCCACCTTCAGCAGCTCCAGGACCTGCCGTGGGGGAGGGGAAAGGAGGGAGGGGCTGTGAGCCAGCGCAGGTCTGGGTATGGGTTTCTCACCCCCGGAGCAGTGGGGGGCCGGAGTCCACTGGTCACCCCCTTCCCTGGTCTGACCGGCCCCAGCAAAGGGGGCCAGGACAGGCACAGCGGGCACCACCCGGTCTGTTCGAGCTGTACTGTGAACCGCTGGCACGGCCCAGGCCGGCCGCTCTCCTAAGGGACCCCATCCAAGTGAGCCCCATCTGTTGGGGTCCCCAGCCTCTGGCTCCAGCCCGGCCCACCGGCTGCCACTCCCGAGCGGTTCCGTCTGCAGGGCGTGCTCTCCCGAGTCCCCGTGCAGAGGTGGCTCCGCAGGCCGCCTCAGCACCCAGATCTCTCCTGTCCCCTCCCCCGCCTCGACCGCCCCCAACTATCCATGTCATCACGCTAGCCTGACTGAAGGGCAGGTGGCCCGGCCCGAGAGCTTGCTGGAAGAGGCCTCCCCCGAGTCCTCTCTCCCGGGGGAGCAGGCCCGACGCACAGTGGCCCCTGGGAGGGAGGGCCCCGCACCCCGAGCAGCCCCAGAAGAACAAGAAGCTGAGTGAGGCAGAGTAGGCGCGGCCGCCAGGCTGGGCCCTCCCTGGGCCACCTGCTCCAACTGCCCACAGGCAGCCAGGCACCCCCTACCCCCACCGGGGGGGGGCCCTGCCTCACCTTGCGGCCCTGGGCATTGTCTGGAAGGTAGCACTGGCGGGGAAAGCCCCGGGCGGTGAACGGCTTCCCGGGGTTGGGGTGCTCTGGGCCCTGCAGGAGGAACACAGACGCTAGGTGTGGGAGGGGCCTGAGGGGCACCCGGCAGCCCAGCCCATACCTGTGACTCAATCACTGCGTGTCTCACACCC
>CM053621.1:24887221-24915981 GCA_028646535.1 Procyon lotor | reverse complement strand
AGAAGAAGTGCAGGGGAACCGGGGAAAAGCACGTGTTTGAACAAAACAGGGATGCCCCACCTGTCACAGACAGGCCCCCGTGGGTCCTGGTCTCCACTGCCCTGGACCTTTCCCACCTGCCACCAGTTCTGAGGTCAGCCTGGGCCCGAGTGGGAGGCCAAAGGGCCCAGGGCTCCTATCTGGGACCTTCTGCTCGGGTTCCCGTCTTGTTCCTGCCATCAGAGCCCAAGGCACCCAAGGCAGGCCTGGATCTGGCCACTGAGCCGGCCTCCCGAGAACAGTCCTCCCTGCTGGCACCTCCCTGCCCTGGGGGACCCCCCGTTACTCAGCCCCTCAACACAAGCATTCTTCCTGCTCTATACACTTGGCCTTCCGTCCAGTACAAGTCGGGCGATGACGTCGCTGCCTCCAGGCTGCCCTCCCTGCATCAGCAAAGGGCTGAAGGCCATCTCTGTGCTTCCACAGCCCCACGAGCTCGTTCTACCCCCAGACGATGGTGCCTCCTGGTTCCTGAGAGCCGGAAATTGGGAGGCTGGTGTCTCCTGAGTGCCCCAGGGACTGGACTGCTGGGAGAGGGGCAGTGTAGGAAGAAGAGTGCCCCAGAGCGAGAGGGACCGGAGTCCGTAACAGTCCAAGGAGGCTCCTCTCGGGCCGGGGCCCCTTACCTGGATGCCATGAGGAATGTTGTAAACTATGAGTATTGTCCCGCAGTCCTCGTGGCCGGGAAGGGACACCTGGAACTTGAACACCTCCATCTTCCCCCGGGGCTGGGTCCCAGTTTTCTCCCCGTAGATGGTCTTGCAGGAAGGACACTGCAAACTTCCATCCTGAGACAAAGCAGAGCACCACGGACTGAGCCGGTGGCCCTGAGAGAGCGCCTAACACGGCCCCTTGCCCCACAGCAGGTCCCTGACTCGTCCCCCCATTTCCTCCCAGCGCAGAAACCCTGACCCCGATGGTTTCCCTGGAAGATGACTGACACAGAGGCGAGCTACCAGGAGACCAGCATCGAGCAGGCAAATCAGCCTCGCGCATAAAAGTCTCCACAAACTGGTTTCAAACCCAAAAAAGACCCCGTGCCTAATCAACTGCTGGCGCGGGCACCCTAGCCAGTGCAGGGCCCCCGAGGGGTGCTGCAGGCCTCAAGGTCTGTCTTCCTGTCCTCCCAACCTCTGTCCGTTCCAGCTAAGCACCACCGAAGGACAGTGGCCTGGAGTCACTTGCCACCTTCAGCCTTCCAGCGACCGACCTCCATCCTGCTGTGACGGACCCAGGCCTGCAGACAGCTCAAGGCTGCCTCCAGGGGCGTCCCGCGCCCCCCGCAGGGTGGCAGCAGGGGCTCAGCTGCAGTCGGAGTGGGGCCGGACTGTAGGCAGGTCACCCTGTTCCTCTGATCACCTTGTTCCCGTTGCAGTACATGGCCAGCAAACACAGCAGGTGGAAGGCATGGCTGCACTTGGCAAGGCGGCCCACGGCCACCGGCCCGATGGTCTTGCTGTCAGTCACGTCGCTGTAGCCGGACACCACGGCCAGCTTCTCCATACAGATGATGCAGTCCTGGAGGGAGACCAGCACAGGGCACGCTCACCGACGGCCCCCTGCGCCACAAGGCAGGGGTCTTAATAGGAAAAGGCCTTCATCTGCAGAAACGCCAGGATTACGGGCAGTCGGTCCTGCAGTCAGCTGTTCCAGAGGTGGGAAAACAGGGGAGTCACCAGGATCTGCGCCCTCAGAGGGCACAGGGGTGAGTAAGGCGTAGGAGAAGCAGGCAGGATGGGACGAGCCCCCTGAAGGCTCCGATGGCCAAGCTCAGGAGCAGGGCTTTGTCTCCCTCGTCAGGGGACCCTGCCAAGGGGGTTTCAAGGTGGGACTACCAGGAAGATCCCGGCTACGCGGAGGCTGTCCAGACGGCAGCCTGGAGGCCAGGAGGCCGGTGCAGAGCAGGCTGGTTACGCCAGGGGGTGAGGGGCGCAAGGTGAAGGCAAGGACAGAGACTGGTGTGCTATCTGGTGGAGGCCCAGACAGTGCTGGAGGGAGGGTGGGAGACACGGGGACGAACTCCAGGTTACTAACCCTTTACCAGCCAGAGCTGCGGGAAAAAGTCAGGGCGGAGGCCTCAGTTCTGTACTGGCACAACCACTCCTTAACCCACCGGCCCCAGAGTCCTTAGGACTCTGCATTCAAATCAGAGACCAGGGGCACGGCAGCCCCCAAAACACAGCTCAGCACAGATACTGGGGTCCTACCGAAGCTGCTCTAAGGGTCTGGCAGGCCCCCTAATGACGGCAAGGCCGACCGGTTCTCCCCACAGCCAGAGGGACAGGACTGCCGTGGGGACAAAGCCCCTTCGCTTTTCCCCAGCTCGGTCCTCGGAGAGTGGGGCGGGCGCTCCCATCCCGTGGCGCCGGGATGGCACAGGGAGAGGGCCACGCAGAGGCCTGGTTAGGAGCCCGGCTCAGAACCACGGCCTGTGAGCAGCAGAGCTAAGATCAGAACGCAGGCCTCTGAGCCAGGCCACCTCCCCTCGGTAAGTGCTGCGTCGTCCGGGAGGCTGGGAGACCAAACCCAAGGACCCGGAGCACGGCCGGCACCCAGAGGCACCTCGGGAAGTACCCTCCCCACAGAGGAGAGGCTGATCTCCTCCTCCAGAGCCACCCTCCGTCTCCAAACCAAACCAGACCAAGAGCAGCCTGGCTCCCGGGACACGTGCCTCATCTGGGGCCGCTTTCAGCTCTTCCGTGTACTTCTTTATCACCTGCTCTGGCTCCGGCTTTGGAGGCCCTCCTGGAAGAGAGAAGAACATCAGCAGTGTCGCGAGGACTCCGCACTGGAGTCGCTGAACCCAGAGAGGAAGGAGGACAAGGGAGAGGCCCAAGCTGCCAGGAGGGACGCGGAGAGGGGCCAAGGCGGGAGGGGCGAGCGTGCAAGAGCAGAGACGCGGCGTCAGCGCGGGCGCTCGGAGCTCCGCCTGGCAGAGCCCTACCGGTCCACCCGCAGGAGGCCCGGCCCCGGGAGCCCCGGAGGCGCCGCACGAGGACCAGAGGCAGCTGCCGGGCCCAGCCCTCAGGAGCGGCGTGCCGGGCCTCCACGACATCCCCGCGCACATTCGCTCAGAGGCTGGGCCCAGGCTCTTCGGAGGACACACAGAGAAGTCAAACAGCAGCTCCTACCACAAACTACTCAACCTCCATCACTCCCGTGAGAAAGCCAAGGCAAGAGAAGTTCCAGGAGCGGAACGTGCAGCGGGTGCCTGTGCACGCCACCTGCGGACGATGCCACACGGATACAGTCCCGACAAACCACGGTCTTCTCTCTCCTGGCCCTGGACTGTGGGGTCTCAGCGACACGCCAAGACCGGGAAGGAGCCCCAGTGCGGGAGGGGCACCCCGGCCACCCCACTCTTCTCGAGAATGCCCACATGCACAAAGCTGGGAGGGGCGGCCCTGCGCCAGCATCAACCCTGAGCCCGGCCCCACACGGGCGCCCCCAAAACGAGAAACTCCCCAGCCGGGGAGAGAACTGGCCCGGCCCGGGGCTTCTCCAGCCAGAGGCTGCGGCAGACTGAGAGAGAATGGCAGCAAAGCCATGCGGGAGCAAAAAGGAAGGCCCGGGAAGACCAGGGCAGCTGGGGAGAGCTCCTCTTCCTGCCTCTGGGTCATTGGGCAGGTCCCGCTCTGAGCCTCTGGCACCACAGGCACCTTGGCCCGAACTTAAGCTCAGAGGCACCAGGTGTGGCTGCAGACACAGACAAGCCTGAGGGCTCCACAGCCAAACGCCCTGAAAACCAGAGAAGGCCAGGGGACGGGAGGGAAGCAGAGGCTGGGGGCAGGCAACATCAGGTTTGACTCTGGCGGTCACGCGGGGACCAAAGCACATCACCTGAGTCTCAGCTCCCTCACCGAAAAATGGAGACCTCACCCTGAGCCCACCTGTGAGAGGCAGCTACAAAGAAATACCGCCCCACCAACCCAGAAACAAACCCCCGCAACGAACGTCTCCCCAAACCCTCACATACATACCCCCACCCCCTCACACCCACCAGTGCACCTCCCCGACCTCACACACACATCCCCACACAAACGTCCCCCCACACGTTTCCCCCTCACCCGCACCCCACACACTCCCAATACACAAACATCACACACACACACACACACACACACACAGGCACTCAAGCCCCTTTCCCCCAACACATACACCATATACACACAGATTTCTAGGTCACTGAGCGGTCATTGGCAAGATAGCCAGGCCAAAGCACAATGACCACCAGCACTGGCAGCCATCCCAGCAGCTCTTGAGAGGGGAGGGAGGAGCATTTTAGAAAAGCACAGGGACCCCAGGAGCCCATCGGCCAGGACTAGCCTTGGGCCCATCTCTGGTGAGGCGCGGCTCAGCATCCCACTTCCCTGCTACCCGCCCTTGCCAGGACAGCCTTTTAGAACCCAGGGTAGCTTTCCAGGACCCACACTTCTCTTAAGGGGGCCAGCCAGGTGACAACCAACCCCAAGAAAGGGACACCTGAGCCCCAAAAGGAAGGTCAGAGGGTCTGCCGAGAGCCTGTGTTCCTCCCGGGCAAGTCTGCGTGTCTCCAGAAGCTCTGGGATCGGGGTGAGGTGGGGAATGGGGTGTAAAGCCCCGCCACTCCCTGGCCCTCCCTGCCACCTGTGGGGTTCGGGTTAGACAGGCAGTGGGCGTGATCAGAGCACCCCATGACTACGTGCCGGGCACCTCATGTGTGCATTTCCTAGTCCTCCCACCTTACCGACCTACTAAGTAGGAGATGCCGGCTCGCAAATCTCACAGGTGGGAGACAGGAAGCCGGAACCAGACCGGAACCCAGGCAGGCCGGGCCAGAGGCGAGCTCCCTACTCGTTGCACCATGCTCAAGGTCACGGGGCTTTCAAAGCTCTGTCCGTCCCCAGCCCGAAGACGGGAGCATCGGCTTTCGAAACGGCAGGTTTGGAACTTTCTGCCCCCAGGCCCCTTGACGTACGACCGGCTAAAACCCACAGCACGTTCACAGTCCTCAAACCCCTTCCTCCCCAGCCGTGCGATGGGCAGGGCAGCGCCACCGGAAGACCCCTCTGAAGTAGCCCTTCGTGGTGGCCAGACAGGGTGGGGGCCCTTCCCAAGATGCACACTGGCCCTGGTGGGAGGGACGGAGTCATCCCCATCCATCCCAAGCCGGCCTCACCCCACGCCTGTGTTTATAGAGTCACAGCATCCTCAAGGACAGGCCCCGCACACTCCAGCTGTGCCCGGAGCACAGGAGCTGGACTCTGGGTTTTCGGTGGCACGTGGCTTCCGGGGCCCAGCTCTGCACCGAGGGCAGGCAGAAGGGCCACTGAGCCCCTCCCCTGGGGGTGAAGGAAGCAGAGAAGGGCCGTGGGGGTCAGAGAGGAGCGATTGAGGCAGGAGAGTCAGAGGCAGCAAGACTCGGAGGCTTAGCGGAGGCCAGAGAGCATTTTGAGCATGAACTACCTTTCATGGACATTTTCCTCAATCTCTTAACTGAGCTGTGACTTTTAGAGGCCAGACAGGAGGCGGGAGGGCTGGCGGGCTGGGGTGCGCGGCTAAGACACACAGGGAGTCCAATGGCTGACATCAGAATACTCGTCATGCCTACACGGGGTGCGAGATCAGACATGCAGAGAGGGGAGAAACGTTAGGAGTCATTCGGCAGGTGACGTCCACAAACCCCGGCTGAGTCCAGGTGGCACTGTGATCGGCCAGCAGGACCCACCGATCTTCCCGAGGAATTGGCTGCTCGGGGCTCAAGGCAACTAAGCTCCGGGCCAGGAGCCAGCGAAACGCCCGGGTCGCCAGAGCTCCGCAGGGGTCTGTTCGAGCCACCAGCCAGCCCACGCTCCCAGCGTGCGGGGAAGGGGGCGGGTGGGGGGGGGAGGCCGTTCGCTTCAAGAGGGCACGACGCCATTCCGGGTGGGAGCTCCCAGTGCCAGGCGCAAGACGGAGAGCAGAGAGGCGACGTGGAAGGACGCGGGCAAGCTATGGAGACAGAGACGGTCTCGTGCTCATAGTCCTCCCCCTGTGCTCCCCCTGGCCGTGCCCACTGGGATCCTGGTCACCCTCCCTCTAGAGGGGTGCCATCTGCTTTCCATCTGGCCCTTCTAGATGCTTCTGGTGTCACTGCTAGGGTGGGCGAGCAGGAATGCGGGCCTCGGGCCTGGTCCCCGACTGAGGCCTCCCGTGACCTCTGCAGCTGCTCCTCTGGAGCAGCAAAGGTCCCGGGCCGCGCGTGCTTTTCTAGCGCCCTCAGTCAAGGCTCAGCCCTCTCTGTCCTGGAGGGTAGCACCGTGGGCACGCCCATGGCAGGGAGGCCTCACTCTTCAGCCTAGTGTTCCACACACACTCCAGGTGGACCCTCACCGCCTGCCACTCCCTCGGCACTTCCCGGGGCCCTAATACTCCCTGGAGCACAGCACGCCCTCCCGCGGAAGCCCCTGCTCCTGCCACACTCGCAGCCTGCCTTGCTGTGCAACCCTCCCTGCCCTCCAACTAGCTCAGTGACACATCCGCCACAGGATAAAGGAGGCTTTCCGAGCACTCAGAATCAGGCTCGGGGCTGGGTCCCGAGGGCAGCCCAGGGCAGGAAGCGGGGACCCTGGGGGGACCAGGCAGATGGCGCTGCCCACTCCGGAGGCGATGCAGGTGGGTGAGGGGAGACCTGCCCCCCGGGGCCCCATCCAGGCAGGGACAGAAGCAGAGGCCAGCCAGCAGCCCAGGCAGCACAGCGGAGGGGGGCAGGGTGCACTGTGGCGGCCACTCGCAAGAGACCCCAAAGCGCACATCAGAAGACCAAGGCTGCAGCCCGGGCACCCGCTCATCGGGCAACACAATGCCAGCAGCGCCTCCACGTTGGGTTTGAACTAAGTGTCAGGTGGACCGAAGGAGAAGCAGGCAAGGGGGGAGGGGCAGGGGCACAATGATGGAGGGGACAGGAGCGACGCTTTAGTAGAACCCAGGGCCTTTGCACTGACTGCGACCTCCTCCCCCAACACTCTGCTCCACCTCCACCAGCCCTCTCCCCAAGCGTCAGCTAGGAGGCAGCCCTTCCCTGACCACCCCAACTGAAAGGCCCTTGTCCCCTCTGTCCCTGTGCCCTGTACCCCGGCTAGCGTCCTTACTCCCTGAAAGGACTCGCGTACGGGCGTGGTGACCGCTGTCCTCCCTGCACTGAGCGCCGAGGGCAGGGCCCGGCCCCAGCAGGTGCACAGGACCTGTCTGCTGGGGAACCCGGATGCCCCCAAGTGCTGTGGGTGGCCTCAGCGAGGCTGGCACGAACAAGGCTTCTGCCCTCGTCAGCGCAGGGCCCCTCCCCTGAATTCAAGTCACAGACTCAGAAGTCTCAACTGAGAAGCCTGCAGAGCAGCAGCCCCTGCTCCGTGGGCCTGTCTTCTTGCGAGAAAGTGTGAAAATCACCCCACACCTACACTTGGCAAAAGCAACACCCACTGGACAGGACGGTAGGGTGGGCCATCACGTCTTCCCAACAGCAGGGCTTAGGGGCGGCCCCCAAACTCCTAACATCCCCAAATAACTGGAGCAGCGTGTGCGGCCACGGCTCCTCCACTTATCTGAGAGGACTCCCGCTTATCCACCAGACCCCCAGAGAGAGCAGCCCCTGCGGCGGTCAGATGTGCGACCCTCCGTCTGGTGACCGGGGCTCCGGTCCACGCCCGTCCTCTGACGGGTCTTACAACGCTGGGTCCCAGCTCCACTCGCCCCTGGCGTCCGGCCTTGCGGCTGCAGCACCAATGAAACGCAGCCACTCCGAGGAGAGGGCTGGGCCAGGCCGCAGACGGTGAGGCTGTCGCCCGAGGCACTGCTGGCCTGACCTGGAGGTGGCTCCTTCGTGGCCTTCCTCTGCCCGCGGAAAGGGGTGCCCAGACCTTCCACAGCGTGACTGCTGGTTTTCAAACCTACCCGCAAAACCTCCCACCCACTTCACAGTGGCCTGAGCGTCCCCGAATCCGTAAGTGCAGCTCAGGGAAAGAAGACATTCTCCAGACCACACTTTCTGGGGGCGGGCTCGGGATCTCTCCTTCCCTGGCTCCTCAGGGCCCCACCGACAGGTACAAGGCAGAGCCTGTGTTCAGAGGAGGCGGCATCTGGCCATGGGCTTCGGTTTCCACTCCTTGCTGGTCAGGACCGAGGTCTGTCTCCCCAGTGAATAAAATGGAGGTTAAAAGACCCGCCTACCCCTGGGACTGATCTGAGAGCCAAGCGGACAGGGGACACGGAGGACATCCTGGGATGTAGACTAAGAGGGTCCTCAGCCTCAGGAGCACAGGAAAGGGAGCAAGTGCGACTCAACCCCAGGACCACTTCGGAGTTGCATTTAGAAAGGTTTTTACAGCATCTGTCTTGAAGCCTTAGCGATTACAGAGCTAAATGGAGCTCGGCCACGTGCCAGCCACGCCTGGTCACCCAAACCTCTCTCCAATAAGATCACCACCCTGCACAGGTGCACGCACGCGCATCTGACTCAGCTGGTGCCACAAGAAGACCTCAAGCGGGCAAGAACTTTGCAATCACCACGTCTCTGCTCCCCGTTCTCGCGGCCCCAGCAGAGGGCTGATGGCTGAGCGGCTGAAGCAGGGTCCAGAGGGCCCCACTCTCCTCGCTTCCACCACCTCTCTGACTGGTCCCTCCATCTCCAGGGCTCTTCCCAGCATCCCACCCGCAGTCTCCATAAGCTCATACACCACAGGGGACAGAGGCCACCCCACTCCACCCTAGTCTGCCCTTCTGAGCCACACGTCCCAATGCCCACTGCCTCGGGGACAGCTCCTCCGCTCCCCGTGCTCCCACCGGGCTGGGGACGGCACAGTGTGACCGCTGAGAACCCAGGTTCGGGGGCCCGGGATGCCTGGGGCTGAGTCCCAGCTCTGCCAAGGGCTGGCCGGCTGATCCTGAGAAGTTTCCGGAACTCTGAGGCTCAGTTCCCTCAGGTATAAAATGGGACTAAAAGCTCCTACCTTGAAGAGCTGTTACTGGGAAGAAATGAAGGAGGGTACAGGCAAAGCCCCTCCTGAGTGTCTCAGTAACGTCGACGGCCTCACTCAGGGCCTCATTCCTCTCCTGACCCAACTAGTCCCCAAGTCAGAAGCTCTCACTTCCACCACTGCTGAGGCCTGCGTCAGGCCCTGGCCGGCTCCCCTGAGCCGTACAGTCAGGCCCTGCCGGGCTCTCCCTGTCCCAGGCCTGTCCCCTCGAACGCCCTGTGCTACACAGTGACTCACTCCACACACAGACTTGGGGTCGCTCAGTCCCCTGCTTCAGCCTCGCTACACTCCCTTCTACGACACCTGGCTTTTCCCACTTATGAAAAAGTAACTTTCAGTAACTCCCTAACCTATAAAAGGAATTTTACCAACAGTTTAAAGGTTTAAAGGTTAACAAAAGATTGATGTGGACGCAGAGCCACTTATTCAAAGTGTAACTCCAGCCAAAACAGCTTGGTTCCCCAGAGGGCCCCTTCAGGGAAATGCGTAAAGCATTTCAGGATGGACGAGCAACTCAAACCATAATTAAGGTGACACGGAGGGGCGCTTGGGCGGCTCAGTCAGTTAAGCGGCTGCCTTCGGTTCCAGTCATGATCCCAGGGTCCTGGATCGAGCCCCACATCGGGCTCCCTGCTCGGCAGGGAGCCTGCTTCTGCCTCTCCCTCTGCTGCTCCCCCAGCTTGTGCTTGGGTGCTCTCGTGCTCTCTCTCTCTCCTGCCCTCTGGCAAATAAACAAAATATTTATAAAAAAATAAATAAATCAAGTGACGTGGAAATTTCAAAGGTGGGGAAAGGTCCACACCAGGGGACCCCCCGTCATCAGGCAGGCCGCCCCGAGAGACAGGCTCATTCACTGAGGGTATGCCACCACAGAGAAGAGGCACTGCCCCCCTGCCGCCCCCGGGAGCCACTGTGGCTTTCCGTGAGAACGGAGAGGGTAACGAGACCCCCGTCCCACGGTCCCTTCGCCAGCCCACGCATTCTCCCACCACCTCCACGTCTTGCTCCCCTGCCAGACACAGTGTGTTCTGGAACCCTGGACCCAGCAGGGTGCCTACCTGCGAGGGCTTGCTGGACCCGGCTGGGCTTCGGCATCTGCACGGGCACCGCGGCGGGGACGCTCCCGGGGCTGCTCGCAGGACCGCTGGGGAGGGAGGCACTTAGGGAGAAGAGAGAACAAAGCTGAATGCAGGAGCCACCTAGCAGAAAGGAGCCAGAGCCAGCCCGAGATGCAAACACGCTGGTGCCGCTGGTGCCCCTTCACAGCTTAACTTCACGTGGCCGCCTGTGTGTAAGCGAGGACTTTTTTGTGTTTTTGTTTTTTTTTTTTTAATTAAAGACCATGATATCTGGAAAGAGAGGCAAAGAAATCTCAGTTTTACCACTCTCAGACCCAAACTAACCTAGAGAAGCTGAATACCGAGAATGTGAAGCCCAGAGCCTGGCCCCCTGGCACAGTCAAAATCAAGTAGGGAGAGTCAAACTCCCAAGCCGGGCCAAGTGGCAGGGGGGGCGGAGCACCGGTGGGAGGGGCCAGAGCCATGATGAGAAAGTCCGGAGGCTGGGCTATGAGACTCAGCAGTTTATAAGCGATCAAGAAGGCGGCCTTAACTGTCAAAAAAGTGTTTTCCTGGGCAATTCAGACTCTGAAGACAATCCTAAAAGAATTTTGAGCTCACTAGCTTTGTCAGAATGAGGGCCCTACAGTACCGGGAGAGGGGAAATCTGGCAGAAACCACTCTAACACATCCTCCAGACTGCTATCACCAGTAATGTGATCAATCAGTATCAGCAACCCCAAGAAACAGAGCTCTGAGAAGGACAGACACCACTTTTGTGGTTCCTGCAAAACTGCATAGCCTTGAGCATGAGAAAGCAACTGACAAGCCCAAACTGAGGGACATTCGACAAAGTAACTCTTCAAGAGTGTCAAGGTTATGGACGATAAAGACAGCAGAACTCCTACTGAAGGGAGGATGGGGAGGAGAAATGACAACTGGATGTGAGGCGGGATCCCACAGGATCCTGGGACAGAACGGGAGCAGCTTGGATAAACAAAGCGAAAATCAGTAATGTCCCCAAGATGGCAACTGTCTGGCTTTACAAGACAAGTCAAGGAAGGGAGTGATGGAAACTCGCTGGACTATTTTTGTGACTTTTCTCTAAATCTAAAATTAGTTCAAAATTAAGAGGTTTGGGGGCACCTGGGTGGGTCGGTTGGTTAAGCGACTGACTTCTGCTCGGGTCATGAGCCTGGAGTCCCAGGATCGAGTCCCGCATCGGGGTCCTTGCTCTGCAGGAAGTCTGCTTCTCCCTCTGACCCTCCCCCCCTCCATGCTCTCCCTTTCTCTCAAATAATAAATAAATAAATAATTTTTTTTTAAATTAAGGTTTTTTTTTTTTTTTAAATGAGGGTCTTGCTTCCCACAATAACTATATTTGGGTCATTCATTTGGTTTTAAGCCATTATATTTTTTAAGTGATAATGAATCTATGCCACTGGGGTTTGGGGGGAACCCCCCCACTGGAGAATGGTTGGTGTAGATGGCCTGAGACGCCTGGCAAACAACCCCCCTCCGCCACCGACCTGCCACCCCAGTTCCTGTGTCTTCTGATCCATCCCTGCCAATGTTAAAGATGGCGCCACCGGAAGGGTTATGAAACCCTGTCGCACAGTGCCTACACCGGAACTCCCCAAGGACAGGGCCAGGCCGCATTCATCTGTTCCACTGGGCCTTGCCTGGAGCCAGATGCTGCTCCGGATGGAAAATGAAGGACAGCTCTGATCTACGGTACTGCCCTCGCAGCTGCTAGCAAACCCACAACCTGCCTGGCTTACGGCGAGCGCTTCTGGAAGCTGCCCCAGATCCTCCCCCACCACCAGCCCAGGGGGCACAGATCCTGCTGGTGGAAACGACACGGAGCTGGCCGGCTCTGATCCAAATCAGAACCTCACGCTCAGCTCGTGCTAGAGCTGCCAGGGCCGTGCACACACTCACACACGCACCCCGCATGGGGCCGGGAGCAGAGGAGGCACTCCGGTGTTTGTCTGAGTAAAGAGGCTGTTTTGTTTTCATTTCTGGATTGCTCTCCCCAGAGTCACCCGTGTGGCATTGCCCAGATCAGGGCTTCTTGCCCTCCTCAGCTACTCTCAAGCCCGAGAGAACAAGGGACAGGGCTCTGCAGAGCTCTGACAATGCAATGGAAGAGCTGGGCGCGCCGAACACCTGCACCAGCCAAGCTTGCGGCCCCACCAAACCATTTAATTCGGAGCAACCCACCCACCCGCCCCCACCCCGAGCCTGTCTCTCCACTTTGGTTTTTTAAAGGACATAGATAATCTCTGATGGTCTTTGCAATTCTCAGGTTCTAAAACTGAAGGAGTTCCAGAAGGCGGAATCCCCCCAGGCATTCTTCACCTCCCAAGCCGGCTCTACGGGGACACGGGGCTTGAGCCCTGGGTCAGGGAGCCAGAGAGCCGAAGTCTGGCTCGACAACTCCCCCACGTGAGTGGGCTACTCATTGCTGGCCCAGAGGGGGTCCCAGAAGTGGGGTCCTCCTCTACTGGGGAGAGGCACATACCTGAAGCAGAAGGCCTTAGGTTCCACCACCAAGATCTGGAGCAGAAAACAGAGAGGCATTCAAGGCTCCCACTGGGAAGCTCACCCTGGAACTGGAGCCAGGAACTGTGACTAAGTTCTGTGGGTCTCACACTGTTGCCACTTCCCCTATCACTCATCCCAGCTCCTCCCCCAGATGTTTCCCTGCAGTCATGAGAGCGGTAAAAGGACCCAGCGGTTCCCAAGATGGGGACTCTCAGGGTGGACAGAACCTCGGAGGTCACCGATCCCCCCTCCACCATCCTCAAAGGGCCGCGTCGGGCAGACTGTTCCCCAACACGGGCGCTATTTGCCCCCCGGAGTGAATTCCTTCCAGTCACGGGCTCCCCTGTTCGTGGGGGCTATCTACTAGGCCCAGCTGGGCCTTCCTGTCTGGGACTACCTCCAGGACCTTCCAAATGGAGCTCAGAACATGAGACGCGAGGACTGCCAGTGTTCTACGAAGGCAGCATGCGGCAGGCCCAGGCAGGGGGCAGAGCTGGGAGGCTGGAGCAAGGAAATGCAAAGCCTCCCACCAGTCCCCCACAGGCCAGCGAGCCAGCACCAGTGAGCAAACCCTGCCCACAAGTGCTGTATAAGGGGCGCCCCCTCCGGCTTCGAGCTGCATGCCCTCGGCCTTTCTGAGCTTCAAATTCTCCACGTGCAAGATGAGAATAATTCCAAAAGGCCCCCAGGGTGGTGGAGGCTTAATCGGCAGCTAATCGGCAGCCCAATACAAATGTCCACGGTTACCCTGTTCTCAGAGGAGTTAACGGAATATTTCCCACAGGGCCCCCACAGAAATCCTGAAAACCACAATACTACAGCCAAAGAAACTTCGGACTTACCAGCCCAACTCCTTAATCTTGGGAGGGGAAAGGAGAGACGTGGGAAGGGAACAGAGCTGACCCAAGGGCCTACAGCCAGCCGGCTCCCCCCAACCTCCCTCGCCCCGGGACTCCAAGCATGCAAGCCAGGGGGACAGAAGGAGGGAGTGCTTTTAGACGCTAGGAGAACAGCAGCAGCAAGAACTGAGCAGATGGAAGCAAACTGGGAGAGCCATACCCTGGGGCCACTCAGGGCGGGGTCCGGCCTCCCCGAGGCCAAGGCCTAGCCACCCCAAAGCTGCAACAGACCTCGGGTCTTGATCATCACCTCAAGCCATCAAAATGTTAAGCCACCACACCCTCTACTAAATAAGAGTGTGCATGACACATTTGGAAAGTTTTCTGTCCAGCATCATTAAAACACAAGTTTTGGCGCTTAAAGGGATAAAGTTCAGCTACCAGGAAATTGTCTTAAACCCGGCAGCTCAGCGCATTACTGCCTACTCAGCTTCCCCGGGCACAGAGAGGTCCGACAGCCAAGGTTTTACCCAGGTTGAGCAAGAAGCGATCTGAAACCACAAGGGTTCCGAACTAAAAACCACATGGGTTCCACAAATTGTGATTTTGCTCACTCGCGTGTTCTTCCCAGTGGCTGCCAGTAAATACGGCTGGTTCCTAGGCTCCCGCAGCCCACGGTGCCACCAGCCCTGCCACACTCTGGGCAATTTCCACCTAACGTATCTGACATTCACTCAGCTTGGAGAACCACACCAAGGCTCCTCGGGAGACCAAGGTGTCAAGCGTATCCCGTTCTCCTGGCTCTGCTGGGTCCAGTATTCATTAAGCCCCCTCCAGCTCTACGATGCCCATCAGAAAGGGGTTAGCTGAAGGGGGCCGCCCTACAAATAAGACTTGGGGAAATCCTGTCTTTCAAAACAGGGAGGAATAGGCCCGTGCGAGTGAATGGTGCCTCTCCCAGCTCCTGAAAAGCTGGAGGGGAGATAAAGATGAACACCCACCTCATGAGGCAGGCCCCTTTGAGGCGGTTTCATCCAACAGAGCCAGTTGGCCTGGTTCCCTTCCTGGCTGACAACCAAGGCAAGCAGGGCAAGTAGCAACACGCACAGCCCAGAAGCAGAGGTAGGGCCCTCTGGCCCAGCCACCTTCCCCTCTGTAACTTGCCCGGCCGGTACCAGTAGGGCCCACTCTGGCAGTCTCTCGGGCCCTCAGGTGGGGGCGGGGGAACACCGGGGAAGTATCAGGGGAGACCAATGGGAGGCCCGTACCAGAAGAAAGCAACAAAGCCCATTAATTAAGTCACCTGGCTCCATCCCAGAATCCCAGCTCTAGAACTCTCTAGAAAGGTGCCTCAAAATAATTCGTAAGAACTTAAGGAGCCCCAGGAGGCCCAGCAAAACTGACCTAGTAAAAGCAGCTCTAGCCCTGCTGATAACCATTCTGGGCTGGCAGACAGCACGCTTTTCTCTGAAAGATGCTGACCCGCACGCTGGGGGCCTCACAGAACGCTGGGTGCGGCTGAGACAGCACAGAGCCCTGCTTGCTAACGCCTACGGGAAAACCGAGGGAGAAGGCCAGGCGAAAGCTCCGGTCGCCCCATTCCCAGAGAGACCCCTGGTCCACATGCCCCCAGTCCCCGAGGGAGAAGAGGCCCAGGAAGACGCCCTGACCCATCATCCCTCCTGTCTAAGGACTCCTCCCTCGGGACATCTCTGCCTTCCCCTCGCTCGGCCTTTACGAGAGCTCCGGGTCTCCGTGGGTCCCTCACGGCCCGCTCGGGGGGCCTGGGTTGAATCCCAGGTCTGCCACTTGCAGGGGGGCCCCGCCAACCTCAGCATGCTCACCCGTAAGGGGAGACGCCACCGACCAGATGGCCACCATGAAGATTACTGCCGTCACTCGCACAGCCCAGCCACATGCGCTCAGTGAACAGCAGTCGTCACCATGTCGTAACGAAGCTGGCAGGGTCCCCTGAAGCCCAGCTTTCAAAAATGCCAGAGGCCGACGTCAGTCCCACTCAACAGGGGGGTGGGGCAGGGCAGCCACAGGCCTGGGACTGGCCCCCATGTCCAGTCACGGTCAAGTTCTCAGAATCCAGCCCCCCTCCCGGCCAACATTCAGCAGCCTCTGAATGTTCCTCAAGCCCAATGCCTTCAATGACGTGCCCTGACGAGGTCCCTAGGCGGCAACAGGTCTCCGGGCCCCCTGGGAGCAAGCAGGTGCTGTGCGACTGTGCGGTGCCCTCTGGTGTGGGCGGGCCCCCTTCACCATCCTCCTACAGGCACAGATGGCTCCACGAGACCCTGGGCCAGCCGCACCGGCGTGCAAGCCACCCACCACACACTCGGCACTCTGCTCCCTCCTTGACCGGCCGTGAAGCCCCCGAACTGGGCTCCCGGCCTTCCCCCCGCTGCGTGGGAGGGCACCGCACCCTCCACGTCTGTCTCCGGTGCCCGGCACAGAGGAGTCAACGAAACGTCCTCGGGCACACGGCAGAGCTAGTTGGGCGCAGCTCCAACGCTCTACAGAGGCCCCGGGCTCTCCTGAGCGAACTAGCCCCACGAGGCAACCACCAGCACGCAGGTACCGGAGCTCAGGCGGGCTCCGTGCGAGGTGGGGCTGTGGACGGCCGGCCCCCGGGCACCAGATGCCACCGCAGGGGCCAGCCAGGAGGCAGGGCCCAAGCCTGCAGGTATGTGGGCGCGTCTTCCCAGTGAAATAAAAGCAGAAACCCAAGCCCGCTGACGCGGCACGCGGGTGGATACCTGGCTCCACCGGCAGTGGGCAGTCCTGGGGGCTGGTGCTGCGGTCCCAGGTGGGAGAGGCTGGCGCGGTAGAGAGGCTGGCTCCCCAGGGAGGGCGGCACCCCACCCCAGGGGTTGGTGGTGTTCAGCCGGGGTGCAGACCTAGCCCCAGAGAGCGAAGGCTTGTTGTACGGGGCAAAGGCCTGGTGGGCCCCAAAGACAACGGCGGTCCTGTGAGGGGGCTGGGGGACAGGGTACGCGGGGAGGTTGGTCATGGAGTGGCGGTAGCGGCCCGACACCGGGCCAGTTCCACCGCCATTGAGGCACTGATGGCAAGAGCAGGCGACTCCCGTGTGGCCTGGTGGAGCGATGATGGTGGTCACCGGGTACGGGGGTCCCGCCTGGCGCCGCACACTGCGGCAGAAGCTCGAAGTCTTGTTGGTCTGCGTGTGGGTGGCGTAGTTGACGGTATAGTTGTACCCCAGGGGGGCCAAGTCCACAAGCTGGTTGCCCCTGGCCACCTGCTGCTCCAGGAAGTCACACACACTGGCTTCGTAAGCCGTCCAGGAGCCATCGTCACTCAGCCACTCCCAGACGATGCCCCGGCCGGGGGCCGAGTGCTGGGGGAACAGGTGCCTCCGCACGGCCCGCATGGTGCCTGTGGGAAAAGCGGGAGGACACGGAAGTGGTGAAACTGCTAGCCCCCCAAGACAGACATTTAAAAATTCTCCTCCTACAACCAGAATGACCCAGCATGGTCGCAGTGTGTATAGGGTCGTGCTGCTATTTGACCTTACGGCTGGCACTGGCTATGCTTTCCACATTTGGGGCAGGAAGGGCAGAAAGCTCCCTTTAGGGGAAGCAGCTAGGTGGGGGCGGCGCCGGGGGAGGGGCTCAGTCGGTGGAGCATCTGCCCTCGGCTCAAGTCACCATCCCAGGATCCTGGGTGAGGGCTCCGTGCTCAGCAGGGAGTCTGCTTCTCCCTCTCCCTCTTTCCCTCCCCCCCCAGCTTGTGCTCACTCAAACGCACTATCTCTCTCTCTCTCAAATAAATAAAACCTAAAAAAAAATGTAGAAGAAACTGGGCCCACAGGGATCTAGTGGAAGAAGGGGACCTGTGCTCCTCGGCAGGAGCGGGGGATGCTGGGAATTCAGGTCAAACAATAGCTGCAGCTCAGACTCCATCCTTTTTCAAAGTATTTCTAGTGATGAAAAATATGAAGCCCCACTTAAAAAAAAAAAAAAAACTGGAAAAACAAAAAACAAAAACATTCATTCTAGTGATGAAAAATATGAAGCCCCACTTAAAAAAAAAAACCAAAAAACCATCCATAATCCAATGATCAAGACCAGCCAACCACAAGGCCCATGTTGCCACTCATTTCCTCCCGTCTGGTCCCCTCCGCACATACGCTTTGGGAGCTGACAATCACTCGGAAAACTTGTCAGGCTGTTTCCTTGTATTAGGCCGTGAGTATTTCTTATGTCTCTAGAACTTTACAAAGCTCATTATTCATGGTTATATAAGTCCCCTAACCCTTTGACTTCTCAAGTAGCAACTGTTGGGGAAAACCCTGTGGTTACCTTATATTCTATTAATAAGCCGAACCTGAAGATTACAGAGAAAAAGAAGAAAATGAATTTGGGCCACGCTTCCAATAGCACCTGCCAAAAGATGATCACAATTCACTTCTACTGGTCTCCTGACCCCCACGCCCTTGCCTACTGGCAGCCAGAGGGATACTCTTCACCTCCAAATCAGACTAGCGCACTCCTCTGCCCAAATCCTCTCACCACTCCCTCCTTCGGAATAAAAGCCAAAGTCCCGCCAAAGACCCTTCAAGGGACAACCTGTCCTTCCCTCGGATCTGTCTTCATTCTCTCCTGGTGACCTGGCCACCCGAGTTCAAACTTCAATCTCTCCCAACACTTTACTGTTCCTTCCCTCATTAACTCACTGCGACGTCACGCAATGTACAATTTCCCCGTTATGCCTCTTGTTTGCTGCCTGGCTCAGGGACTGCAAACACCAGAAAGGCAGACTTCCCTCTGCATCCAGCTGATTGGAAGCCTCAGCCCCTGCACACCCGCGGACTCTGCTGCAGGGATCAGAGTAGCATTTCTCAGTCCCAGCACCAGTGACATCCTGGGCCAAGAATTCTTTGGCATGGGGCTAGCTAGCCCTGTGCGTCCTTGCAGCATCCTTGGCCTCTACCAGCCAGAAGCCGGTGGCTCCCTGCCCCACATTTGTAACCATCAAAAATGTCTCCAAACACTGTCAAATGTCCTGGGGGACAAAATCACCTCCAGCTGAGAACCACTGGGTTAGAGGGCACAATTCTAGAGGGAAGTTGGTGGTTCCAGTCTCAGTAATATGAACAGAAACAAACAAAAAGCCCACCCATGAGCACACGGGAGAGTGCAGTAACACGTGTAAGTGGGTCACAGACATGTGCAGCCCCCACCGGGCCCTGCTTACTAGCAGCCCACACCCCCTCCATGCTGGCCTGTTGTCGAGACCCTCTGATCCCTGTCGGTGGAAGCAGGTATTCTGGGTTTGGGAAATGGGGGCAGGGGCCAGGAGGGTCCCTGCATCCTACCCCCTGCCCCGTGCTCTCAAGGCACTCCCCACTACCGAGAGGCACGTCTCACACTGTACTCGTACCACTCACAGCACCTGCTTCCCAACCGAGCACATTTTAGGGACAGGACAAACCTATGAGAGTCACTCCTACGTATAACCCCAACACAGGTGCTCCGACAAGTACTGGAGGCAGGAAGTGTCTTACCAGTGTCCTGGCGGAACTGAGTCCAGCTGGGAAGGTCAATGATGTAAGGGGCCAGCGAGGGGTCAGCTTGGCCCAAGGGGATGCTGTGGGCTAGGCTCCCCACCCCGAAGCGCTGGCCCTTCTGCTGGACGAACTGTTGCTCGATGTAGCTGCAGACGGCGGCGCTGTACGGGTGCCAGGTGCCCAGCCCGTCCTGCCATTCCCACACGGCCACCGCCACGGGGCTGGCGTACACCTGAGCCAGGGAAGGGCTTGGGGCCATGGCCATCTTCCCCAGGACTCCCTCTGCTTTCCCAAACGGTTTCAGACCACTCTGGGCTGGAGTCTCGGGGTCATTGCCCAGTGCTTCCGGAAGACCTGTAAATAGGACAAACCATCACCGATGCGCAGAGCGCCAAGAGTTGGCCTCGGCACAGGGGCAAAAAAATTCTACTTTTCCACAGCCAACTCTTTCCCCTAATGCCTTAAAAGCACTGTGAGTCGAGGACCTGATCCCGTCTCTTTGCTCAGGCAGCCAAGAAGAATTCAGTCAACAGAGCATCCTACCTGCTTCCGCAAACATCCAAGGTGATTCAGCGGAGTGAATTCTGGGTGCTAATCACCAGCTCAGCTTCTGTTCACCAATCATTTCCCTCTGACCTAACTACTGAGTGTATCCTTTTCTCTTGTGTTTTCATGAGTAATCCCAAATCTCTCATGCACTGAGGCCGTGGTCACCCCTCACTTACACTGTGTGGGGGAGACTCTACTGTTTCCAAAGCGGGTTTGTCTGTGAGACACCTACGATGCTACAGACGGGAAACACCTGTGTCTCAGAAAGGACCGGGGAGGGGGTGGACTCAAGGACACCAAGAGGGTCAACAGCAGAGCTGGGACTCAGAGTACCCGTCCTAGCTCTGCCCCGGTCTCCCGGCTGCCCCGGGAAGCATCATTAGCAGCAAAGGGAACCCGAGGTAAAAATTACAATCTCAAGATGCTAAAGCCTGGCCTCTCTGCACCCCAGTCTGGGCCACACTGACCACCGGTCAGGCCCAGAGGGTTTGCACCCATCTCCAGAGATGCTCCTGTCCCTGCCACCTCAGCCCATCCTCTGCCCTTGTCAACCCTACTCAGCCTTGAGGCCCAGGCTACGTGGTTCAGGGAGCCTTTCCCTGGCCGCCCATCATGTGAGCGTCTCCTCTGCAGCACCGACCAGAACTCTGACGCTTACGGACGCGTACGGGTAGGATGATGTTCCAGATCCTACTGCCTCTCCAGACAGCAGCAAGCCAGGAGTCTGCCTTGTCCACAGCCCTACCGCCAGCCCCAGCAGAGGCCTTGCGCTAAGTGTTACATACGTATTAGTTCAAAACACAGCTGAATGGGCAAGAGCATTACACTGTGAAGGCGCCGTCCCGTGGCAGGTCCCCAGGGTGCCAGAGGAACAGGACCAGTGACAAATGCCACATCCCTTGTCTCGTGTATGCCTGCCCCACCTGCCTGCCCACAAGGCAGGTAGATCCAGAGCAACGCGTGAGAATGAACAGGCACGGGCTTAATGTACTTGCCGTATCATCTTGACGAAGGTACCTAAGCTCGCCCAGTTTGCTTTCTCCCACCCGAAAATGATGATATGAACATCTGTCCTCAGTGCTTCTCACTCGTGTTCCGCCAGCTCTGTACAGAGCAGCCAGCACAGCGCCCGGCACACCCCAGGACCTCCGTTCCCACCCTTCAAGTCTGGGGAAGGAGCGGTGGCCCAGGGCGGCACTGAGCACGAGAACGCGGGCGATGGATGAGTCAGGCCTGTGAGAACTTGGGAGCACACCTGCGGGTGCCGGGGCGGCCGACTGCTCCAACAAACGCACAGATCCACTCGGGAGGATCAGACCTGGGATGCCCTTGGGCAGGCCGGCTTATTAGCTCCGTGACTGCAATTAGAAGTCTCTGTAACCACATCCAGGAACAAATCACAGGACAGGTTTCAGAGCCAATTAATCCTGAGCCCGGACTTTCCTCCCGGCACCTCCTGGCAGGCATCACTCGTCTCTCAGGCAGCGGGGGGCCTCCCGTGTATCAGCACACGTGGTGAGTTCCAGCATGTCCGCGCATCCCCAGATGAACCAACTTGCAGAACTCTGCCAGGGGGCCTGAGAGATGTGGGCTAGAACGGCAGCTGAGGTTCCCATGAATGCATTCGGCCTCCACACACCAAGGGCCCAGCCTCACCCGGGCACTGCTGGGGTACCGGAGACCCAGAGAAGACGATGTGGCACACAGCTGCTGTCCCGCATCAGACCACAGCCTCTTCCTCAGGTCCAGCAACAAGCAATTCTAGCAAGTGCCAGAACACTCAAAGCCACTGAATGTTCCTACCTGTTGATCTCAGTGCTGCATGAGTCCAGACTCTGGTCCTCTCTCCACCAAAGAACCCAAACGAATGTGCCCATCTTACCAGACTCGGCCGCGGCAGCCCCCTCTCCAGAGCCCGCGGACCCACACCCTCACCAGAAAAGCGCCGACTCCGCCCCTGGGTGTCTTCCCGGCCTGTTCCACTCATCCAAACATGAACGACTGCATTTATTGGTTTCGGTATGTCTCCCCACTGGAACAGGAACTCCCCGAGGACAGAGCTGGGGCTGACCCGGAGCTTGGGCTTCAGTCTTCAAATGCCTATATCCCCAAACGTCTGAAACACCAGCGGACAAGAGGAGAACCTTCTGCTCCGGGGGCCTGGGGCATGTTTGAAGCGAGGCCCAGAAACGCCCACTGGTGTTCCACTTGAACATGGCAATTACGTGCACACAAGGGCCGGGTCACGGCGCCCATTCTCTGCAACTGCCTCAGCCATCGGGAAGCTGTACTTCAAAAACCTAATTTGTTTCGGCTCTTAATGACAGGGGCTATTGAGGGTGTTCTTAATTATGAAAATAATACTTACTATAATTGGCCGTGGAAAAAAAAAAGCCTCAATCTGGAACTACAATAAGGGGCTTCTTAAAGAAGTTACACAGTATAACCTAATGATGGAATTACAGTCCTCAAAGATGTTTACGAAAGGCTTGGGGCACCTGGGTGGCTCAGTGGGTTAAAGCCTCTGCCTTCAGCTCGGGTCATGATCTCAGGGTCCCAGGATCAAGCTTCACATCGGGCCCTCTGCTCAGCAGGGAGCCTGCTTCCCACGCTCGCTCCGCCTGCCTCTCTGCCTACCTGTGATCTCTCTCTCGCTCTCTCTCTCTGCCAAATAAATAAATAAATAAATCTTAAAAAAAAAGGCTTATAGACCTAGGATAATGCTCACGACAAACTCAAAATATGGGATACAGAAGAGCAACCACTCCGCTGTTGGGCAGGAAGGTGTGCCGTTTACTGGGCACCTACTGTGGGGCGCTCTGGGCCTCCAGGCTCTCTCGACCCTCAAATGCCCTTGAAGGCAGGGATTGTCCCCCATGTTATAGGTGAGAGAACTAAGGCCAAAAGAAATTAAGAACTGGGGCACCTGGCTGGTTCAGGCAGAAGAGCGTGTGACTCCCAATCTCAGGGTCATGTGTCCGAGCCCCATGCTGGGTACAGAGATTACTAAAAATAAATAAACTTAAAAAAAAAAGAAAAGGCTAGAGACACCTAGGTGGCTCAGTCAGTTAAGCATCTGCCTTTGAGCACACAGCAGATAGCCGCCAAGCCTGTCCTGATCCCAGAGTCCTGGGATCGAGCCTTGCAGAGGGCTCCCTGAGCAGGGAGCCTGCTTTTCCCTGTCCCTCTGCCTGCTGCTCCCCTTGCTTGTGCTCTGTCCAATAAATAAATAAAATCTTTAAAAAAAAAAAAAAAGTGTACCTGGCTGGTTCAGTAGGTTGGTGTCTGTCTTTGGCTCCCGGGGTCCTGGGAAGAGCCCCACATCAAGCTCTCTGTTCAGTGGGAAGCCTGCTTCTCCCTCTCCCGCTCCTGCTCCCCCTGCTTATACACTCACTCACTCTGTGTCAAAGAAAGAAAAAACAATCTTGTAAATACTAAAGGCTAAAAGGAAGGGGGAAAAAAAAAAGGCTGCAAGGAACAACTCAGAAACGTTAACAGGAGTGATGGAATTATAGTTTGGTTTGGTTTTACCACTTGGTGTACCTGCAAATGTTCTGCAGTGGTCATATTACTTCTTAGGATGAGCCCAAAGTTACTTTTTAAAAACTATCAACAACTTTGACCATGAGAAAAATCTTTTTGCTTTCCTTCACATTCTCTTGCCAGATTTACCTGCAAATCCTGTCCACGGTGCCGTGCTTTGAGGCACAGAGGACTGCTGCTGTCCTACCGCGGAGGCACTGTATGTGTCCCAGGGTCTTCCTATCCGCAGAGGATTCAGAAGAGCTTTGGAACAAGATCTGAGCGGGTACGAGATTCTGAGTGACAATCACCCTGCCTAACTTCGGGCCTCTGGGTGGGGGAACCACACCAGCAGACCCCACAATGGCTACAGCCTCTGGGAAGAGAGCCCCGAGTGTGGTTTTGAAGGCAGTGCTCAGACGGAGTGACTGTCACCTTGCCAACATGTGAGGACCCCATTTCATCCCTCCAAAGCCCACCGAAACATGTACTGGCTTCATGCACGCCTGGGCTCCGCGGTCCGCCGTTCCATCCACGCAGGGGCAGAGGCCGGTCCCCAGCCCCAACTGCCCCGAGGGGAGATGGAGATAGCGGTCAGAACCTGCGTGCGCGCACGGACAAGCACACTCCACCCTCGGTGACTTGGGGACAATCACCTTCCCACTCAGGCTGTTGGATGGGTTTTTGAGCGTCTGATGAGCACCGGAACCTATCTGCAAACGGGATCGCCAGCTGCCCCGATAGGTAAAACGCAGGAATGCGGTGTGCTCTTGACACGGAAACGGCCTCCGTGCCCACTCCTCAGATGCTCTCTGGCAGAACGGAAGAGTTTTGAGGAGCAGGGACGGGAAGCCAGCGAGCCCAGGCCTATTTCCTAAGCCGCCTCTCCTTCGGGGCCTTTCCAAGAAGCTCGGCCTGAAACTCCACACCCACCAGCTGACGCGAGGAACGTGACCTTCCAAGACCTCAAGACATCGGGACAGCACAGGCAGCCGCCCGGGACCGGGCAGGAAGCCTTCCCACTGACCTGGGAAAGGCCGGTCGTGCACACAAACACAGCAAAGAACCATCCTACCTGACTAGAACTGTCGCTATTAATGCAAATTTAAAACAATGGAACGTTACTTATTTATTTTTGGCCTATCAAAATCATTTATAAATAAATAAATAACAAAACAAAGCTGAATTTCAACACTTGGCGCTTACAGGACAGAGTCCTCCCACCCCTGGGAAGGATAAACCCTTTCTAGAAAAGTGTGCTAATATGTTTGGAGCGGTTTAGAAATGTTTACTTGCTTTGACCCAAAAATCTATCTAAGGAGATTATAGAAAACCTTTGGCGTAAAAATATTTGCCGCAGCACTATTCTCAGCAGGTAAGAGGAGCGTGGAGGAAACTCCACAGAAACCTACCTTAGTGCTCACCCTGGCTGCCTTTCGAAAGGACGAGAGAAACCAAATGAGTCCTCTGGTTCGACTTTACCTACCTGACCTCTTCACATTTTCTAAAGTAAGAAAGTATTACTTCTGTTATCAGCAACACATCTCTTTAAAACGCCCAGCGCTTTTAAAAGACCATAAACGTAAACCGAACACACCACCCACCACCGTGACTTAGCATCATTACTTTAAATGGCTGCTAACCACCCGGTGTGGTTTTGCAAACAACAGACCTCCTCAAAGCACCAGGGCACCTCTTTGCCAAGACACATCCTCATCTCTGAGTTCCAAGAAAAGGCATAAAACAGACCATCCACGCGCCCGACCTACGGTGACGGGCAGGCACCTCAGGACGGGACTTTTGTCTCAAAGACAGATGCTCAGGCCCATGCCGCCCGGAACTTCCCAGGTTTCTGAGAGACGGAAGGACACTAGTCCTTTACATACAGGGCTGCTGGACGGGAAGGAACAACTCCTCTTCTAGTGGGTGCCTGCCTGAGCCCTCCAGGGGCAGGTTGGAGCAGAACCTTCCAAACAGGGCTCAGAAAGCCAATGGGTGGGGCACCTGGTGGCTCAGTCGGTTGAGCCTCCTACTCTAGATTTCAGCTCAGGTCATGATCTCAGGGTTGTGAGATGGAGCCCAACCTCAGGCTCTGTGCCGAAGGGAGGGGGGGCCCTCCGCCCTGCTTGGGATTTTCTCTCTCCCTCTGCCCCTCCCCCTGCCCGTGGTCACGTGCTCTCTCCCTCTCTCAATCAATCAATCAATAGCGAGCCACCAAGGGGCAGGCCCTAGCAATCTTCCATTCCCTGTAGGCAGCCTCCTCCACCAGCACCAAGAACCACTATGCTGCTCCTTCTCTGCTAGGAGCAAGGTAATTACCCAGGACAGAGAGCCCTGGTCCCCAGGCCTCCCCCAGGGGGCCAAAATGGGGGAGCCGTGGAAGCAGTGGCAGGAGCCACAGCAATGGCCACCAACCAAGGGCTCACAAGGAACCATGCACTGAGCACCTTACACAGGCTCTTGTTCAAGCCTCGTGGTCCTGGGTGCGGGTCTTCGCTTGACTCTACAGATGAGGACAGGAGGCAAGAGAAGATAAGCCACTTGCCCAAGAATCCGCAGGTCTAAGGCAACCCAAATCTGTTTCCAGAGTCCACCAAGACAGAAAGGGTACGCTGATGCTGGATACATCGGCCTGCCGGATAGGTTTTTCCTCGCCAACAGTTTCCAGGTTTTTTGTTTTTAAACTGAGCTGTTGTTTAAAAAAAAAAGCCCAGATTTCCAGCGGCAGAGGTCGGCAAACTTTTCCCCCACGGGCCCAAAGAGGACGTATTCCAGGCTTTGCAGAACACAGGGTGTCTGAGGCATCTACGCAACTCTGCCACGGTGGTGGGAAACCAGCCCCGGACGACGTGCAAACTAACGGTGGAGTGGTTAGTCCACAGCTCCCCCAGCACCTGTCACCGCACGCCCACCGTCCTGGATCTACCTCTCTGAGACAAGTACTTCTCTGAATCCATTTCTCTGTCAAAAAGGAGGAAAATGTCTCTGCCCGCTGCAGACACGTCTTTTCCCAGCACCTGATGAGGAACTACAGCTTGAGACTCTCTACCCTGTGAAATCTTTCCTACACCCAGTCCTGCCCACAAGCGGAAGCGGCCGCTTCTAACAATCAATGTCCATGTAACATCTGAGTACAACTATCTACCTGGCCCTCCACTAGGACATGGGCTCCTAAAGGCAAGGCCTAAGGTCAGGAAAAGATGTTTTAAACAAGACACAGAGGGGCGCCTGGGTGGCTCAGTCGGTTAAGCGTCTGCCTTCGGCTTAGGTCATGATCCTGGGGTCCTAGGATCAAGTCCCACATCAGGCTCCCTGCTCAGCAAGGAGCCTGCTTCTTCCTCTCCCTCTGCCTGCTGCTTCCTCTGCTTGTTATTTCTCTCTCTCTGACAAATAAAATCTTTTAAAAAAAAATAAATAAACAAGACATACAACACGGACTACAAGAGAAAACACCAAACAAAATTTCACTATGTCAAAATTAAGAACAACAAAAGATGGCTTAAATAAAGTAGAAAGAGTAGACGCTGGAAGAAAATATTCACAATACGAACAAAAGGATCAAAATCAAGAATCTAGGGGCACCTGGGTGGCGCAGTCGTTAAGCGTCTGCCTTCAGCCCAGGTCAAATCCCAGGGGCCTGGGATCGAGCCCCGCATCGGGCTCTCTGCTCTGCGGGAAGCCTGCTTCTCCCGCTGCCATTCCCTCTCTGCTTGTGTTCCCTCTCTCGCTGTGTTTCTCTGTCAAATAAATAAAATCTTAAAAAAAAAAAAATCAATCTATAAAGAACTCTTACAATCAGTAAATAATAAAATGTGGGCAAAAATCATGAGCAAATATTTCATAGAAAACACATAGGCCAACGAGCTTATTTTTATCCGATGTCAGGGTCAGGAACAGAGAAACCATGATCCCAATGATCCTGTTTTATACGCATTCAATCGGCAAAAATATGAACTCGGCCTGTAGTAAGTGATGGCAGGAACGTGGAGCAGCTCATTCCCTGGTACAACCACTTGAGAAAACAGTCTGGCTTTTTCTATGAAAGCAGCGCCTTTATTTACCCTAGAGCCCAGCAAAATAGCACCCCGAAGTTCAGGCCCAAGGAAACCTCTCACACATGTACTACAAATGTGTATGGAAATGCCCAGAGCCGCACGTCTGCAACAGCAGAAATCTGGAAACAAGTACGTGCCCATCCGTGGAAGATTATATGCGTGAACTGTGGTGTGTTCACTCCATGGATTATTCAGCAGTGAAAACAAATGAGCCAGACGACACGCAATAATACGGATAAATCTTAGCAATATATTTTTTTTAACTTCCCTTAGAAACACACAGGTACGACAAAACTACACGAACTCGAGGGGATAATGGTAATCTCAGGATAGAGAGAGAGATTAAAGGATTACACGTACACTTTCCTTTCAGGCTTTTGTTTTGGGTCATTGGAACGTGGGCGCTTACTACATTCATTAAAAATCACTTAGGGGGCACCTGGATGGCTCAGTGGGTTAAAGCCTCTGCCTTCAGTTCAGGTCATGATCTCAGGGTCCTGGGATCGAGCCCCGCATCGGGCTCTCTGCTCAGCAGGGAGCCTGCTTCCCCCCCCTCTCTGCCTGCCTCTCTGTCTACTTGTGATCTCTCTCTCTGTCAAATAAATAAAAATCTTAAAAAAAAAAAAATATCACTTAGGAAATAAATAAAAGCAAGTCACGCGTGAACGGTGATGAGTTCATGATTAGCCTAGCTCTGTGTTTACCCGAGGTAAACATTAAAACAAACACATCTTACCCCAAGCGCCAAGCACTAGCCCTGGTACCCAGTTTCCGTGGGGCTCGTGGCCCCATTCCTGTTGGCCTCTCCCACACCTTCCTTCCTAATTCTGCTTTCCCCTCTGGATTCCCCGGCCCCAGGCAGTTAGGAGAAAAACCTGGGTTCCTAGCTCTTCACCACCCTTCCTCCTTGGGTTGACACTGAAAGCCCATTGAAATCTGGTCCCTCCCTAGCACCACTATTTGCCGGCGCGCCTGCCTTTAGTACCCTCTTCCGGACTACACCTCCGCTACCCTAACCCATCCCCAACAATTTAAGTGACAACTGCCCCCTCCCCTATATACATCCAGCTTCCCCACCTCCGTGCCTGGGCTCCATGCAGAGTCCCGCCCACCCGGCCACACATCCTGCCCTCCTTACCCATACTTCCAACACCCAGTTTAAATAGCACCTCTATGATGCTTCAAGGTGCCCAACTGAAAGAAAACACCCTCTTATCAACTTCCACAGCCCTTGTCTGTCCTGTACGGTTCTCTACTTCCACTCTCCCTCTCTTCATCGAGGCTGTGAGCAAACTGAGGGCAACATCTCATGTCTAACTCCCCCTCTATCAGAAGCTGGCATGGTGTAAGGGAACGGTCACAAAGAGCATAATCCAGTCTAATCCACCCCATACTTTCCAGCCCATGTGCTCATTTAAAATGCCCTCAAGGGGGGCGCCTGGGTGGCTCAGTGGGTTAAAGCCTCTGCCTTCGGCTCAGGTCATGATCTCAGGGTCCTGGGATCGAGCCCCACATCGGGCTCTCTGCTCAGCAAGGAGCCTGCTCCCCCCCACCCCCCGCCTGCCTCTCTGCCTGCTTGTGATCTCTGTCAAATAAATAAAATCTTTAAAAAAATAAAAATAAAT
>CM053621.1:24860836-24887121 GCA_028646535.1 Procyon lotor | reverse complement strand
TGTTGCTCCAGCCACACTGAGTGACCTCCGTTGGCCCAGACGCACCAGGTAACTTCTGGACTCTACAGATGCCAACTCCTCTGCCAGGCTTTTCCTCCCCTTTTCAAATCCTACCCCTTCACAACTCACCTTAGTTATCCCCTTCGGGAAGCTTGCTGACCCTTCCCTCCTACCCTTCCCTGGACAAATGGGGTCAGGGAGCCAGGGACTGGGGCTCTGCCCTGTGATCCCTCCTGCCTCAACACACAGCACACCGACAATGCCTTGCCACTGTCTATGGTCCGTCAGTCTGTTCCACCAAATGATGAGCTCCAAGGTGAGAGAACCCTTGTCGCTCATCAGGGAGCCCCACCACTGAGCATGGGGGTTAACACAAAGGCGACACCCGGTTTTGTTCGTGCAACAGAAGAAATACAAATTTCCAGTTCAGATACAGAAATCATAACTTGTGTCCTTCACCCCGTAAAGCAGACCTTAAGTGGAAACCATGTGGAAAGCATCCTCTAAGACTGGTTACACAGGAGAAGCCCTTGGCAAGAAAGCACTTGACTTTATTTGAGATAGTCGGCAATCAACAATCGACTCCCAAGGCTGACTTTCATCCTCGAGACCTCAAATTCCACCCTCCCCGGTCTCCACCTCCTCTACTGAAAACCAGATCCAAAAGGCAGCGACGAGAAGTCCCCGTGGCTCTTACCTTTTCTCTCTGGAGAGCTGGCACAAACTGTCTCTTCTTGACGGAGACACTAGATCCTTAGGAGGAAGGACTTGTTTGAGATTCCATCTTGATATAAAACGCAAACAAAAACTGAGCAAATCGGAAAGCCTTGCTGACTCAGCAACGCAAATTCCAGGGCACCTTTGCCAACAAGGAAAAAGATGATCAGGTTTTAAACTGAGAAACAGCAGTCAGTGAAACCGAACGCACAGATGTTGGGTCTGTGTGCTGCAGCTGGGGACTGGAAACCACCAGATTTATTTTCCAACAGCCTGGGCAGGGCAGAAGGTACAAGAGTCTCCCTCTACTCGCTCAATAATCAAGAGGATGGAGGAAAAAAACAAACACCTCAGCTTTTTCACCGAAAGGCCTAAACGGACTTCATAAGCCAGTCTGCAGTGTAAGTATTCAGGAAAATTAGCACACCAGAGAGGGTAAAAGTTTGGCCAAGGTCACACAGCGAATGAACAAGAGGCCTATAATCTGCACGATGGTAAAGCCTGATTTTAGCTACATAAAGTCCACCTTATAGAACTCTAGACGAGTTAGGATGGCAGGCAGAAATATTCTGAGTTAATTCTTAATGGTCCAAGCGCCTGTGCACACACTATTTCCATTGTTACTGGCACTTAGGGAAGTGGAACCAGTGTGGAGGAGAGCAGCTGGCTTGAGGGGGTTGGGGCGGGGGGGCGCGTGGGGGTGGACGAAAAGCCAGCTTCAGAAAAGAGCGTCTTCTAAATCCTCTTCAACATACATTATGCACCCCTCAAAAATAACCCAGGGCGCCAAGAAACAGGAGTTTCCTGGAGGGCGACCCCTACTTGAAGCGAGGAAAGCAGAGTTAGGGGGCAAACTCTTCCAAAGTACAGCCCCGGGCTCCGGAGAGTCGTCCACCCGAAGGCAGAGCCCAGCAGAATCCACACCCCAAACCACGGAGCCCGGTGGCAATATCCTCACTATATCCTCAATAGCCTCGTTCCCGTCCCGTGGGAAGGGGTACCCTCCTCGCGACCGCCCCAAACTCCCAGGGGCTGCGCCCCTCCCCCTGCTAACCCTTCGGCTTCCACCCGGCGTTCACCCTCGCACCCAGTCCTGGTCCCAAGCTGCCCAGCGCGCCCGATTTCTCCAGCTGGGATCCTCCGGCTGCCCCAGCCCGGCGGCCGGTCCTCCCAATCCCCCCGGACCTCACCCCGGGACTCTTCCCCGGCCCGGCCCAGCCCTCCCTCACTCCCACGCCCGCCCCCTTCCGGTCCCAGCTCGGCTCGGTCTCCCCCACGTCCCCGGGACCCCAGCCCTGGCGACAGGCAGGTGGCCTGCCCGCCCCTCTCACCGAAGCTGAGGAAGGCGAGGGGGCAGGCTGAGGGCACCGCTGCGCTCGGGCTACAGCTCGGGTTCGGCCTGGGCACGGCTCCGACTGAAGCTCCCACTCTGAGGAGGTAGCCAGAGTGAAACTCGGCGTCGCAGCTTCCTAGCCCTCCGGTGCGCATGCCCAGGACGCGGGGCCTTCTGGGAAATGTAGTTCCGTGGGTTGGGGGCGGGGCGGGACCCAACCCGACACGCACCTGCTCAGGTGTATGCATTCTTCCTTAGTCTGCTCACTCACTGACTTACTTCATTAACTTATGGACTCATTTTAAATCGTCTTTACCGTACATACGTGGTGCCAGGCCCTGTGCTGGGTACTGTGGATTAAAACGTGAGTCAGAAACTTGGTTTCTCTCCTTGGAGAGCTTCATATCTACCTGGGGAGACAGACACTCAAACACGTAATTACAGCACAGTGGGATAAGTGAGTTTAAGCACAAGAGTTGGAGCACAGAGGGCGTGGTTAATTTGGGGGAGGTGTCAGGGAGACATCACAAAGGGGTCGGACACCTGAGTTGGATTTTGAAGCACACACAGGGATTTGTCATTTGGAGTACCGGGAAGTTCCTGCAAAGGAAGAGAGTTGTGAAAGTGCTTGACACGGGGCGCCTGGGTGGCTCAGTGGCTCAGTGGGTTAAAGCCTCTGCCTTCAGCCCAGGTCATGATCTCAGGATCCTGGGATCGAGCCCCACATCGGGCTCTCTGCTCAGCAGGGATCCTGCTTCCCCCTCTCTCTCTGCCTCCTTCTCTGCTTACCTGTGATCTCTCTCTGTCAAATAAATAAATAAAATCTTAAAAAAAAAGTGCTTGACACATTAATGAAGCAATGAAACGTTCCCTGTGGCCAGGGCACGAGAGGACCCGGAGGGGCTGAGGACAGAGAAAATAGATTAGAATGCGGCAGGATGTGAATGTGAGGAGCAGGCTGGGTAAGATCATGACCATCTTTAAGTGCCCATGCAAGGAATTTAGGCAATTAGAGCCTGATAGAAAAAATAGGGGAAAAAAAAGAAAGATTCTATTATCTAAAGGGAATGACAGTCGGCGTTGCACTTTAGAAGGTTACCCTGTGTGGTAGGTTTAAAGGACAGAGAAAGGAGTGGGGAGACCAATTTAGAGGCTGTTCTGTAGTCCAGATAGAAGGCCTGAACCAGGTTGGTGACTATTCTTCTGGGATCACAGACCTCCTTTACAGAGCTAAAGAAAGCTATTCCCAAAATATGCTCAGACAGAAATGCTCACACACGTGTACGTACAGGTCACACATACAGTCTTGCACACAGTTTCAGGGAGCTTGGAGTTCTCTGAATCTTGGACTCAAGTTGAGCATCTTTACATAATCTAATGTCACTCATACTTCGTTAGGGATTTAAGGAACAGACACCTCCTCCCACCCCCCCATCACTCAGTTCAAAATTTATTTTATAGAAAAGGAAGCTAACGCCCAGAGAGGGGGACTAATCCACCCAAAGTCAGTGATGCAAGGGAAGGAGTGCGCCCTCTTTCCAGAACTGAAGGGTAACTTTCTAGCTGTGATTTACACTAGGTGGTTGCAGGGGGCTACAGATTAGAAGGGGGATGTTTCCCTTCTCTCACAATCCCCATATTCTCAGCCAAAACCACCTGCGACATTTCCAAAGCACCTAGTATGTGCCAAGCACTTGACATGCATCACCTCACAGTAAATCCTCTCAATGAGGTAGGTACTAACGCCCTCCCCATTTTTAAGTAGGCTCTACGCCCCATGTGGGACTTGAACTCACAACCTTGAGACCAGGTGTCATGTCGCATGCTGGGAAAGGGAGGACATCTAAACTCAGAGTGGGAGGAGCTAGAGCTCTAAGGGAGGCTTGATGGGGCTGCCCAGGTCGGGGACCAGTGTGGGAGCCAGGGGCAAGGCCAGGGTGGAGAACCTTCACAGAGGCAGGGAGGAGAACACAGCCTGGAAATCTGGGTGCATGGAGTGCCTTCCCATCAGGGAGAGCACACAAGAAAAGGGGTGGGGGGTTTCAGTCAACAAATTGGGTGTGAGGTACGGAGGCGAGCAAATCCAGACAGCTGGGTAGAGACAGGGATTTGGGAGTCATGGGCAATGAGACTGAGGTCACGTGGAAAGACTACAGAAGATAAGATGAGCCCAGGGCTAAGGAACACTGACTTTTGAAGAATAGAGGAGACACAGAAGCGTCTGGAAAGGAGGCCGCACTGGGGGAGCCCGGTGTGGGCGTGGCAGCAGAGAATCAAGAGGAATGTCCCATGAAGGTGGCGCTCAGTGATGACAGACCCTTCTGAGAGGCCCAACAAGGTGGTCTGCTGCAAGGGGTGCCTATATCACAAACCAGGGCCCCTCCTCCCAGTTCCTGGCTCTCTCCTATCTTTCAGTCTTAGGGAAGTGCCCCAAACCTCCAGCTTTGCCACAGGGAGGCCATTGGTGACTAGAGTGCTTTCCACAAAGAATCAGGGGCTCGAGCACCAAGATGCACACAGATGTCCGTGGTTGGGAAGGTTGTGCAGTCTAGGAGTACGGACCGCTCTTCCAAGAACCACCTTTGTGTTCCACACATCAGGGCAGGGGGCAGAGGAGGCTCAACCCGCACATGTGGAATGAAGCTTCTTACGTAAGGTTGCCCGTGGCCATGAGGGCCCAGAAGGACACTAGCCAACACTGTAACACCTGACAAGCAGGAAAGCAGGAGATTTTCACGTTCTTTGTACTCTTCTTGCCTCATTTGAGTGTGTCCCAATGAATAGTTTCCTTTTTTATAACCTGAAAAGAAAGACTATTTTTATTTGGGAAAAATAAAGAGTTCGGGTCGTGAAAAGAAGCGAAATAGGGCAGCAGCGAGAGGGAGAATGGGGGGGAGGGGGAGGCAGGGGCTTTACATTTTTAGGCGACAGAGAGTGAGTGTGCCGAGAGGCTGCCGCGGGATGTCCCTGAGCGAGCTGGAAAGGAGCGAAATGGGATCGGCCACTTGCCGACTGAACTCTAAACCAATGTATGTGGCAAAGGACCGGAAAGGGGGTTGGTTAAATGACCTTGGAACACTAGTAGGAAGAATGAGGGAGAGTCACAGGAGCTATTGGAACGGTGGCCAAGGGCTATTGTTAAGTAAAAAAGGAACTTGCGGAGCATAATGTGCACCTGTTTGTGGGGTTGGTTTGAAAAATATGAGAATGCCCCCCACCCACCCACACACAGTAGAGGAGGTTAGGGATGCCCGGCACAAAGTGCCTCTAGCAGTGAAAGGAGCTGCCACATTCCTGGCATTGGCTCTCTTAACTAAACCGTCTGCCCAGAACGGGAGCTTTGTTGTTGTTGGTTTTTGTTTTGTTTTTTTTTTTATGTCTCAAAGGCTGGAGTTTGTGCCATTGCCCGCAGGCCTCCGAAGGCTCCCTAGCAACTGCGAATGAATGACGCGACCCAAGAAAGAATGTGGCTCTTCGCCACAGAATGGGGAGTGATGGTGGCCAACGAAACAATGTTTTTTTTTTTTTTCCAGAAAGTCCTTAGATTCCACTCCAGGTGCCGGAGTTTAATGCTTCTGAAGGTTCCGATCCTGGAACCAGCCCCGGCTCACCCGGGAACAAGAAAAGATGAGTGTAAATCCGGGAAAAGGCTAGACACGGGGGCCCGGAACTTCCGCTAAGGGGCTCGAGCACTTTCTGATGTTTTGCTTGGAAAGGCAGAATTTTGTTGCTTGGTGCCTCTGCTAATTGGCCTCCATCTGACATTCTGGAGGGATCGTCTGATTAGAAGCCACAGCTGCCTTGCTCATTATTTTTGATTAATAGACGGCACCTGGCATCTCTGGGCGACGGTGCCCGCTCAGGACCCAGGTGTGACCTACACAGTCAACAAAAGCATGATGGCTTTGTAGCCCCAGGAGTGAAGCCCCTAAAAGCATTCTTATGTCAGCCCTGGCTCCTTGGAACACATTTGGAACCGGCTCGTCCTTTTTGCTGGTTCCCTTGCTGCGAGTCTGAAATAACTGATGTGTACTCACAGCTAATTCATCCGAGAAGTTTGTTTTAACACTAGGCACTCTCACTCGACCTCTGCCCTCCGCTCCAGTGGTTCTCACTGTAAATTAATACTCTGGCATCCTGGTTTGGGACCCGGAATCGCCGGAGAGAGGGTTCAGGGTGGACAAGCCAGATTTCCTAAAGGCTGAGGGCAAGAGCCCCCCCCTCCCCCCCCCGAGAGACAGAGTTACCTTTCTGGTGGTATCCAGCCTCCCCCTGAAAACTTCCATTAGTCCCTAGGAGCTGCTTAGAATCTCTTGCTAAATCTAACACCCATCAGGCAAAAGTATGAGTCTTGGACATGGGCAAAAAGATGACCTGATGTCCTCTAGCAACATTCCAGATTATCTGCTTCTATAAAAGTCTGCCTTGCCTAGTCCTTGACTTTTTTTTTTCTCCTTTAAAGATTTGAGAGGGAGAGCGCACAAATGAGGAGGCAGAAGGACGGGGTAGAGGGAGAGGGAGAAGGAGCAGCATACTTTCTGCTCAGCAGGGAGCCAGCTCAGGGCTCCATCCCAGGGCCCCAACATCACCACCGGGAGCCTCTTAACCGATTGGGCCACCCAGGCACCCCTAAAGTATTTTGCAATTCTGTATACTGTAGAAAGCCGGTGGTAATGCAAACGATTGCAAAGGATTCCCAACTATCTGTGAAGATGCAATTGATTTCTGCCCTTTGGAGGAAACCAAGTTCGCATCTATCAGCAAATGCATCTCTGCATTCCTGATTACCTTTATGTAAGTCCTCAGATTCTCCTTTGAACCAGTTTTAACATCTTGGGGTTGCCCTCAAAGGAGGAGTTACCGGACCTTGGACGATTTTCATTTTGTATTTGGGCGATCATGATTTTACACACACACACACACACACACACCCAGGCCCGCCTGGTCCCTTTTAACAACCTCCTCTCCTTTTTCCCCCGTGGCTACCAGGAAGCACAAAGGCAAAGTTTTAAACGCACAAGTGTTGAGGCGCAGAGTTCCACAGGATGTGATAGGAAGCTGTGCCCAACACCAGGGAAACAGGTGGTTGTAAGCAATGGAAATCCAGACAACTGTCTGCTGAGAGCTATCTCCCGCACTTCCCCAGCCTTCCCTCGGAGTCTGGAAGGCAGGGCCCTCTGCCCTCACTGCTGGAGGCAGCCTGTCCGGCCCTGCCAGCTTCGCACAGAGAGGCCTGTCTAGAACTGGCTAGGGCTGACAACCCGGGTCACATTCTAGTCACACTTCCTCCCCACACCAGATACGGCCACTTCCTGTTCCCGCTGAGGACAGCAGAAGTTGAATGAGAGGAGTTCCCGAGATGTTGCAAGCCCCAGAAACAGGAGGGCAGATAACGGATGGGTGGTTGTCCCGGGGACAGTCTCCCAAGGCGTGTCCTGGAAGTAGCCGTAGATTACGGAGCCCTTCTGCCCCAACACAGGCTGGGGGGCAAGGCTGGGGTGTGAAAATTCTCTCGCCTCCAAAAGTTCTCAAATCTGGCTGGTCTAAGAATTTTGTCACCAGCTAGACCCCAAGACCTGACCGTTAACTGTGCACCTGCTTGAACTCAGCTTTGTCTTACACTCGGGGTGGGGGAGGAGTGTAATCACATACTCTTCTCGGCTCTTCTTCCCTGCTTATCTCTGAACTCAGGCAAATGAAACCCGGAACCACCCCTCAGGTGAGGGCAGCTGCCCGGACCACAGGCCCAGACCACCCAGATTTTTTTTTTTTTTTTTTGACAGAGAGACATAGTGAGAGAGGGAACACAAGCAGGGGGAGTAGAGGAGGGAGAAGTGGAGCGGGGCTCGATCCCAGGACTCCAGGATCATGACCTGAGCCCAAGGCAGACGCTTAACGACTGAGCCATCCAGGCGTCCCACCACCCGGGCCTTTTTGAGGGAAACCTGACTTGCAGATGGCCCGGGGGGCGGTGACCTCTGGAATGACCCACCATCACCTTTACCTCCTTAGAGCGCTAAAATCTCCACGCAGCTCCTTTTCATAACGTACGAGGTATGCCCAGGTGTGTTTCCTTCAGGCACACGCATCACCTCATGCCCACCCCTGCATAGGAAGATGAGGCTTCCTTATCTAGTCATCTTAACCCTAAACAAAAGGAACCCATCCACCCTCTCTTTTTCGAGCGATCTTAGCATTGGTGTGATCTCATTTGCTCAACGAGGTGTAGTTTGACTTCCCAGGGTGCAAACTCACGTGGGTTAATTCCAGGTTGACATGAGATGGATGAACAAGAGAAAAATCAGATTGACTTTTGTAGGTAGGAACCGCTCACGTATGTGGTGCTCCCTAAGACAAAGGTGACATGGAGTATATAGGCCATCCTGAGCTAAAGAAGGGGGTCAGCAGTATAAGGCAATTCACGGGGCAAGAATCACAGGTGTTTGGGGGTGCCTGAGTGGCTCAGTCAGTTAAATATCTGCCTTTGGCTCAGGTCATGATCCCAGGGTCCTGGGATCGATCCCTGTGTCAGGCTCCTTACTCAGCCGGGAGCCTGCTTCTCCCTCTCCCTCTGCCTGCTACTCTGCCTGCTTGTGCGTTCTCTCTCAAAATTTTTTTTAAAATCATGTTTGTCCCCTCCCTACACACACACACACACAGATGGGTCACTCTGCTAAAATTTCTGGTAAAAACCCCCATTCTGGGGAAAAACACTCCCCTCCCCCAATTTCAATACCTCTGGGTAGCTAAGGGAGGTGCAAACATTCCTCTTGAGCCGTTGGCTCCCCATTGGCATGGGGTCTATCTTGAGCTGAAGGCCGAGCAGCACACTTCGGGGACACTTGCGCGGAGTCCCTTCGTCGGACCGCAAGTACCATGTTACTCCTCCCAAGAATCCTGAAGGGTGGAGAACTCCAACCAGAAAGCGGTGATGCTAAGAAGGAAGAAACAGAAAAAAAAAAAAAAAGAAGAAGGAAAAAACAGGCTCGGTGAGGAGGAGTAGAGGCCGGTGGGAATGGGACACAGGCACTCTGGCTCCCCCCCACCCCCATCCCCGGGTCCTGAGCCATCGGGCACTCTACTTAGCCTCTGGACAGTGCTGACCAAGCACTGCAGACCCTCACACACGAAGGGACCCGCCCAGGCAGCAGCGACAGGGAGCCAGGCCGCTTCTCTGCCTCCAGGCTGCGTGCTACTCCTATGGGTCTTCTTGACGTGGACTGTCCACTCGGTGGCTCCTTCTCACACTGACTCATTTTCAGGAGGCCTCCCTTCCCAGGCCCTCCACTTTTCCATGAGAAAGTGTTCTCCCTTCCTCTCCTCCCTCCACCCCCACCTCTCCCATTTTGTCCAGCCAGGACCAGCTGGTTCTTTACGGATTTGCTCTAGGATCACCCCCTCCTACCTCCTTGGCACACCCGGACCTGCCTGGTGGGGGGCGGGTGGGGGAGGGTTCCTTCCTGATGCCGACACCCACCCCCACCCCGCACTTTAACACACCGGAGTTACCTGGAGATTTTTAAATTACATTAGATCTGGGATGGGGCCCCAGCTTCTGCCTTTCCACAAATCGCCCGGTGGTGCTAAATGTTCACACCCCACACTGAGAGGGGCAAGAACCAAAACCAAGGCAGACCCAGGATCCCAAAACCTTGCTCTGAAGAGGCTTTAAAGATCTGACAGAGAGCGAGAGGGCACAGGCAGGGGGAGCGGCAGAAGCAGGCTCCCCGCTGAGCTGAGACCCTGATGCGGGGCTCGATCCCAGGACCCCACGATCGTGACCTAAGCCGAAGGCAAACACTTAACTGAGCCACCCCGGCGTCCCCCCCAACGTACTAGAAACCTCTGCAGGCCCCAGGCTGCAGAGACGGAACCATCCGGGCGGCGCAATTAAGCCCCTTTTGGTTCCAATCCGTCCATTTCCAACAAGCCTGCCCCACAGGTACCAGCCCCATTTTGCCAACAAGGAGCCTCAGGCTCACAGAAGGTACTGGCAAGGCTGGGATCTTCAAGTCAGGGGGCCCTTGACCCAGTCAGGAGAAGGAGTTGGAGTCGGGGGTAAAGGTAGAGCCAGCTAAGGGCTACAGCCCCTTGGGGGTGTCATAGCTGTCAGTAGAAGAAATAGAACACCCCCCTCTGCCCTGGAGAGGGGGCCACAAGCTGCTTGGGCACCCCTGGGGCCTAGGAGGGGAAGGCAGCTCCCCCCCCCAGTGACAGGAAGCTTCAAGCAGGACTCAGCCCTTCTGAGGAGCCTACCAGGGAGTCGGGGATTTGGCCACAGCCCGCTCCCACTCATCCTACACCCCACACGTGCTCCCCTACAGCAGCCTCGGGCTGCTGCCCTGGACCCAGCGCCTCTGGGCCTCTAGCCTGCTGCCCCTAGAAAAGGCGCCCCTTCAGGTGCACAGGGTCCAGAGACACACCAGGCCCTCCGCTAGCCCAGAAGCAGGGCAGGCATGGCCCACCACCCCCCTTTTGCCCCCAGTCGCTGACATCTTGGCCTCCTTGGAGCCACGGGATGATTGTCTCCTGGGAAGGTGAGCCCCGCTCCTGGGAAAGCGGTGGTGCCCGAAGCCAGGAAGAGGCAGGCCGGCCAGCCGGCTGGCCTCCCCACTGCGGACGGGGATGCTACAGTCCCTGCTGGAGGGTGCTGTCTGCCCCCTTCCCCCTCACCCTGTAGGACATCACCGCACCGCACCCCAGAGCTCACTTTCTTTTTATTGGGGAATAGACATGGGGCAGATGACTGAGTGGGAAGCCGCATGGCGCCTCCGGGCAAGGACCAGGGCAGTAGCCAGAGTCAGGGATAGCACCGTGGCCAGGCCGAAGCCCAGCATCACAGAGGCGTGAGGAGAGGCAGACCCCTCGACCCCAGGATCACCAGCCTTTCCCAGGAAAATCAGTGGCCCCACGGTGATCTCTGCTTCTTCAGTCACTGAAAGACACAAGACACCTAAGGGTCACTTTAGTCCCGGACCAGGGGTCACATTAAGGGTTTTGTTCTGTTCCAGCAGATCGAACTAGGTTTTCCTCTAAAAGCTGTGTTATCTCCCCACACTCCTGATCACGCCCCACTCAGAACCCCTGGCTGATGCTGAAGCCCCCCAAGGTTTCTGTGTAAGAAAGCCCAGAACAGCCTTCCCCCCAGCAGTGAGCAGCCTTAAGTGGGGGACCAAGGAGGAATGTCACCCTGCAGGGACAGCAGGTACCCTAGACAGAGGGGAAGGTAAGAGCCCCGGAGGGGTCCTCATACTTACCGTGCCTGCGATTTCGGGTTCGGGAAGCAGACTTGCGCCCCCTTCTCTCTAGGTGGGACAGTCTCCTAGAACGGCCTGGAAGGCCACAGCTGCCTTTGTTACAACATCGACAGATGTCAGCAGTGCCTTCCACGGGGTACCACCTGAGCAGGGGGGAGACAGGAAGATCAGATGCCCATGTTGCCCTCGGGAAGCAGCAAGCTGATGTACATACTAGGGGAACAGACCCCAGGGAGACCCCTCAGACTTTCCACCCCAGCCATGTCTAATCTGTTCCCTCACCTCTTGGTGGACTTGATAAACGAACAGGCTTTGTTGAGCTGGTCCGGGGCTCGGTCAGCCGGAGTGACCTTCAGGTGGCAGGTGATATAGATCTAGGGGTAAAGAGCCGCTGTTACTTAGTGGAATTCTAGGCTGCGCCAGTGACTTGAATAAGCCTGTTCTTTAGCCTGAAACCCTCGGGGGGTTCCATTTTAGAGACTGGGGTAGAGAGTCAGGTGAAGCTGCCCGAGATCTGAGGAAATGGCACATCAGATTGTAGATTGCAACCCACCAGCTTTATTCACATAGCCCCCTTCTTTCCCAAACTCGGTCCAATCACTCACCACCCTACCACCTGGGATAGGGGAAATTTTGACACAAAGCCAGGGCTGGGGTCAGCCCGGATCCTCTGGGCAGAGGCATCCCCAGTTAGCTGTTTCCCCCTTCATCCTCCAGGAAGTACCTTGGCACCCCCTGCCAACCCCACAGGGGCATAGAAGTGCTACCACCTTCTCTGAAGCCTTCTGTGGAGCCACAAGCCTTGGCCACCACCTAGTGGCCGAGCACACCAGCAGGGAAGCCTCTTCAGGAATTTGAACAAGGGACGATAGATGCACTTCTAGCCAGCGGCTTTAAGGTTTTAAAGCACCCTCTATACCCAACGTGAGGCTTGAACTTACAACCCCAAGGTCAAGAGTCACGTGCTCCATTGACTGAGCCAGCCGGGCCCCCAGACCATCAGCTTTCTATTTGCCCAGCAGAGGGCTCTCAGGTCCCTTAGAATCCCTATTTCAGGAAAGGTTTACCTTTCCGTGTCTTAGACACAGTCAGCAAACCAGCCCATTTACTGTGGAAGGAGTAATCCTCCCAGAACTCAGGCTACCTTCCATCGATCAGCAGCCTCTGGTCTCTGGTGTCCCCCCCCCCACATCCCTAGAGTTGCATCTGTGCCGGTAACCACCCTCTCTACAAAACCTTACCCCCTTTCTCCCCACTAGGTCACCTCTGAAGTCAGGGGCACTCCCTACCCCAACTAGTATCCTCTACCTTAGGACATACAAGGTCATGGATCTGGGTGATCGGGGGGTGGGGGTGGGGGGGCAGCGTCAGTGTCATCTACAGATTCATTGTGTTCTGTGTTCACCCCTTAATGCCCCTCAGCCATATAAGTCTTTGGCTTAGTGACCTGTAAACCTAGCTTCTTACTAGAGTCCCCTAGGAGCTTAAGTAGCTTTTGATGATTTCCAAGTAAAAAAGACTATTTTGCAGTCACTCATTCACCAGACTAATGGTAGAGATCTGGATGATAGGTATGGGTATTTGCCATGGAAGTCTTTCATCGTTTGAGGATTTCCATTCTAAAATGGAAGAACAGGGATGCTAGTCCCCACCCCAATTCAGTGAAAAGATATGAGATTATGAGATTATGTGACCTTTCCAGGTGTTTAATACAGAACCAGAATTACGGAAAAAAAGAAAAAAAAAAAAAAGAAAAAGAAAAATCCCCGCTACAGTCACATCCTGACCAGCTCTTCCAAACTCTGCATCCCCTGCTCCTAGCTTGGGAAACTTAAGATCTACTTGATTTTGATTTGTAAAACTTTACCAGCACTTTCGGGCTAGAGACCAGTCCTACCTGTGTGCTTCCTGCCCTGGCTATCAGAAGTAGTCCACACCTTAGCCCCCTCCCTCTCTACCCCTAAGTTTCAGGTTGGGCTTTCCAGCTTAGCTGCTCTGGGTGGCTCCCAGAGCAGCAACATCAGCAACACCCTCAGATCCTGGGGGTGGGGCCCAGCCTGTTTCAATAAATCCTCCAGATGCTGCTGATGCACTCAGGTTTCAAGAAGCCACTGGTCTAGTCTATGATCAAGTTCAAGAGACTACTATAGGAAGAGAAACTCGTACCTGCTTTCCTCGCCCTTCTAGGAAGCCTCCAGGAAGGCTGACACGGGTTTCTGTCAACCCCTATGCTCGACCCTCTATCTGGCCTCTGGCCCCGCCAACTGCAGGTTAGTGACCCGGCCACCAAATGCCATGGTGGGGGGAGTGGTCCTCATCTCATCTGAGTAGTCAGCTCCTCCCCTGGTTTTCTCTAAGACCTTAGATTCTCTCCACCTTTAATGGGTTTCCTACAGACCTCTAAGGGTTCATGCCACCCATGCCTCTTCCCTGGAGATCTCACTAGAGCCCACGGCTTTGTCTGCTGAGTTCAGGCTTCTGGGGCAGGGACAGAGCTACCAAGTCATTGCTTAAGGACAAAGCCGGTGACCCACAGTGGACAGTGAGCCTGGTCGGCCTGATCCTAAAGCTCCATCTGATTCCAGGATTATTCCCCGCACCCCACCCCCCGAGGCCGGCTCCACCCCCAGCTTGGGGCTTGAACTTGCAACATTGAGATCAAGAGTCACGTGCTCCACTGAGCCAGCCAGGTGCCCCCCAGTTTTTTTTTTTTTTAAAACGTTAATTACCGTGTTTCTGGAGTCATTAGCAAAGTGGAACATGTCCACTGTGAACTGCAGGGTCTCTGGCCTGGGTCTGGGCTCTTTGAAGGACGAAGAGGCGTCAGAGAGACCGTCCACAAGACACCTTTGAAGAGGAGGGGGACAGTGGAGTCAGGGGCCAAGGAAGGTGGGGGAGGTCCGGTTGTTCTAAGGGCTTCCTAGTGAGGTGGGCCAGCCCTCACCCGTGGAAGTCCACGATGGTGTGATGAGGGGAGGCACTCCGGTCAGGTGTCAGCGTGGCCACGCAGTGGTCCACGAACAGTCTCAGGGGCACGTGGCTACCAGTGTGGACTTCGGCCTGGAGGTGGGCTACGTCTCCCAGCTGGAAGGTGGGGGACCGCTTCTCAGAGCTCCAGTCCTCTGAAAGGCACACAGTCAAGGATGAGACCACCAGCAACACCCCCCGCATATCAGCACCCCCCACCCCCCGCCTCACACCAGCCCCTCCCCTGCTTACCCTCCATCAGGCGGAGGGAGAAAACCAGCTTCTCCTCTGAGAGCATCGTGGTCCTAAAGGGCACCCAGGTGGGCAGGATGGCCTGGCTGCTCACATTGCTGTGCCTGTGGAGAAGGGCAGCCGTCCACCCCCATCCTGAGCTCCCCTGAGGAAGCTTTGGTGGAGCCGAGGCAAGTCCCTCGTTTCTGCCTCACGGCAGAGCCCTCCAAGGGAAACGTCCGCTGCCCATCCAGGCAGCAAGTCCAAGGCTTGCTGAACAGACATGGAAGTCTGAGCCTACCCCTCGGGCCTCCCAAACTCCACACCTGCGAGCGGCCCCTCCCTCCAGCTGCCAAGACAGCGCTGCTGGGGCATGAAAATGGGATGCACTTGAGTTCGCAGTTGGGCCCCTAGACCCAGACCGGCTGATCAGGGTTAACTCCCGAGGCTCAGGTTTTGGGTCTGAGGCAGCCAGCCCTCCCTGCACCCCCTCAGGGCTCTGGGGGGGGGAGTTCTGCTGAAGCCCTTCCACGACCAACACAGAGGCCACTGGTTCTTGAGAAGCCACGAGGACTGGGTGGGCCAATACCAGGACGGGACCCCAGAGGAGTGCCCTGCCCACCCCCCCGCAGCGGGTCTCTCGGAAGAGAGATGTGTGTCAGAGACACATCGGAGAACCCAGCCTTGGGTACTTGGAGCTAGGCTGGGGCATCCCGGCCTAAGGCAGGCCCCCTGCACCGCCTGCCCCCACCAGGCCAGGCAAGCCCACGTTCTCAGGTCAGTCCGAGGCAGCTGTGGTCCCAGGAGGAAGTACGGGGGCGGCTGGCCTTTCTGCCCTTGGCTCTTCCATCTTCCCCATCCCTGACCAGGTCAGGCTCTGAGCTCCCTCCACCCCTGTTGCCATCGGTCAAAACTCATTCCAACCCATTTCAGCTGCTCACCGATTCCACCGGCCTGAGGGCTTTCTGGGTCCAGAAACGGTCCTTATCCGTTTGGCTTGGCTCTAGGGAGGGGTGCCTGCCAAGGTGTGAGCCTGCACCCCTTCTCTGGATCTCATTGGGCCTTTAGAAACCCTCCATCCCCCTTCCCCTGTTGACTGGGCCCTGGGCTCCAGACCCCTGGGCTGAGTGCGCGGCTCTGCCCAGACCATCTTGGCCCCCGCAGTCTCGGAGACACCCTCCCAGGATCTTGCTCTGGGAGGCTCTACCATGACCCCTCCCCAGGCCCACACCCTGGTGTATCGGCACCACTCCCCTTACCTCCCCCCAGCCTGTGCCCTCAGCAGAACCACACAGGACCCAGCACTGTGGCCTGGTCCTTCCAAGCCATAGTCACCCTCTCCCCAGGCCCCAGTGCCCGAGGTCACAGGTACGAGTTCAGTGCTAAGGCTTGACGGGTTCCCACACCTGCATGCATGTGTTGGGGGAAGCCAGGGGCAAAGAAACGGCTGCGATCGCCCAAGCCTTGAACCTCCCCCTGCGCTGAGTTTTTCCAAACTCCAAGGCGGGCCTGGGCTGGGCAGCGCTGTAGCTTCCAAGAGACGGCGGCAGCCCAGCTGCATTTCAGAGGCTCCATCCCACGCTCACCTGGGATAGTGGCACTTGATGGGAACCTCGGCCCGGTTAGTCCTCAGGATGGACAGGTTTCCCGCGGGGCGGGGGCTGTGGAGCAGGAAGGTGCTGTACACCAGAGAGCTGTCGGTCACCTGAACGGAAGGGGCTGGGTCAAGCCCTCCAGCAACATCTGCCCACCGGAGGGTGTGAGGAGGGCAGCCCAGCGGCGGGGATGGGAGAGAACCCAGGCCCTGGCCTCAAGGCCACCCTCACGCTGACCCATGGGAAAGCCTGAAGGGGTCCCACTCCCCCAACCCCGAAATCACGATGCCACCCCAAGGGGCCTGGATCGGCTCTGCGTCAGGTACCAAGCGGTGCCCACCCTCCCAGGCTGCCACCCCCATCCCAACACCGTTTCCTTTTGGGGGCGGAAGGCTGGTGGGGAAGGACTGGGACCAAGAAAGCCATCTTGAAGAACCCAGAAAGTTCCAGGAGTTTTTAATTCGTGGCCACAGCAGTGAAGGCTCAACTTGCCCTTTTCTGACTTCTCATACCCACATCGCAGAAGGGGAAACTGGGTCAATGGTTGCCTGAGGCAGGAAGAGCTCAGGCAGGTGCTGCCGGATACTTGCATCTTCCAAGCCCCCCCCTCCCCGCCCCCGGAGGTGACCGTGCTGCTGCCTGGCCCCGCCCAAACCACTCGGTTCTGTTAGCTAGGGCCCCGACGGACCGGCAGCATCATTTGCGGGTTGCCCTCTTCAGAAGTTCAGAATTTCAAAGCATTAAACCAAGTACAGCCCGGTGGGACAGCGAGGGGTTGGCTCCCGGGGATTTTCAGGCGGGATCGGGAGACCCCGCCCCGAAAAGAGGCGTGGCCAGGTTGGGCGCTTTGGAGTCACCCGGAGGTCTTAAGGACGCTGCCGCAGCTGGTCTGATTTAGCCCAGGAGATGGGAATCAGGATTTTATAAGTACTCCTCGGGTGGTTTGAATGCCCAAGGTTTGGGAGTTACTCAATTAGAATAATTCCTCAAATAACTCCTGGAGTTGTCTGAGCTCCCTGTCCACTCCCTGGGGGAAACAAGGGCCAGGAGGCGACAGGGCAAGCCCTGGGGAGGGAATGGGGGGCCAGCATGAAAGCTCAGAGACCCAGGAGGGCTCCAGGTACTTACTGGGCTTGCCCCTGCCTTAGCCAAGCTGAGTCCAGGGCCTGGTGGACAAGAGCCCAGGACAGAGGAAAGGACGGGGCTGGGGGTGGCGGAGAGTGGTGGCAGGAAGTGGCCCAGGGAATCGTGGACCAGCTAGGGGTCCTGTGCCCAGTCCAGCCGTGCCTCGCTGGAAGCCCCTCCTCATAGCCTGAATTGCTTAGCTCTTCAGTACCTGCCTCCCAAATTAAGCGTCCCCACCCCCCCCCCACTTGGGACTACCCCCAGGGGCCCTGCTTGTGCCTTGAGGTTCCTTAACGCAGAGGTGATCAAGATGCCCTCTGCTCCCACCCCAAAGCTACATCCCTCCTGGATGCCCTCCAGGGGTTCATAGACTCTCGGGAATCAGAGTTGGGGATGCCCAGAGTGCACAGCCATCTCTGGACTCCAACCCATCTACCTGATTCCAGTCGCTAGAGGCAAGCACTTTCAACCACCCCCAAGTCCCCAATCCCAAGCTTCAGGCCTCAGCGGCTCCCCGCCCCCAGCAAGCAAGAGCTCCCTGGCCCAGCCGCACCTCTCCCTGGCCCCGCATCCACACTCCCCGTGGCCACCAAGAGGGCCAAGTCTCACCTGCACGTCATTGCCACACTCGTGCAGCCCGACCTCAAACCTGACCTCACCCTCCGTTTCCGCAGAGACCAGGGGCTCACAGTTCTCCGGACCCAGGGTGAGGTCTGCAGGCCGGACGAGCTTCCCAGTTCCGAAAAGGTCTTTGCTGACGGTGACCACCAGCTGGGCCTCCAGACACTCCACCACCACGGGGGGCCTAGATGGAAACGGGGAGTTGGTCCCTCCAACCCAGGTGGTCTGAGGGTAGCACAGCTCCGTACCTCCCAAGAGCAGAAAGCAGATGAAGAGCCCACAGCTCAGCCCCATAGCTCCTCCAGTCACTCCCCCAGTAACGCCCCGTGTGACACCACCCAGCGGTCTTATACCCCCAATGATGCACCTGGGCTCCCATCCGCCTCCCTTCCCCAACCAATCGGTGGGCCAGTCCTAGCACGCTGGGATCTAGCAGCTTCACATCACCTGGGAGCTTGTTAGAACTGCAGACTCTCAGCCTCGCCCCAGACCTACCGAGTCAGAATCTGGCCTTTGACTCTCTTCCCAAGTGATCTGCGCTCGAGTTAAATCTGACAAGCGTGGGCGGACTGTCTTGCCCCTTCCCTACTTCTGCTGCCAAGTGTCAGCCCTTTGCCAACCCAGCGGGGAAGTTAAGAGTAGTCCCAGGTCTAAGGGGGAGATCGGGAGAAAGGTCTTGATTGGGGGGTGGGGAGGACTGATCGGCGGTTGGCAGGAAGCTCCTTCCAAGTAAGAGAAATGGAGGAGGGCTCATTAGGAGACCGGGGTATTTTAGGGGTCATTGCTTAATTTTATGGGAGGTAGGAGGGGAGGTCAGTTTAGGTGGAGGCATCTGTGTTGAAATCGAGTTGGATGCTTAACCGACTGAGCCACCCAGGTGCCCCAGAGATTTTATCTTTAAGTGATCGCTATACCCAATGTGGGGCTCGAACTTACAACCCCAAGATCAAGAATCGCATGCTCCACTGACTGAGGCAGGCAGGAGCCCCAACCCAGGAAATTTTAAAGAGCTAACTGGCTTTATTATTTGGTTCATGAATCAGGCAGCACGCCATCTAACAGGTAAAGGGGAACCCCAAAGAGCCACAGGAAATGAAAGGTTTTTAAAAAATAGAGAGGGAGGGACACCTGGGTGGCTCAGTGGGCTAAGCGTCGGACTTTGGCTCGGGTCATGATCTCAGGGTCCTGGGATCAGGTTTTGAGTTGGGCTCTGCGGTCAGTGGGGAGTGTGCTTGTCCCTCTCTCTCTCCCTCTGTCCCTCTCCCCGCTCGTGCTTTCTCTCTCTCTTTCAAATAAATAAAGGAGTAAAATCTTTTTAAAAATTAAAAACAGAGAGGGTGTAGAACAAAGGAAATCCTTAGAAAGAATTGTTTTAGGCAATGTCGCCCTCCTAAGGGGAATGGAAGGGATCTTTCTGGAAACTTTCTAGTGCTGACCCTAGCACAGGAAATTCCTAGGTTGGCTGGTTGAAGTTACATTTCTGGGGTGTCTGGCTGGCTCAGTCGGTTGAACCTCTGACTCTTGGTTTCAGCTTGGGTCATGATCTGAGCGTGGTGAGGTTGAGCCCCACATCAGGCTCCGGGCTCAGCAGGGAGTCTGCTTGGGATTCTCTCTCTCACTGTCTCTAAAATAAATAAATAAATCTTAAAAATAAATACTTTTTTTTTTTTAAAGTTACATATCTGAGGGGTTGAAACTGCAGACAGGTTAGGTATTAAATCTTGGTTTACTGACTTGGGGTCTTAACACAAGTGATGCCTTTTTGGGCCTGAGGTTTTCTTTTTAACCTGCTTACCGGGGCTAGAGGGAGGGAGCCAGCTGTGGTCCGCGGCCTCGAAGACCAGCTGGTTGGAGACAGTCTGTCTTAGGAGTGGTGGCCCTCTGGGGAAGGGGACTCTCCGTGCTCGCAGCTCACAGCTGTGTGTGTGGACTGTGCTGGAAATAGGGTGGAGTGCGCTGGGGAACCAGAAATGAGTGCCTCTTGAACCCTTGGGATCCATCCCCTCTCCTTCTCTGCCCCCGAAACAACCCCTCCTAGAAGGAGAATGGGGCACCTGGCTGGGTCAGTTGGTGGAGCATGTGATTCTTGATCTCAGGGTGGTGGGTTTAAGCCCCACGTTGGGCTTAGAGTTTACAAACAACTAAAAAACAAGATAGGAAGGGGCGCCTGGGTGGCTCGGTGGGTTAAAGTCTCTGCCTTCGGCTCAGGTCATGATCTCAGGGTCCTGGGATCGAGCCCCGCATCGGGCTCTCTGCTCAGCGGGGAGCCTGTTTCCCCCCCCTCTGCCTGCCTCTCTGCCTACTTGTAATCTCTCTGTCAAATAAATAAATAAAATCTAAAAAAAAAAGATAGAAGAAATTGATCAAGGGCTGTGAGGCATGTATTGGGGGAGAGGGAGGTGAGGATGGAGGAGAGTATGCACTCGAAGTGCTGGTCAGTTTGGGTGTCCCCTTTCCAGAAGGAGGACCAAAGACATCCCCATCCAGGAGCCTGGCCAGTCCAGCCCGCACTCTCCCCACCCCGCCTAGACTCTGGGTCTTTGGCATTTTTCTGAGAAGTGCTGCCACCTGGTGGTCAAAATCACCAAAGGCGGAGCCACCCGCCCAGAGTGTTTTCTTAAAATTCCTTAGAGCCCAGATACTGGTCTTTAAATACTATTCCTTTCTAACTGGGGGACCAAGGCTCCTTGGAGGACTGGCTGATTCCAGGGCAAGGGCCAGGAAAGTACAAGATGAATCTGGAGTATCTTGTTATGGCAAAAATGATCACAGAATGATGAGGACATGTTAAAAGGACACAAGCCAAATCGAATGGGGTGGCGGGGGTGTTGGGGGGGGTTGTCTCCCTGGCCAAGCTGGAGACAGCTGTGCATCAAATGAATGAGGACAACAAGTACTCCACATAGAAGTAAGAATTCATGGGCATCCATTCTGACAATGCATAAAAAACACATAAATGGGAATATTGTTCCATAAAAGAGAAGAAGCTTCCTTACAGTAGAACACTATCTTAGGAGGAAGGATCATTTAGCAAATGACCATTTGGGGGCGCCTGGGTGGCACAGTCAGTTGAGCATCCTACTCTTGGTTTTCGGCTCTGGTCCAGATATCAGCATTGTGAGATCAAACCCTGTCTAGGGCTCTGTGCTCAGTAGCCAAGTCAGCTTGAGATTCTCCCTTTGCTCTCTCTCTCAAATAAATAAATAAAATATTTGTTAAAAACCTGGAAGTACATGTTCAACTTCTAGGGGATAGGATGTTTTGAAAAATCTACAGTATTTAAAAAAAAAAAATTACATGTTCTTTCAACTGAGCCAGCCAGGCACCCCCACTTTTATGGATTTATCTATTTTATTTCATTTTTAAAGACTTATATATTTATTTATTTGACAGAGAGAGAACCACAGGGAGAACAGCAGAGGGAGAGGGAGAAGCAAGCTCCCTCCTGAGCAGGGAGCCTGACGTGGGGCTCGATCCTAGGACCCTGGGATCATGACCAGAGCCAAAGGTAGACGCTTAACTGACTGAGCCATCCAGGCACCCCCAGGGCTCCTGTTCTAACTAAAACAAGGAATGAAAATCCTTCCTGGGATCTCAGGACACAGACGTCACTGGCGACCTTAGGAAGAGCTGCCTCAGTGAGGTGATGAGGGCCCACAGTGTCCCCGGGCAGCACGCACGCCGATGCTCGCCTGCTCGGATCTCCCTGGTAGAAAGAACTTGTTGATCAGCCGTGAGGAACTCCGGCAGCAGGCAGCCTCCAGTTCCAGCACCTTCCAAGACCTGAGCATCAGAGCCAAGGTGTCATTCCCGGGGCATCCTCCAGCCAGGGACAGATAGGGAAACTGGGGCCAGACTATTTCTACCCTGAGGACCCACCAGCCACAGGTTGAAAGGGTTTTCTGTTGCTTGCTTATCATGACGGAGACCAGAGGATGTTCAGAAGCCCCGTGTGAAGAATCCAGTTGGGAAAGAGCAGCTGAATATGGGGGAGAGAAGATGCACAGATGGAGAGAGGGAGGTCCTTGAGGAGGCAGAAGGACACGGGGTCTGGACTGCGGGGGAGCAGTTCGGTCAGGCTAGGGAAGGAGGGCTGGGTGCAGACACACGAGGACATACAGATTTGGGAGCAGGGTGACGGCAGACCTCCCTGCAGGGAATTTTCTCTTCCTCTGAGAGATGGGAGGCAGGATCAGGCCCAGGAGCCAGGAAATTAAGCCCTGCCAGGCGCCCGGGCTGTGTCTCCATTTTCTTCTCTTAGTCTCGTCTTCCCACCTGCAGGATAAACAGTTTGGACAACACCCCTGGTCCCCAAATATGTTTGATCCTCAGGAGCTTTTCAAAAGTACACTTTTGGGGGACCCTATCCATGCATGAATCTCCATAGTGGAGTGGTGGGGGCAGGAATCTGTATATATTTTAAGGGAGCCCTCCCCCACACCCCGGGGCTGATGTGGGTGCACAGCCAGGTTGGGGAAGTGCCCTGGGGGGGGGGCGCATCGGCTTTGAGAATTTGTGGTTCAGGAGGGAAGGTGCACAATTCCAGCAAAGCGTTATGGAAGCCGCAAGCTATAGAAGCTACATGCCAGTTCCTGTCACCAATAGCTACAAAAGCCCCAAAACTCGAAAGGCACCAGAACTCAAGAGGAATAACAGGAAGGCAAAATGAGCAGCGAGATCAGAGGCCCTACCTGCATGGGGAGCCCACCGCATGCACGCACTCTGTGACCACGTTTCCAAACCCCACTCCCTCCTGGCGGGATGTGGGTCAGGGCTTAACCTAGGGGACTCCCTGGGGCAACAGGATTCAGGGCTGGATCAGGCCTGTTGCAGGAGCTCAGGGATGCTTGGCCCGAGCTGCCTTTCTGAAACCGGAGCCCTGGGGTAGGAGGAAGGGGAAGGAGGGGCTGCCCCCACCCCCGAGCTCCTCCTCTGCCTGGGTGCCCCTTCTCTGGGGCTGCTCCAGACTGTGCGGGTCACTTCCACTCTCCCTTTGCCTCCCTCTGCCCCCGAGGTCGGGTGGGGACAGGCTGGGGCCGCCAGCCAGCTCCATGGACGGGGACTTTGCCTCTGCTCACCTTCCAGCTCTGGAAAGAAAAGAAGAAGAAAGGTCTGTGTTGATTTGCATTTGGGGGATCCTTCTCCCTCCTAAACTCCTGGGGGCAGAAGAATTGATTTGAGATTTGACCTTGGATCGACTGTGGAAGAGGGGACAGAAAGAGGCCAGAACATTGCCCCAGGTATGAATACTTCACTTTTGCTGGTGTGTGTGTGTGTGTGTGTGTGTGTGTGAGAGAGAGAGAGAGAGAGAGAGAGAGAGAGAGACGAGTTTTCTACTGGTCAGATGTGGAATTACCCTTGATGATCTCCCGGGCCCCTTCTGACTGCTTCATTCTGATTGTGCAGCCCTAAACTTCATTCAGTCATTCAACAAACATTTCTTGAGTACCCGCCCTGTGCCAGATGCTGTCGGTGGACGAGATCTTGCCCCTGCCCCCAAAGGTCCACAGGGTAACAGTAAAATAGGTACCAAGCTTAGGGGGCCCGGGCACAGGGCTAAACCTTTCCGAAACCTTAGCTCCTTTAACCCAGCAACAACGGTTGGAGCAGGTGTATTACTAACCCCATTTCACGGATGAGGACAGTGAGGCTTATCGAGGTGAAGGTAGAGATGATACTTCCAAGCACCGTGTTATGCTGTCGGCCCCTCCCCCCAGCTGTAAAGGCAAAAAGGTGGGGAGGGATCGCGAGAGCTTCAGAGAGTCACAGTTCACGGAGGGTAGGGAACCGTTAAGCCTCATTTCCACCTGGGGTCCCGGGGGTGAGGCAGGGGCAGGCCCCGATCGCTATGGAGTCCCTCAGCCAAGATTGGCCCGTGGCTGCCCCTCCTCATGGTCCTCGATTCCCCATCTCCCAGCTGTTCCCAGGTCAGGCAGAGGGAAGACAAAAGCTGATTATTCCACTGGGGGCTGTCCTGGGCCCCATGAATGGAGTATTGAAAACCCCGTGTCCACATGCAGATAGGTTTTCAATCCTTCCCCAACCTGACTGTTTGTATGCCAGGACGGAGGCCAAGCCAGGGGGGAGACGGGGGCTGTCCCCTGCTGGGAGGTATCTCCCTCTCGGTGCATCCCAGACCCGTCTGCTAAACCAGAACTCCCCCAACCACCCCCCCAGCCATCCCACTGCCGACCAGGCACTGTATCAGACTCCTGCGAAAGGTCTGCCGGGAAGGGCAACGTGGGGTCTCACCGGGACGCTGCTTACATGGGGCAAATGTTCGCTGAGCGCTGTACTTCCACTTTGGGGCTTGTAGACCTCAATCCGAAATTTATTTATTTATTTATTTAAGATTTTTTTTTTGTCCGCTCATCTTTTTGAGAGGGGATGGGGAGAGGGACGAGGAGACTGCACTGAATGGAGAGCCTGACGCGGGGCTCGATCCCATGACCCTGAGACCATGACCTGAGCTGAAATCAACAGTCGGAGGCTTAACTGACTGAGCCACCCAGGCACCCCCAGATTTATTTATTTGTTTTTAAGTCCTCTCTACACCCAACATGGGGCTCCAACTCATGACCCCGAGATCGAGTCACATGCTCTTCCCACTGAGCCAGCTAGGAGCCCCTCCTTAGTCCAAAACTTAATAAAGCATCTTCAAGGGCTTCCTACTCCCAAGGTAGAGCATCCCAAGTGTTATCTACTCTCCCACCCCTTCACCATTGTGGCCTATTTGAGAGTCATGGGAACCCTATTTCCTTGATCCCCCCCTTAAATTGACTTGTTTCTTCCGATTTAAATTAATTTTATTTTATATGTATATATTTTTAAAGATTTTATTTATTTATCTGTCAGAGTGCACAAGCACGGGGAAACCCTGTTTTATTTTTTTAAATATATATTTTTTAAAGATTTTATTTATTTGTCAGATAGAGAGAGAGAGCACAAGCAGGGGCAGTGGCAGGCAGAGGGAAAAGCAGGCTGCCCGCTGAGCAAGGACCCTGATGTGAGACTCAACCCTGGGATCATGGCCTGAGCTGAAGGCAGACACTTAACCCACTGAGCCACCGAGGCATCCCTTTAAATTAACTTTAAAGAGAAACATTATAGTGCTCCAAATCAATGGAATACTTTGCCATAAATAGAAAGAAATGTAAAAGTAAAGAAAGAATGAATAAAAGAAAGAAAGAGAAAGAAAAGCGTAAACACCCTTTCATCGCCCACTAAAGTTACGTGCATTACCACCAGTGGCACCAACCCTGGGCTTTGGGATGCGCTGAGCCCTCCGCACAACCTCCAGGCCTGTGTTGGTCTGGTCCGGCTGTGTCTCCTGCCACTTGCTCTTGCACACCCTCTGCTCCAGCCAGACCTAGCTCCTCATTTGAGTCCGAGGCTCCCTCCTTCCCAGCAGTCCCAGCTCTTGCCCCTGCTGCTGTCTCCACTCGGAATGCCAGATCTGAGCGGAAATGTCACATCCCCCTGAAGCTCTCGCTGGGGCCCCTTCCAGCTGGAAGTGACTGGGGATCTTTAATTCCAGATGTTCCAGCTGTGACTCCTCGACCGCCCCTGGATGGGACCCTCTGAAAGGCCATCCCCTGGCTGGATGCACCAGGAAGCAGAGATGCGAATTGATCCCCAGCCGGCAGAGAAGAGCAGGGGGTGGAGGCCAGGAGACAGGAGCAATGTCCCTTCATCCCTCCCCTCAGCCCTGTCCTTCCTCCTCCTCTTGCCCCTGGGTGAGTCCCTTCCCCTGACCCCGGACCCATCCCCTTTCCGGCTCTCGGTTTCCCAGCCTTAAAATTACAGTGAGATGTGGTTTGTCAGTGAGGTGGTTTCCGAAGTTCTTTCCAGCCGACATTTGTTCAGGATTGAGTTAAGGGTCTGCATTGGGGAAGTGGAGGGCTCAGTGCTGGAGGTGAGGGCTCAATGTACACAGAATTTGGGCCGTTAGCGGACGCTGGAAATAGGGAAGGAGAGAGAGGAGTGGGCTCAGCAATGGCTCTTCGAAAGGCAGCTGGTAGAACACATAGACCCAAATGACTTAGGGATGATCCTGCCTTGAGAAAGAATAAACTGGGTCTCAGTTTCCTCATCTGTAAAATGGGTACACTAGCACACACCTCGGAGCGCTATTGTAAGGATTCTACGAGGTAAGGTACACCAGCGTGTCTGAGAACCGTAATACCCTTCATACAAGTGAGGGGCTGTTATGGGGTTTTCCATTTCCCACGCCAGGCCAATTTCCCCGTTCACCTACCCGCCTCACAGGCCCTGTGCCCAGAACTGTGTGGTGAAGAAGAGTGTGGCTGTCTAGGTTGGAATCCCAGCTCTACTCCCAGTTCGCTGTGTCCTTGAGCAAGTTGTCTAAACTCACTAAACCCGACCTTCCCCATGTGCACAATCCTACCCACCTCATGTGCCGTCTTTTTTTTTTTTTTT
>CM053621.1:24820171-24860336 GCA_028646535.1 Procyon lotor | reverse complement strand
GGTGGGCGATGGGGGGAGGCTGTGCTCCCAGGGCCAGGAGAGGGTAGAGGGGCCAATGCTCTTCCTCGTTCTGTTTCAGCCAGTGCCCTACAGCCCGCCCCGCTGCCCTTTCCAGGTAGGTGTCTCTGCCCCTCCCACCCACACCCTGCCCTGCCCCCACGAACTCAGAGGCTCAGACAGATCCTTGGGGAGTGAGGACTAACCACCCCACCGTAACTCTAGAGACCCCCAAATGGATTGTGCTAGTCTCCCCATTGGACCGAGAGGGAGAAATAAGGCCCAGAGAGACTGATCCTCAGGCCCCCACACTCCTACGGCTTCACAGCAAGGTGGGCGTCCTGCCCATCAGGCCCCGCGAGCCCTCTGGTGCCAACTCAACCCTCTCCACAGAGCTGAGGCTGGTGGGGGGCCCGAGCCGCTGCCGGGGGCGCCTGGAGGTCTTGCACGGCGGCTCCTGGGGCAGTGTCTGTGACGATGACTGGGATGTGGTGGATGCCAACGTGGTGTGTCGACAGCTGGGCTGCGGCCTGGCGCTGCCCGTGCCGAGGCCCCTGGCCTTTGGTCAAGGCCGAGGCCCCATCCTGCTGGACAACGTGGAGTGCGGGGGGCAGGAAGCCGCCCTGAGCCAGTGCCGCAGCCGTGGCTGGGGCATCCACAATTGCTTCCACTACGAAGACGTGGCTGTGCTGTGCGATGGTGAGCGGAGGAGGGAGGGCCGGGGAGGGCAGGCGGAGGGGCTGCAGGCTGGGTGAATGAAGGGACTTCCACGAGGAAGGCCAAGCCAGGGGTGGCGTCGCTTAGGGCTGGTTGTCAGGGTCCAGTGGTCCTTCCGCTTCATGATGTGATCTCAGCTGAAGGAGATCAGCATTCTTGTTCTGTGTAGGGCCTTGATAGTTCCAGCAGAGGCCTCTCCCCATTTTTAAAATCAAACAAGTGGGGTCAGCCCTGGCAGTGAGGTCCATCTGGTGTGGAGCTGCGGCAGAAATCTCTGAGAGGCCTTGACCTTGAGAGTAATCGTTCTAGTTTTCCAAGAAAATCACCTGGTGGGCTCATTAAAACACAGCCCACGGCCCCATCCCAGAGTTTCTTTTTTTTTTTTTAAGATTTTTTATTTATTTATTTGACAGAGAGAGAGAGATCACAAGTAGACAGGGAGGCAGGCAGAGAGAGAGGGGGAAGCAGGCTCCCCGCTGAGCAGAGAGCCCCATGTGGGGCTCGATCCCAGGACCTGAGCCGAAGGCAGAGGCTTTAACCCACTGAGCCACCCAGGTGCCCCCCCCCCTTTTTTCATCCCAGAGTTTCTGATTCCGCAGGTCTGGGGTGGGGCCTGGGAATTTGCATTTCTAATACGTTCTCCAGTAATGGGATGCCGCTCTTAGAACTAAAAGAACTCATCTGAAGCTACGGCTTTCTGGACTCAGGGGGCCCCTTCTCCTCTCACACCCCAGGGTTCCTGGCTTTGAGCCTTTGTGTGGCCAGAGGCCCTGTGGCAGGTACCTTAGGGGTCCGTGCCCTGCTGCTCACACACCCGTGGGTGTGAGGATGAAGAACAGAAAGATCCATGTGTCTTCCTCCCTTCTACCCTGCTTCCTTCCCAGAATTCTTGCCCACGCACCCCCCGACAAGGAAAGTGTTCACCAGTAGGGTGCCCCCTACAACTCCCCAGAATGGGAAAGGTAAGTAAGGGCAACATGGGGGATCACCTGGGTCTGAAGAGAAGGACCCCAAGGGAAGAGAGGGATAACCACTGCGTGAGCTGGGTCATTCCCTCACCATCCAGCCCCTCACAGCCCCCCAGGCTGCTCACAGTCTGGATAGGGAAAGAAGAATCCATTCCCCTTGGAATGGTTAAAAATAGTCAGCACCAGTTTAGTGAAAGAGCTGAATACCGGGGCTTAATGCAATGGGAAAGCCAGAGATGTACAGAAACGTGGATAATGATGTAGAACAAGAAAATGGAAAGTGCCCTAAAAGATGGACGGATAAATAGACAAGAAGTCCAGAGGAGGAAGTGGGTCTCATCTATCAGAGATCAAGGAGGGCTTCCTAGAGGAAGAGTTGTTGGCAATGCACCTAGAAAGGTGAGGCGGCTTTCACTGCAGTAGTAAGTGAGGAAAACAGCATATCCTACAGGGTTAGGATTACTTAGGAGAGCATGGACCAGTGCGGGGAAGGTTGGTTTTAGGCAGGAAAATGACACCCTCAAAGTCAGTCTGTCCTGACCCCACAAACCTCCCCCAGTCTGGGACTGTGAGGAAGCAGCGCCCCGGGGTAACTGGGTGAACAGCTCCTCCTTGGTTTTAGGTCCTGGGGCACCACACACTATGGGTACGTGCGGGGCCTGACGCACTGTGGGTGCGTTGGGTCAGGTGCCCTGTTGGCCGGGGAGGCAGAGCCCTGTGGGAGATGCGCCCTGTCCTCACCCCCACCAGGTGAGGGCAGCGTGCGCCTGGTGGGGGGCACGGGCCCGTGTCAGGGCAGAGTGGAGATCCTGCACAGCGGCCTGTGGGGCACCGTGTGCGATGACGACTGGGGGCTGCCGGATGCTGCCGTGGTCTGCCGCCAGCTGGGCTGTGGGGCCGCCCTGGCCGCCACCACCAACGCCTTCTTCGGCTACGGCACGGGGCACATCCTGCTGGACAACGTGCACTGCGAAGGCGGGGAGCCCCGCCTGGCAGCCTGCCTAAGCCTGGGCTGGGGCGTGCATAACTGCGGCCACCATGAGGACGCCGGCGCGCTCTGCGCAGGTGCGGGCTCGGGGGCGGGGTGAGGCGGGGCCAGGGGAGGCTGGGGGCTGCCGCATTGCTCCCCGGTGCTTTCCGGGAAGACCCCGAAATTACTCTTAACGTCTCACTACTGCTCTGGTGGTGCCTCTGGAAGTCCCAGTAGTCTTTGTGGTAGGTTTCACAATATTGTGCCAGCAATACTCCAGAATTATCTAGCAGGACCCCCAAGAATGCCCCCTGGAATTTTCTAGCAATTTGTGGGTACTCTTCATGGAATACTGAAGAATAAAGTAATATTACTCTAGAACTGCACCGGAGGTACTCCAGAATCTTCTCCCTGTAGTCCAGGGACATCCCCAGATTTACACAGCATGCATAGCTCTCTGTAATTCTGGATGCTCTTATAATAGTATTTTCACCCTCCTGGTCCTTCTCCCATTTTGAGAGTTTTTCTGAACAAATAAGAATAATAGGACCAGTAATGGCACCTCACAGATAGACTCCAGTCTATAAGATACGAATTGTTTGCCCACGTCTCACGGCAAAGCGGGGCCATCATTCCTGGCTTACAGATGGGAGAGCGTAGGCCGGGTGAGGCAGAGCCTGACCGATGTTCACATACCGAGCCCTGGCAAAGCCACAGCTAACCCTGCTGCACGGTCTCCAGCATGACCCTTGCCATTTCTAGACCTATTTTGTCTTTAAGATAGGAATGAATCTTGTTCTGCAAGCCCCTTATAAACTGTGGAATGTACAACTGTGCACAAGTAAATTACAAATACAGTCAAGTAGGGCAGACCGCCCTGGACCCCAGCGGGGGTTGACTCTCTGACTCTGGAAGTAAAATCCGTTGTCTTCTCCAGAGAGACCCTCCCATTCTCCCCTGGCAGCCCAAGGCTGACCAGGAACCTTGGCCTCTGACCCTGCTCCCTTCTCTCCTGCTCTAGTGCTGGGCTCCCCGACTCTCACGGCACTACCACTCTTGGCCACTAGAGAGGACTGGGCCTGGCACACCGTGCCAGAAGGTAAGGAGGCCAGCCTTCCGGGCTGGAATGGTAGGGGCAAGGTAGGCAGGACTGGGAATTAGAAAGGCCGTCTGGATCTGCTGGAAGGGGGCCCTGCCTAGCCGACCAGGTCTTTTGGCCAGATGGTAAAGAGGTGGGTGAGAGAACGATGAGCAGATGGAGCAAGGATGAAATCCAGAGCTCTGGAAAGTTCAGCAATGTGGGAGGAGACAGTAAGGGATTTCTTTAAAGCTCTCAGGTACAATTTGGGTGGGTGCTGAGGTTGGAAACTGAGAGGCCTTGAGAGGGTTGAGCTGAAGGTTGAAGGAAGGCTACGTGCACATTTGGAATTTGGTCGGGAAATTAGGATAATGCCTGGAAATAGGACTCAGTTCATTCAAGTTTCTTGAGGACCACAGGTGACAACACAGCGACACTAGGATTGAAGCTGTGTGGGGTGTTGGTGTGGTACAGCAGGGGGATCCCATAGGCGTCCCTGTGCCCTGCTGCAGGCCAGAAGGCCTCTTCGTCCCCTTCAAATGCTCTAGATACCCTGTCTCTGCAGCTACAGGAGTTGGTGCCCTGCCTTCCAGGGAGATGGCACTGTTCACCACAGCTACCTGGGCCGCGGGGAAGAAAAGTAAGTGGCAGAGCCAGGGTTCTGTTGGGGGTGGGGGAGGGTGGGGCTGGGGCTCTGGAAGCCAGAGGCCACAGCCCAGCCCCTATGGCCCTGGGCCTGCACGCCCCGCAGGCGGGCGACTGCGGCTGGTGGGCGGCCCGGGCCCGTGCCGCGGCCGCGTGGAGGTGATGTACGCCGGGGGCTGGGGCACCGTGTGCGACGATGACTGGGACTTCGCGGACGCGCGTGTGGCCTGCCGCGAAGCGGGCTGCGGGCCTGCGTTGGGCGCCACCGGCCTCGGCCACTTCGGCTATGGGCGCGGCCCCGTGCTGCTGGACAACGTAGGCTGCGCCGGAACGGAGGCCCGCCTGAGCGACTGCTTCCACCTGGGCTGGGGTCAGCACAACTGCGGCCACCACGAAGACGCCGGGGCGCTCTGCTCAGGTGAGGCCGCTGCGGGACCGGGACCGAGCAGAGTCATGTACCGCGGCGCGGGCGGGGCCGCGCAGCAAGGCCTCCCAGGAATGGGTGGGGCCGCGCGCAGGCGCGTACTGCAGCGCAGGCGGGACCAGGCGGGCTCTGGAGGATGGGCGGGGTCACGCGTGGGGCTCTCTGCGGCACGGCAGCGTGAGCGGGACCGGAGAGGTCGCGCGCACTCCGCAGAGGGAGGCGGAGCCCGACCGTCGACGCGCTCTGCGGCTGCGCGGCGTGGGCGGAGCCCGGAAGGGAGCGCCCTCTGCAGCGAGAGTGGGGTGGGGCTTGGGGAGGGCGCGCGCTCTGCGGCAGAGAGGGGCGGGCCGGGCCGGAGGTGAGAGCCGGAAAGCCAGGGACAAAGTCTGGAAATCGGTGTTAAGGGAGGGGCCGGGGTACTTTGGCTCTGCTGAGTCAAGGACCCACAAAGCTCTAGTAAGCAGAGAGGGTTGATCAGCTTTCGGGGAGCAAGCGTCTGACCTTTGGGAGGATTCAGTGGAAAGGGAGGTTTGTAGAGTCTGACCTATTTTAAAATGCTTCTGTTCGTTATTGGTGTGGGAATGGATAGCTTGCCCTTGCTTTGGTGCCCTGGGCCTAATAACTTTGGCCACAAAGGGGTAGCTACAAAGGGTTCTGCTTTGGGTCCCAGGGTGAAAGGAAAACAACCCTTATTTATTGATTTATTGATATGAGAGAGAGAGAGAGCATGGGGGGGGCGGGCAGAGGGGGAGAGAGGGGGGAGGGCCACTACGACCCTGAGACCATGACCCCAGTTGAAACCAAGAGCCCGAGGCTTAACCGACTATGTCTCCCAGATGCCCCAACAATCCCCATTTCTGATCCAAGTGGCAGAGAGCAGTTCTTCAGGGTCCTGTAAACTCTTCTCTGCCCCTAAATCAGGGTTTCCTTGGGAGACCAGGAGGTAACCTGGCCTCAAGCAACCTGTTCCCTAGTGTGACAGCCACCTCTTTTTCTTTGTCCTTGCCGAGCCAGGCCCAGAGGAGCTAGGACTTCAAGTCCAGCAGGATAGTTCTGAGACCACCCGGGTGCCCACTCCTCGGCCAAGGGACGGTAGGTGCTCACAGCCCCAAAGATGGAGTTAGAGACATCAGGATAGAAAGGAGCAGAATCGAGGGAGATCATACAACAGATTGGCACCAGGTTTGAGAATTTTTGTTCTTTGCTAGTCTCTGTTTTCATTAATAGGGATATGGTGTCCAAAAAGAGGTAGGGGAGTTTTAAGGGAGCAATCTTAGAGATTTCTAGGGATAGGACCTAAATAAGGGAATGTGGTTCCTTCCTAAAGAGACTAATGAAAGAATTCACTTTTAAACCTGTGGGTGGGAGGAGATGATGACCTTCGGGGGACACAATCACAGTCTTCAGAGAGCATCGCTGGGGCTAAGGGTCTGGGATTAGGTACAGAGGACTAAGAACAGACATGAAGCACGTGGGATGTGCACAGCACCCCGTAAAGACTAGGGCACGTTCTTCTAGTCCAGAGACGGAGTACGGACTGCCGCCCATCCTATTTTAATCTGATTTGTCTGCCCTTATCTATCGGTCCCCTAGGGCGATGCTGTGTCTCAGACCACCACCCTTTACCTCTTCTGTCTACCCCTTCATGGCCTGGCATAGGCCATCCCCTGCAAATCCTGATCCTTGTCTCTCCACAGGGCACCTGCGTCTGGCCAACGGAGCCCACCAATGTGAGGGGCGTGTAGAACTCTTCCTAGGGCAACGATGGGGCACTGTTTGCGATGATGCCTGGGACCTGAGGGCAGCCACTGTCCTGTGCCGCCAGCTGGGCTGTGGCCAGGCCCTGGCAGCCCCTGGCGAGGCCCACTTTGGCCCAGGCCGAGGCCCTATCCTCCTGGACAATGTCAAGTGCCGTGGGGACGAGAGTGCTCTTCTGCTCTGTTCTCACATACGCTGGGATGCCCACAACTGTGACCATAGTGAGGATGCCAGTGTCCTGTGCCGGCCATTGTGACCCAGCCCGTTCTGCAGACCATCTCTTCTGGGAGCCTGCTGTGGCTTGTCCCTCTTCCTCCAGGAAGCCCTCCTCCTGGGACAACTTCAGTTCACCCTACCCTTCCCTCCTCTTGCCTGGGAGTGAACCCACTCAGACAGTGTGGTCCTGCTGGGGGGAGCCTAGACCCTGACTCTGCCCATCAACTTCCTGTGTGACCTCACCTGTCATCAGCTACCATGGGCCCAGTTCAATGAGAGCTCCCACTTTCTGCTCAGCCAAAACATAAAGTGGGGGGAAGGGAATGACTTAACTCTCTTCTTGGGTGGGGCTCCTGTTATATCAACTTGACCCTGCCTTCCTGGACCCTGGTTCAGGGGCTCTCTGTAAATGGGGTATCTCCCTTATCCCCCACCCATATGGGGATCCCCAAGAAGAGGGAAGGCAGAAGAGGCCCACAGCTCTTACCTTCGACCGTCTGGGGCTGCAGAAGATCCTGGGTCATTGCCCTGGCCTTCTCCATGAGGGCCCAGACTCAGATGGTGCTTGGCTGGAAAAGGGGACTGGAGGGGCCAAAGCAGGGACAGTGGCCCCTCCCTACACCTGGAACCAGCATCTCTGATATGCTGCCCCCTCCACAGAGCCTCCGCTTTGCAGCAGCGAAGAACCCTGGGGGCCTGTAGCCACCTGTTCATAGGTGCCAAGTCAATAAAGCATTGTCCCCCCCGTCTTTTAACTTGTGGGCACAAGTGCATCATTTGTAGCAGCGGGAAAGACTGGTTAGGACTCTGGAGGAAACCGACATGGGAATGGAGAATGGAGGGTGGTTCAAAAGCATCCTCAGAGAGCTCTCAGCAGGCCCCCCATTCTTGGAAATGCTGACTCATGATAGGAGGCCTGGCGTTCCCCACAGGGTCCCCGAGACCATCCCTGCCTTCCTTTTGCATATAGAGAAATTTAGGTCCCAATGTAGGAAAGGGTCTGCTCCAAGACACATTGCAAGGTGGGCAGAGTCACTAGAAGCAAAACTTGAGAAGAGGCAGGGTGATGAGAGCAGAGCAGCACTGGGGGTGTCCCAGGGGCTGCTCCTGCGGCAGCTGACCAGGGGCTGCTCCTGCGGCAGCTGACCAAGGGCAGCTCCAAGGGCAGAGAGAAGTGGGGGAATCTTGCCAGAGCCCCCCTCAGGCTCAGGGTTGGTGAATTGCCAGTAAAAAGCAACTATCGTGGTGGAGCCTCCGCCCTCCATGTCTAGCCTGCAGGCACTCTGCTTTCCCGTGGCTGCTTCCCAATTATCCCAAACGGAATGGTTTAGAACAAAACAAACTAATTATCCTACAAGGCTTTTTTTTTTTTTTTAATTTCAATATTTTATTTCTTTATTTGGGAGAGTGAGCAGGGAGAACAGCAGGGGGGGAGGGAGACGCAAACTCCTTGCTGGGTGTGGCACCCCATGTGGGGCTCGATCTTGGGACCCTGGGACCATGACCTGAGCTGAAACCAAGAGTCGGATGCTCAACCGACGGCTACCCAGGCGCCCCTATCCTACAGTTTCTTAGGTCACCAGTTTGAAGGGGGTCTCCCTGTGCTAAACTCAAGGTATGGGCAGGTTGGTATTCTTTCCGGAGAATCAAAGGGAAAATCTATTTCCTTGCCTTTCCAGGCTGTCCACATTCCATACCTGCTTGTGACTTCCTCGCAGCCAGCAAGTGCATCACTTGGACCTCTGCTTCCATCAGCTCATCTCCTTTCCTGACACTCCCGCCTCCCTCTTCCATCCTCTGAAGCCCCTTGCGATTATAGGAGGCCCTGGATAATCCAGGATACTCCCCCATCTCAAAGTCCTTAATCACGCCCGCAAAATCCCTTTAGCCCTGTAAAGTAACCCATTCGAGAGCTTCAGGGATTACGACAGGGACGTCTTGGGGAAGGAGAGAGGGCATTACTCTGCCTCCCACAGGCTCCAGACCTGGGTCCTGGCTCCCAGCCAAGGAGTGAGGCAGACACTTGAGCACAGTCCATCAGCACTTGGAGGTAATGGCTTTGTCTCTATTTGTCAGGGAGCGCTGAGACCCACTGTGTCATTGGAAGGATGAGGACCCGAGCAATGAAAGGAACAAAAATACCTAAGGACTCAGGGAGTCAGGCCAGAGGGACGACGGGGACCCTCCAGCCAGCCCGTAACCCCCAGAGCTGAGTGCAGCACACGGATTCTGCTTAGCCCCTCTGGCCACGCCCACATTCAGGTGTGCCCCTCCCTCGTCTCGTCCTTAGAAGTATCACAGCTTCCCGTCCCTGGACTCCTCTTTCCCATCTAAACTGATTTCATCGATGCCCTGTCAGCCCTCAAAGCAGCCCTGTGCGGAAGCATTATCATCTTTTTTTTTTTTTTTAAGATTTTATTTATTCATTTGAGAGAAAGAGCGAGCATGAGTTGGGGGAGGAGCAGGCTCCTTGCTGAGCAGGGATCATGATGCAGGGCTCCATCCCAGGATCCTGGGACCATGACCTAAGCCAAAGGCAGATGCTTAACTGACTGAGCCACCCAGGTGCCCCAATTATCGTCCTTTTTTACAGACAGGGAAAACAGGCCCAGAGAGGGACACTGATCTGTCCAACTCAGTGGACCCACGATTAGAAGCTAAGATTTTTGTTTTTTTTAAGTAAGCTCTATGCCCAGCATGGGGCTCGAACTCACATTCCTGAGTTCAAAAACTCCTACCCACTGAGACAGCCAGGTGCTCTGTTTTAAAATCTAAGATCTTGGGGCCCCTGGGTGGCTCAGTGGGTTAAAGCCTCTGCCTTCGGCTCAAGTCATGATCTCAAGGTCCTGGGATCAAGCCCCACATCGGGCTCTCTGCTCAGCGGGGAGCCTGCTCTGCCCTCTCTCTCTGCCTGCCTCTCTGACTACTTGTGATCTCTCTCTCTCTCTCTAATAAATATAAAATCTTTTAAAAAATAAAATCTGAGATCTCAATGCCCCTTAAAACTGGTCACCAACGTGTCCAGTACTCCCCTATCCTGGCACCTGGTAGATTTGCACCTCCCTGCCTTCTTGAAATGAGGCATGGCCCTATGACATGCTCCGGACAATGAAGTGTGAGTGGAAGTTCCCCCCTCAGATAGGAACCCTCCAGGACCTGAGCACAGTTTGCCAAATCCCTTCCTTCGAGGTGACCAGTGATGTTCCAGGTGGTAGAGGGTCCATCGACCTGTGTCCCCAAGTGAGGGCCACGTGGAGCAAAGCCTCTGTTGACTCACCAAGGATTTAGAGCGAGTGAAAAATAAATGTGTTGTCGTAAGTGAGAGTGGGGGTTGTTTATCAGAGCCACCTAACCTAGACCTTCCTGTCCGACAAACTCAGTTTTCTGGCCTGCGGGGTTTATCTGAAGCCTGTTTTCCACCCAGTTATCAAGGCTAGTACTGTTGTTATGGTTCAGTCGTGCGTCCTTTTTGGTATTCGGTGGGTGGGGCGGGGCCTGCTGACTGGGAGCTCGCAGACCGATAAGACAGGGCTTTTGCCCTGGGGAAACTCACATAATAATCGCTTGCTGAATTGCTGTCCCTGAGCGGGACAGGCTTTCCTGAAACTCAGGCTGGGGACAGGGGACTTTGAGCTGGGGACTCAGAACTTTGTCCCCTCTACCTAAACCTGGGTTTCCCTTTTTTGGTAAGTAACGCTACCAACCACAAGCTTAAGCCAGGAACCTGGGTGTTATCCCCAGCAATCCCCACCCCCCAAAACTAATTAGTCACCAGACGCTACTAATTCTACCTCCCAAACTTTGCTAGAATCTGCTCACTTCTCTCCACCCCACATTTCTTACCCCGGCTTCTTCACTGGCTCCCTATCTCCAGCCCATTCCCCACGCCACAAGGACAGTATGCTGTCTACAAACCCAATGCTGCCACTGCCCTGCTCAAACCCCTCCCATGGCTCCCCAGTGCTCTTCCTCAACTCCTTAGCTCAATTTGCAAGGTCCTGTCCAGCCTGGCTCTGCCTGTGTTTCCAGCATCATCTCTTGCCGCTTGCTGCCAGGTTCTTGCCAGGCTGAACTACTTTCAATTCCTCTAATGTCTGGGCTCCCTTCCTACTGGGCCTCTGCACACGCTGTTCTCTCTGCCTGGACTACACGTCACCCTCTCCCCTCCTTCCCCTGAGTCAACTCTAATTTAGCCTCATATCTTAGCTTTCCTTTTCTCCAAAACGCCCTCTCTGATGCCTCCTCCTCCCAGTCTGGACGAGGCACAGCCAGCATCCTACCCTGTACGCCCCCAGGGACAGCACTCACCCCTGCTGAGACTGCTGACTTGGCCGTCTCTTCTGCTAGCTCAGGGGGCCTTTGAGGGCTGCGGCTGGAGCAGTCATGCCCAACTTCGTGCACAGGACTCCACACACAGCAGCTGCTCAAATACTAATTGTCGGGTGAGTGAAGGACACGAGCAAATATTTCTGAAGCCCCTGTATGCTGGGCCAAGCACAGTGCCTGGCTCCGCGGCCCCAGAGCAAGAAGAGACCTGGAGCAGCTTCCTGTTTACAAGGCACAGAGATCACCTTCAAGAGAAGAGACCAGTGATAAGCCACTGAGCATATCCATAGTCAAGAGATTTTGAGCTAGTGATTAGTGCTCTAAAGAACATAAAGTGGGGGCGCCTGGGAGGCTCAGTGGGTTAAAAGCCTCTGCCTTTGGCTCAGGTCATGATCTCAGGGTCCTGGGATTGAGCCCCACATGGGGCTCTCTGCTCAGCGGGGAGCCTGCTTCCCCCACCCCCACCTGCCTCTCTGCCTACTTGTAATCTCTCTCTCTCTCTGTCAAATAGATAGATAGATAGATAGATCTTTAAAAAGAAAAAAAAGAACATAAAGTGGGTGCTGTGATAGGGACTGGGACCTCAGGGAAGGTCCCCAAGGATATGAGGCTTGAGTTGGGCCTCAGTAATGAGAGAGAGGTGGCCATGAACCTTTTGGCCACAGAAAGGTTTTGAGGAGGAACATTCTAAGTCCTTCAGTGGGGATTTAGCCTAGCCTGCAGAAGGGACAGATCACTTGGGGCTTTCTGGGCTGTGGGGAGAAGCTTTACTTTAAGGGCAATGGGAATCCATTGGAAAATGGATGACACAGGTCCCCAGATGTCAGTCTCTTGAATATCTTCCACCTCTTTCAACTTGTCAATTGTGCCTTGCCTCTTAAAATTTACTTAAAAGGACCCAGCCACCGAGGGGCCTGGGTGGTTCAGATGGTTGAGCATCTGACTCTTGGTTTTGGAGGAAGGAAGGAAGGATTGATTCAGCTGGGTATTTCCCATTATAGTAGGATACCCAGCATCCCTACCAAAAACTGCAGAATTCTTCAGAAGCTTGGATTCTACCAAGCACTCCTGACGTTTGCTGACTTTCTTCCTTTCCTTTTCTTTTCTTCCCTCCTTCTTTAGATTTATTCATTTATTTGAGAAGGAGAGAGCATGAGCGGGGAGAGAATCTTTTTTTTTTTTTTTTTAAAGATTTTATTTATTTGACAGAGAGAAACACAGCGAGAGAGGGAACACAAGCAGAGGGAATGGTAGCGGGAGAAGCAGGCTTCCTGCCGAGCAGGGAGCCTGATGCGGGGCTCCATCCCAGGACGCTGGGATCATGACCTGAGCCGAAGGCAGCCGCTTAACGACTGAGCCACCCAGGCGCCCCGCGGGGAGAGAATCTTAAACACTGAGTTCAGAACCCTGAGTGGGGCTTGATTCCACAACCACAAGATCATGACCTGAGCCAAAACCAAGGTTTGGACGTTCAACTGACTGAGCTACCCAGACACGTGACTTTCTGAATCTTTTATCTGCTTTTGCCTCCCCTGTAACTCTCCTTTCTCTTGTTCACTAACTAAACCCTTCATTCCTGGTTTCACCAATTCTGGGCTTGTACCTCTATCATACTTGGCTGGTGATTTGGAGCAAAGGCCCAATGAAGAGCTGAAAATTGAAAATTAGACACTTTGTATCTAATTAGATGCCCTTATATATTCATACACACCACCACTGCCCAACCCCCCCATTCACATTTCCAGATAGTTTTCACTCATTTTTCTCTATTCGAGCCCTAACAGCCTATGTCAATGCTGGGACCCTCCCCTTCTCCTATTACCTCTTTCCTTCTCCTCCCTGTTTTGCAAGCCTTCTGACTGCCACATTTTTGCTCAATGCTTTCTTCTTTTTTTTTCCCCCCAAAGATTTTTATTTATTTATTTGAGAGAGCAAGAGATCAAGAGAGCACAAGCGGAGGAGTGACAGAGGGACTGGGAGAGGGAGAAGCAGATTGGCTCCCTGCTGAGCAAAGAGCCCAACGTGGGGCCTGATCCTAGGACCGTGAGATCATGACCTGAGCTGAAGGCACAAACTTAACCGACTGAGCCACCCAGGCGCCCCCTTTTTTTCTTTTTTTAAATAACAGTTTTATTGAAATAAAATTCACACATATCATAAAGTTCACCCTTGTATACAGCTCAGTGGTTTTTTTAGTATATTCACAGAGTTGTGCAACCACTGCCACTAGCTAATTCCATAACATTTCATCCCCCTTCCCCACCAAAAACCCTTATACCCATTAGCTGGCACTCCTCATGCCCCTTCCCCCAGCTCCTGGCAACCACTAATCTACTTTCAGTCCCTGCAGATTTGCTTATTCTGAACATTTCATAGACACAGAGTCATGCAGTATGAGGCGTTTTGTGTCTGGCTTCTATCACTTAGAATAATGTTTTCAACGTTCCCCTGCATTATAGCATTTATCAGGACGTCATCGCTTTTTCTGGTGAAATAATATTCCTTTGTATGGACGCAATCAATTGTGTTTATCCATTCATCTGTTGATGGACACTTGGGCTGTTTGTACCTTCTGGCAATTATGAGTAATGCTGCTATGAACACTGGCGTACAACTATCTGAGAATTTTTCAATTCTTTTGGGTATGTACCTTAGAAGAGAATTCCTGAGTCATGTGGTAATTCCACCTTTGACATTTGGAAGAACCACCAACCTGTTTCCCACAGTGGCTGCACCATCTCACATTCCCACCCGCAGTGCACCTGGGTTCCAACCCTCCACATCCTTGCTAACTCTTATTGCTCCTTCCCTATTTAAAAAAGGCGGGGGGTGCCTGGGTGGCTCAGTGGGTTAAAGCCTCAGGTCATGATCTCAGGGTCCTGGGATGGAGCCCCACATCAGGATCTCTGCTCATCAGGGAGCCTGCTTCCTCCCCCTCTCTCTGCCTGCCTCTCTGCCTACTTGTGATCTCTCTCTCTCTGTGTATCAAATAAATAAATAAATAAAATCTTAAAAAAAATAATAAAAATTTAAAAAAAATCTAAAACAAAACAAACCAAAAAAATTTTAGCTATCCTAGTGGTTGTGAAGACCACTTCACTTCCTGGCTTTGATTTGCATCTTTTTTTTCTTCAAATTTTTATTTAAATTCTAGTTGGTTAACATACACTGCAGTATTGGTTCCAGGAAGAGTTCCGTGGTTTGTTATTTACAACACCCAGTGCCCATCATAATAAGTGCCTGCCTTAATACCATTCCCCAACCAGCCCATCCCCCACCTGATTTGCATCTTTTTAATGACTAATTATTTGAGTATATTTCCCAGTACTTATTGGCTATTCATTGGCTATTTTATATATCTTCTTTGGAGAAAGGTCTATTCAAGGCCTTTGCCCATTTTTCAACTGGGTTCTTGCTCATTTCTTACGCAGAACTGTCTAGCTATCCTGTCTACCGCCTGGCTTTCAGGACTAGTTTTCCAATACAGTCCTTTTCGTTTTGCTAACCAAAGCTGGCTCTCCTAATTGGAATTTTGCTGCCTCCCATGAATCGATGTCATTTTGCCTCATTTCACCATCACAACCTGAGATGAAGGTGAAATCCTTCTCTGATTTCACACATAAGTATTTAGGGGTTGGCCAAGGTCACATACCTGATTAACCAGGGTTAGGGATCTGCACCCAGAGCAAACTCCCAAAAGCCCCACGCTGTTCCTACTAACTAGCTAGGCCTATCTTATTTCATGACTGCCCACTATCCTCCTCCTTCTTGCAGAGAACAGGAACTACCGACAGACAAGGGTCTGGGCTTTCTCTGGAGCACACAGGAAGACCCGGCAAGCAGATCTAGGGACTCCCACCTCAGACCACAAATCCTCCTCCAAGCCCCACCCGCTCAGTGTTTGGACCCCGAGGGAGTGGCGAGGCTCGGCCTTTCCGGCCCAGTCGGGTCGCGCCTTCCTGCTGAGTCACGGCCACGACTCGGGACCGGGCGCGGCGGGGCGCGGAGAGGAGGAGAGTAAGAGCCCGCCCCGCGTGGGAACTGAAGCCCCACCCCTGGTCCTGCAGTTGGCTCCCGATTGGACAGCCTGGGAATGGCACAGCCAATCACAGCAAGCTGCGGAGAGCCGGTGGGACGCAGCCTAAGGCAAAGGAAATGACCCCTCCTCCCCAGGAATTAGCCCCCACCCGCTCCGGGGCGCGCCCCGCCGGGCTTTTGGGAGCGCCCAGAGCCGGGCCACTGAAGGGGTGGGGCCGGCCGGAACCCCGAGCTGGGAGCCGCAGAGCGGCCAACACCCGGATGGAAAGGAACGCTCGGGGATGGCCTCTAAGAGCTTAGAGCGATGGCGACCTTTTTTAGTCTGTGCAGCCATTCGCAGTTTAAAAGAGTGGCCCACCATGGGCGGGCTGGGGGCTCTACCCTTGTTTTCAGAGGGGAGGATGACCCCCACCAGCAAAGGCATGGGGTTGCTGAGTCACACTGAGGATGTGGTCCTTGTAGGCCCTCGGGGCTTTTGAGATCTAGGCAAGGCTGGGAAGGTGATCCCTGGCCTTGGTGGTTTCTCAAAGCCAAGGCCTGATAGCAGCTCCGTCTCTGACGCTAGCCTCTGCTCCTAGTATTGGCTTGGTCTGCTTGATCTTATTCGCAGAGACTCCGTGCAGTCTTTCTTCCTTTCCAGCCCACTCAGCCACTCATCAAATATTCTGAGCCCCTTCCTTGTGCCATGCAGGGATGAAAAGGTCCATTGCTGGGCTACCAGGTCCATGCCCTGGTCGAGTTTTATAGTCCAGGTGGGAGACAGAGCAAAAGTTACATCAAAGCCTGATGAGCATTGCAATGGGACTGAGCAGTGTTAAGTTAGGGGCACGTGGTAGGGGCCTCTAATTTATACTGGGAGGAGAGTCCAGGGAAAGCTTTGAGAAGAAAAGGAACTTTTAAGGAGAGGAAAAGGAACCTGGCTTTACTGGAATGGGAGGAAAATCGGATGATTAGAATTAGAGGTTCAACCCAGATGGTGGATTTAAAAGGGAGGAGAACCTTGTAGGTCATTAATGATTATGGAGATTATCCTAAGGGTATTGGGAAGCTAACGAACAGGTTATAAGCGGAGGAGAGACATAATAAGATCTGAATTTTACAGAGATCACTCTGGGCATCCTGTGGAGAAGAGAGAGCTAGTAAGATGATAAGATAGAAGCAGTGAGACCAGTTGGGGACTGATGGATTAATGCAGGGGAAGTGAGGACGGTCTAGACTTGGGTGAACGTGGTAGATGGTGAGCCCAGGATGAGCCGTTGTCCTGTCTAAAGGGGGGTAGGGGGTCCTAACGCTTCCTGGGGCCCCATTCATTCATTCATTCTCTCCTTCAGAAAAGATTCTGAACTATTCTGGGCCGGAAATGATGCCCAGTCTCCCAGGGAAAGGGGCTGCTGTCTGACTTTGTCAGGGTAGAAGGCAAGGGGTGATGTCTGCAGAGGGGTTGGTTCAGACCTTACTGTGACCCCGCAACTCCACGGTATTTGGACATTGATGTGGGGGTTCTGATGCATTCCAACCCTCACCAGGCTTCGACTCACCTCTGCTGTCAGCCGGGAATTATTATTCCTACCTGGCAGATGGAGAAACTTGTGCTCAGAAAGGGGACTGCCCTGACCAAGGTCACTCACGTTGAGCTAGAGGCCGACTTGGGAACTGCCTATCCGGGGTCCCATGGCTTCTCTCCTCACTGCAGTCTGGCTGCCCACATTTGGGGTGTTGCAGGCTCTGAGACTCCCTTCACACTGTCAGACAGAGGGGCCTGCTCCCGGCCTCTCTGAGCCCAGCTCCAGCCCCAAGATTGCTATATTATTAGCAACAGCCCGCGCCTGCTCAGAGCTGTAGAGCCTCCAGCTTGCCAAAGGACTTCACGTGCAATATCTCATTTGATCCGTCTGGCCACCCCAGGAAGTGAAGATGATTATCCCCACTTTACAAGTGAAAAGACTGAGGTTTAGAGACAGTAATTATTATGCATCATTGAACTCCACTGAGGTTCAAAGACATGCAAATATATATCCACTGAACTCTGACCCCTGGCTAAGGGTGCTGGACTGGTAGGAAGCAAAGATGAATGGGATATGGGTTCCGCCCCCAGAGAGGAGACCATCTATAGGGACAGAAAGCATATACATTCCTGGACCTTGTATAAGTCCCCAGTGTGGGGATCCTTAGAGAATGTTGTGGGCTCAGAGGAGGAAAAAGGCATCTATCCTAGTAGAAGTTCTGGGAAGACTTTTGGAAGAGGGAACATTTAAGCGGGGGTTTGGATAGGTGGGGAGAGGGCGAAGGGTCCCCTCTGTCCTCTTTCCGCATTCTGGGCTCATCGCACCTCCCAGATTTCATGCACCTAGTGGACAGTCAACATTTAAGTGAATGAAGGAGCAAATGTATGGCGGAGAGGCTGGATAAGGCTCGTTTCCAGGAGCGTCTCTTCCAGCCCTATCGCTGAGGGCTACTGTCTGGAGCACGCCCCTGGCATGGTTAGGACAGAACCATGAAACTTGCGCTTGCCTCCCTGTTGCAGCGGGGTTTGGCACCCAGCATAAGTGCAGGAGGTAAGGGGAGCTGGACTGGAGTCCTTAATTGGTGGGATCTTGATCAATTGTGCAACTCTGGGATCTGGGGTCACAACCACCCTCAGCCCAAACCGCTTGGCCAGATTTTTGGAACTATCCCCATAGTGTGCCAGGAACAGAAGGCAGCTGTTACCCCCAAGTTCTTGCTGGACCTGAAGGACCCTGTGATGCCCCAGGTTACCCAGGTCCCTTGTCTCTGTGGCGCAGGTGAAAACATGTCAGAATCACTGAGGCCTGGGGTAGCGATTCTCATTTTAGAGGGAGTGGACTGTAGGGGGCCCAGTGGCCCAGAAACCTGGCAGCTAGCGAGGGGGTGGGGGGGTGTCCTTGTCTCTAAAGCAGTGCCCCCCCCCCGCCCCCGCCCTTGAGGAAGCCCTGAGCGCTTGCTCCTCAGTCTGCCTGTGGGGAAACAGGGTCAGCTGGCTGGGTTTTCTGCAGCACGCTGTGCAAGTGGAAGAGAGCCCCGCTGCCCGGCTGCCGAGCCTGGCGGCCTCTGCCTTCCCAAGGCGGCCATCCATCTTGCGCTGATTGGGTCCAGCCCAGCAGCTTCCCGGATGAGCTGTGGGCGCCTGGCCAGCCTGCTCAGCACCTTCTCCCCCGTCTCTGTCTTAGGCAGTCTGTCTTCTGGTCTGTCCCTCTGGGGAATCTTTGTCTCTCTCCTTCTCTCTCTCTGGGGCTTTGTCCCCGCCACTGTGTGTCTGTCTGTCAATACCATTTTCTCATCTCTAGGTTTTTTGTGGGTTTTTTGGGTCAGCCTCCAGACCTCCTCCCTGGCCTTTCCCCTGCCTCAGGAGCCCCCCCAGGACGTGCAGCCCCTCAGGAATGCTCCACTCTGCCTGGTGCTTCTCCTCTGCCACATGCATGACCCAGTGGGTAAAAAAACTACAAAACAAAACGAAACAAAACAACCTACCAAGCAGGGAACGCTGTGGTCATGCTCCTGTTTGTTCAAGCCCTTGGCTTCCTCTTCCCTTCTTACGAAGATCAAGAGGCCCAAACTGTAGAGGCGGAAGTGCTGGCCCAGAGATCAGTGAGGGGCGCCAGATGTGCAGGTGGCCGGCCTCTGTGCCAGGCAGACCTGAGAGGTAGGAAGGTCCGAGCCCTGAGCGACCCAGCCAGCTCTGCTCCCTGCAAATGCCTTGGGCAAGTCCCCTTCCGTGGGGCTGAGGCCTTGCAGCTCTGTGACTCATCCTTTTGCTCAAACAGCCCGTTCATGGGTGGCATTGCTGAGGCCTGTGGCCTGGTTGCGGTTTGCCTTTTTCCCCAGGCCCTGCCTCCTTCTGGAAGGTTCCAGCACCCACAGGACACGGCATCTTGCACCAGGACCTCCTGGGGGAACCTCCTTAACCTCCTGGGCCTCAACCTTAGCCATGTCTACTCCCCAGAATTTTCTGCAGCCCTTGGGAGACCTCTGAGAATGACAACACTCCACACCCTCGACCTGTGCTGCTGGAAACATCCCCGAGGCCTCCAGCCCCTGACTCCCTTCTGGTCTCTGTTTCCCTTACCTAGCCCGGTCCCTGGCCCATCTGGGCACTCCCTCCTTTGACATATTGGGCTCCCTGTCCCCCACACCCTTGGCCACAGCTGACCACTGCCTGCTCTGGGTGATCTGACCTTCACCTTCTCAGCTCAGACTCACATTGGAAGGGCTGTAGGAGAAAACCACAGGGCTGTGCAGACTGAGGCCCTCGTGCTGTGGCCTCTAAGTCCAGCTAGTCCTCAAACGGCTGGCCTTTCCCCAGCTCACTCCCCCATCCTCCCCAGAGACTCCAGCTTCCTCCCCTCCTCCTCTCATGACTCAGCAAATGATTTCAGCTTCTCCTTCTCTGAGAAAGGTTCCCAGGAACCTCCCTGCTTTTCACCGGGAGGCCCCCCGCCCCCAGCCATCCCAGCTGACCCCTCTTTCGGGGCTCCTGCCCTCCCCCACCTCAGCTCATCCACCTGTCCCTTACCATCCCCTCCTCCTCCGGCCACTCTCTTCAGCCTCTTCTCGGAACATTTAAACAACCCTCAGCCTCCTTCCGACAACTTAAACCCTCTCTACCTGAGTCACCAGCAAGACCAGCTTCTCTCTCCTTCATCTAACCATTAAATTACTGATGAAAGCAGTCAGCTCCAGATTTTAGATCTTCATCCCTCTACCCCTGGCTACCCGAAATAGCTCTTGTCTAGGTCAACAACAGTGCCCTAACTCAAGAAAAGGCCTTCTTTTCTTGTCCTCATATGAGTTTTCTGCAGGCTTCTGGCCCCATGGAGCATCAGGAATTGAGCACCCTGGGCATCCAGGACTGGATGGTCACATCATTCCATGACCCCTGAGACACAGGGACCCTGGCTTTCCTGGTGCCCCCTCCAGGTCTCTGCCTGAGCACATCTGCGTGGGCCCAACCCTTCAAATTTCTATTTCCATGCCCCTCAACCTGGGCATCTCATTTAGATATCCTTTGTTTTTTCTTTCTTTCTTTTTATCAAATTAAATTTTAAATTTTATTAACTTTTTTTAGTTTATTGATTTTTTAATATCTAAATTCCAGTATAGTTAGCACACAATGTTCTGTTAATTTCAGGTGTACAATGTAGTCATTCAACAATCTTATACTTGGATAGCCTTTCGTACTTGTCACTTTCCAATGGAACCCATCATCTTTCCCTTAAACCTGCTCTATCTAGAAGAACCAGACCCTCCCTATCCATTTGCTTTCCTAGGAGTCATGCTGGGCATCTCCTCCCACAGGAGGAGTGGGAGGAGTTAGGGCACTATTAACTGCCCTAACCCAAGCCCCCTCCTCTCACAGGGGCTATTACAGGAACTCCCCGAATGGGAGCCTTCTTCCCATCCAGTCCATCCTCTACCCCAGCTGCCAGAGTGCCTGTGTTCTAAAATGCAAATCTGACGCCATCTCTGCCTCCCTTAAAATCCCTCTTGGCAGGGTGCCTGGGTGGCTCAGTCGTTGGGCATCTGACTTCGGCTCAGGTCATGATCCCGGGGTCCTGGGATCTGCATCCAGGTCCCTGCTGGGTAGGAATCCTGCTTCTCCCTCTCCCACTCCCCCTGCCTGTGTTCCCTCTCTCGCTGTTTCTCTCTCTGCCATATAAATAAAAATCTTAAAAGAAAAAAAAAAACCTCTCTTGGCTGAAGAATCTGAAGGGCAGCATCTGGTCCATTCTGAGATTCCCAACCTTGGTTCCCCTTGGCACCTTTTTCTTTATCCTCCCCTCCCCGGCACCCCGGAAAGCCCCATGATATCACAAATAGCCAGGAAAGCCCCATGATCTCACTGGGTGCTTCCGATCTGCCCAGGATCACCTGAGTTCAGACCATTTTAGAGAAGGTAACAAAATGTAAAGGTTTTAGTATTAAGCCAAGTGGTGTGTGTTGAGCTGATGCATCATTGGTTCCTCATTTTGCAAAGGAGGGACAGAGTTCCAGAGAAGAGAAGTAATTTGTTTAAGGTTATTCAGCAAGTCATTTGTGGAGCGGGGGTCTCCGCTCCACAAGGTTTGTTCGCTGTCTCAGGGCTTGACTCCAGCCTGGCTGGCCACAGCCTGGGACAGAGCACCTGGAAAGTGCTGTCCTCCCTTCTCCAGAAGGGCCTTTGCTCTGCTTCACCCTCCTAGAGACCACACTCCTTCCCACTCTCATGAGTGCGCAGGTTGCTCACTTCCTCCCTCTGTTAGAAATAAACCCAGCTGTCTGTGGGGAGTCAGACTGCCTTCACTGGCTCTGAAGGGGGGGTGGGGGGGAGAGAAAGAAAAAGGAAAAAAAAGAAAGAAATCTCCGCTGACAGTGGTGCTCCTGGATGGTCAATGAAGGCAGGGAGACACATGAAACTCCCTTACAAGCCAGCCCCTCCACTAACTAGGGGTCTCACCTGGACAGGTTCCTTACCTTCTGTGTGTCTTGGATTATTCCCCATCTGCACTATGGCTTCTCTCCTAGCTATAGGGGCAGGGGAGCAAGCTCTCCTGGTTTTTTCTCCCTTGCTGGCCTCTCCTTGCCATCTGAGTATTGGAAACTCAGGTGAGGGCTTAGTGGCAGGACCCCTGATTACAGGACCGTGCCCCCCCCCCCCAGACTCCCAGGCAGATGGAGCAAGGTCGCTGACACAGCTGATGTGGGGAGCGGCTGCCCTGGGCTCGGACAGCAAACCTCTGCCTGTGATGAAGCCATCTCAGGCCTTGGATAATGCTCTGGCCCTGGGGGAGGTCTGCACCGCCAGGCCCCGCCGGCGATCTCCTCAGTCCGGCTCTCCATTCCCATCATGCACCAGGCACTACGGTTGCAGGAAACACAGGCTCAGACCTACTACTCACTCACTGCTCCTGGGGCAACTGTCCTGTGCGGTGTGGAAACAGTAGGGTTTCACATGCTCTGGCTTTAAACATAAAAGGTTTTTGGGGAGAAGGGTTCTCCTTTTCCTTGTAATGGATGAGGAACGATGGGCAGATGCTCTGGGAAGGAGATGGCGCGCTGCAGGAGGGGTTCCCCTCCTGGATGAACAGGGGTCCTTCCGCTGTCCCTTCCAATCACGAACCCCAAACTCCAGGAGCACAGGGAGGAAGCCTGGCTGGCTCTCAAACTTAGGACGGGCGCCATGTTTCTGAGTCGTCTGGGCTCACTCAGGGCTTGGGGCGGAGGGAGTGCCTGTCCCCAGGCTCAGAGCGCGGAGTTGGTGCAGAGTATCTGTCCCCCGGTGCAGCCTGGGCTCCCGTCTGCCTGCTGTGTCAGCAGCAGCGTTCCTATTACATGACCAAGTGGGATTTGCACTCTGGAAGCATTCGTGCTGGGCTGACTCCGCAGAATTGCCAACACGAGGAGATGCCAGTTCGCGTACCCCTTCCAGCCAGCTCTCAGAAGGCGTCATGGCCGCTCCACTTCCTCTTTAGGAAACCCAGCCTGGCCCTCTTCCAAGTCACCAGGGCCTTTTGAGGTCACCCCAAAAGGATGGGAAGAAAGCCCCAGAAGCACACAGCTTCCCAGACCTCACCACTGGAGATCCTAACCCGGTATGTCTGGCTGTACCTGGGACTCTGTATTCTAGACACATTCCCCCCAGGTCTTAGGAAGCGGTAATGCCCAGCCAGGTTGAGAACCACTGCTCAGCATCACCAGGGAGTGGCTGGTCCTCCAACCCTGCTTGTCTGCTGATCCTTGACCCCTGATTCTGGCCCACTCCCTTCAGACTCTGCCCCTGTCATCACCATACCATCCCAGCTGATGGAGAAATTGCTGCCTGGAAATGAGCTGGTACTGATGGGCTCTCTGAAGCTTACAGTCCTCCAAAGACGAAAGGGTCCACCTCACTCGGTGGGATCCGTGGGCAGGCTGCCACTAAGCCTGTCCCTGTCAGTCTGCCGTGATCCTGTGCCCTCTGTCAGAGTTCCAAGCATCAAAACATAACTTCGGACCCCTCCATCAAGTCAAAGATTTCATTTGTGTCACTGTCCAATTCAGTGAGCAGGATGGAGATTTCCCTTCGAGATTCAGCAGGGACCCCAAGGTCCCAGTTGGTGAAGCATTTGGTCCAAGTTCACACGGCTGAGTTTAGGCAGAAGATTCTAGCTCAGGCTCTTCTGCTCTGGAATGCCCATCTCTTGAGAATGGCACAGTTTCTCTCTTTGTTTGAGATGATGGCGCATTTTTTTTTTCAACCCTTTTACCACAGACAGTTTCTTGGTGTGGTACATTTTGAAGTTGGTTTGCTTTAGGGGAGTGCAAAATTTAAAATGTAAAGATATATTAGTGGTGTCTAGCTGGCTTAGTCAGTGGAGTGTGTGACTCTTGATCTCGGGGTTTTAAGTTTGAGCCCCGCACTGGATGTAGAGATTACTTAAAAAAAAAAAAATCTAAAAAAAAAAATCTTGGGGCACTTGGATGGCTCAGTGGGTTAAAGCCTCTGCCTTCGGCTCAGGTCATGATCTCAGGGTCCTGGGATCAGCCCCGCATCCGGCTCTCTGCTCAGCAGGGAGCCTGCTTCCCGCCCCCCTCTCTGCCTGCCTCTCTGCCTACTTGTGATCTCTCTCTATCAAATGGATAAATAAAAATCTCTAAAAAAATTCTTAAAAATAAAATGTAAAGATAAATTAGGGTTTTAATTCTCTTCTTCTTTCCAGCTCAATCAGTTATAGGGGATTTGAGAGTTAAACTCTAGATTAGAAAAGCTATTTTGGTAAGGAGTGGTCAGCTCCAGAGGGTCAGAATAGAGTATTTCTGCGGTAGTTAGCTCCCTGTCAACAGGCCCTGCTTTGAAATCCTGTGTGGATGCCTCTTCAAAAGGATCCTTTCTGGCGGTGGCCCTATTTGCTCCTGGGACTGTTTACAGTTCTGCTTTCCTGAGTTTTTGCTGCAGTTTGGTTGTGACTGCTTATTTTTGGGGTAAAACTTAAGACCATCACCAGGCCATTCCTTTCTTTCCTTTTTTTTTTTTTTTTTTTTAAAGATTTTATTTATTAGACAGAGAGAAACACAGCAAGAGAGGGAACACAAGCAGAGGGGGAATGGTAGCGGGAGAAGCAGGCTTCCTGCAGAGCTGAGAGCCCGATGTGGGGCTCTATCCCAGGCCCCAGGGATTTGACCTGGGCCGAAGGCAGACGCTTAACGACTGAGCCACCCAGGCGCCCCAGGCCATTCCTTTCTTGAAGGGGAGAGTCTCTTTCATTGAACCAAACTTCTCTAAACACCTGCACCATGCTAGGCTTGGAGCTCAGAGGTGGTGACTCAGAAGGATCTCTGTCTTTGAGGAATCCATTTGTAAGACCTCAGGGAAAAAGAGACTTATATAGATAGAAGTATGATAAGGGGATTCAGACCCCTGGCTAGAAGCATGTAACATAGGTTGGGACCCCAAGGGGGAGCATTTCAACTTAGAGTGTCTGATTCGGAAAGATAGGAGTTAACAGTTGAATGGGGATTGGGGTAGGAGTTCCCAGCAGAAGGTTAAAAAACAAAATTAATAATAATAATAATGAAATCTCGCCATTTGCAACAATGTGGATGGAAGTAGAGGGTATTATGCTAAGTGAAATAAGTCAATCAGAGAAAGAAAATTATCATATGATCTCACTGATGTGTGGAATTTAAGAAACAGAACAGAGGATCATCAGGGAAGAGAGGAAAAAATAAAACAAGATGAAACCAGAGAGGGAGACAAACCTTAAAAGACTCTAAATCATAGGAAACAAACTGAGGGTTGCGGGAGGGGCTGGGGGTGGGGGGATGGGGTAACTGGGTGATGGGTATTAAGGAGGACACGGGATGTTAACGAGCACTGGGTATTACATAAGACTGATGAATCACTGACCTCTACCTCTGAAACCAATAATACATTATAAATTAATTGAATTTAAATTTTAAAGAAATGGAAAAAAGAGGAAGGAAGGAAAGAAGGAAGGAAGGAAGAAAAGGCCCAGACTATAGCTTCCGGGTGGCTCAGTGGGTTGGGCATCCACCTCTTGACTTCTGCTCAGGTCATGATCTTGGGGTCATAGAATCAAGCCCCATGTTAGGCTCTGGGCTCAGCAGGGAGCCTGCTTGAGATTCTCTCCCTCTCCCTCTGCCCCTCCCACTCCAACTATAAAAAAACCAACCAACAAATAAATAAAATCTTAAAAAAAAAAAAGAAAAGAGGGGCGCCTGGGTGGCTCAGTGGGTTAAAGCCTCTGCCTTCAGCTCAGGTCATGATCCCAGGGTCCTGGGATCGAGCCCCGCATGGGACTCTCTGCTCAGTGGGCACCTGCTTCCCCCTCTCTCTCTGCCTGCCTCTCTGCCTACTTGTGATCTCTCTCTCCCTGTCAAAAGAAAAGGCCCAGAGTTGAAAGAGATTTCTGCACGGCTGGGAAATGCCATTGGAGTATCCTGTGAGACATGCAGCTAGAGGGCACAGGCAGGGGCCCTCAGGATAGGCCTTTAACTCCAGGCTAAGGAGCAGGGACTCAGGCCCCTTTGCAGTGGGAGTGGCACATATGGTGGAGCCAAGGCCAGGGAAGGAGAAACTGGGCTGTATATTTGGAAAGATCTTTCAGATCTTTTACTGGGGAGACTGGGCAGGCACTGAAGCAGGCCACTTGAAAGGCTGTGGCCACAGGCTGGAAGATCTTAAGAAGCATTCATCCAACTCTTTTCTTTTATAGATGCACAGTCTCAGGCCCAGAGAGGTAAAGCGACTTGCTCAAGGTCACCCAGCAAGATCAATAGCAAAGTCAAGGCTTCAGCCTGTGAGTCCTGCCTCCCAGCATGGGCTTCTTTCGCTGCCCTGCTCCCCTTGGGGAGGTGGGCAACCCATGAAGATTTCCCTGTTGTCCTTGGCCCCTGAATCTGTTAGGCCCTCTGCCCCTACCACAGCCCTGTTGGCTAGGAGAGTGACAGGGAAGTGTTCCCAGAGGACGAGGTGGGGAGCATTGCCTGCATCAGAATATGTTGCTGCTGCTGCTGCCTCCTCACCAATCAGGGAGCTTTCTAGCCGCAGGAGGAAGCCAGGAGGCAGGGGATGGGGCTGCGGTGATTTATGACTGCACAGAAACAGCAGGACACTAATGTCTCTGGCTGGCCTGCTCCTCCGCCAGCAGCCAGAAAGCGTGCATCTAAAGGTCATGTCCTCCAGTACCGGAGATGAGGCGGAGGGTCAGCTGTACAGGGTGCCTGCCCTTGTATCAGGTCCATTACCAGAGGGCAAGAGCCCCCCCCACCTTCCGAGCAGGTACCAAAGTGTAGATTCTCCCTAGCCTGGGCAGGGAGTCTGAAAGATCTGCCTGGGTTAGAATTCAGGCTCTCAGTCGCTGGTGTGTGAAATCTGGCTGGTCACACAGCCTCTCTGTGTCTCAGTTTCCTGGTCTCCAGGACAGGGATGATTCTGAGCCTCTCAGTCCTTGAGACTGAATCATCTCCCAGTTCTGCAGGTACCGATTCCCCGTTTCCACAGCTAAAGAGGAGGAACACACCGAATCTAGAACGATGATTTGTCACGGCTGGGTGGGGCACTTGGTGCTTATTTTGTTTGATTTCTCACTTCAAAGTTGGGGAAATTAAAACCCCGAGAAGGGACGGGCTTTGCATACAGAGCTGGGGGCCAAGCAGAAGCCAGAAGGCTAGTTTTCCACCTCCCTGCTCCAGGTTTTTTTTTTTTTTTTCCCCCAGCTGCACCAGGCAGTGGAGAAAGAAGCCAGAATATTGAGCCATTTGCTCTGTGTAATGCCGCCTCTGAAGCCATCCTCTAAACAGCCAGGGGCCGCAGGGCTGCTGCAGCTTTAAGCATAAAGTCTTAAAAAAAATCAAAAAGGAAAGGAGGGCAGGGCTAGCTCTCCCCTGCACCATTGGGGGGAAGCTCTGATGTTGAGACTGCAGATGTCATTCCTCTTTGGCTTTGGGACATCCTTTTCTTTGCATCTGCTTTACTTTTCCCAAACAGATTTGGCCTGGATTTTTAAAATGATGATGATGATTTTTAATGCACATTGGACTGGTGTAGGAAGGAAATGAGGTGGAGAGGTCAGACAGCCTGAAACGTGCCAGGAAGTTCCCAAGATTTTGTGACTGGGGCCTGAATCATTGACACCTACGATGCACACGAGGACAAGCGGGATTGGCTATCAGGGCTCATTGCCACGGACCTGTGATGCCCAGGCCAGAATGGCTCAGGCCTGGCCTGCAGGGAGGAAGAGAGAGGAAGAGGAATGACTTGGCCAACACTCATGTAAGAGACAGAAGGAAGTGGGAGGGTTTATTCACCAGCAGGACTGTATTTTGCTGGGTATCTGTAGTAAGAGAAGGGGGGCTAGATCCCATGTTGGTGGTGGGGAGAGCTATTTCCTCACTAGACCCTCTCCACTAAGTCCATTTCCTTCACTTCTGCCACAGCAGGCTCCCTGAAGTGCATGCATTCCATACTTCATTTACTTCACATGTTCTGCTTATTTACTGTGTGCCAGGTGCTGTGCTAAGCTGAGGAGGCAATGGTGATGAACATAAAATGCAAATCTCATCATTTTCTGCCCCTCATTAAAATCTCTCTGTAGGTTTCCTATTTATTTTAGGATAAAGACTTCACTCTCTTGCCTGCCATTCAGGGTTCCTCATGTTCTGGCTCCTGATTCCATCCCCGGCCCCACTACCCATCACTTAAGGCAACAAACACATTGGATTCTTTGCCTAATGATAAATAAATACATCAGGGAGAAACTGGCCACTGAGTCCTGCCACCTGTGCCCCCTTCACGCTCTCAAATGCTACACATCCTTTAAGAGGCCGGTTTCAAATGTTACCAATCTACCTGGAGAAGCTTTTCAGAACCTCTTCCTATCCATCCTGAAAGAATTAACAAACAAAACTTAACAGTACTTAAAACACTCTGAATTCCTTGAGGGTAGGGTTCTATGAACTGTTCCTTATCCATCTAGCATAGAGCCTGGAATATTCCCTCAGAGACTCCTTCTTTCTAGATTCTTATATGTAACACTTCTTATCCTGTATATATATATTTTTAATTCCTAATCACTTCCTAACATACTCTACATATTTATCCTTATAACACCTATTATTTTTGGGTAGGGATTTTTTGTTTTGTTCCTCGCTCTCCGCCATTGCTCAGAACAGTGCTTGGAACACAGTAGGTGTTCAACAGATAATTGCTGAAAAAAATTAAGCAAATAAAATGTGCAGTCAAAACTGCGGGCATGTGAGCTACATGGGATGTGGAAAAGGGAAGCATATGAGCAAGCATTTGTCAGCCTGACCTCCGTGTGTAAGTCCAAGGTGGGGAGAGAAGAATTGGTTAACCCTCAGATACAACCTCACGTTAAGGATGCAGTAGGCTCTTGGCAACATAAATGAATCTTTGACCCTCCACCCTGGAGAGGAAGGAGCTCCCCAGGGGTCTGCCTGCAGACAGCTGGATCCTTTCTGTAAATTAACCAGTATGCCTGGCCAGTATTTGTCCTTCCATGTTTTCACCTCTTCGGGTCTACGAACCCCAAAGTGGGTATGGGGAAATAGAACCTTGTGGGGGAGGGTGACAGTTTAGCTCCCAATATTAAGCTCCTTAATTCAACGTATCCTGTAGGGGGTGAGGGGTAAGTACCCTGGCAAGTTTGAATCTACCGTGGACGCGCGTCCTCTCCTCTGTCCCTCCCTGGCCTGCTGCTACTTTATCTCGGGGCTGAGGTCCTGGCCCCCTTCCCCTCGTAATTTCCCCGAGAATATGGGGCGGGGCCGTGAATCAGCACTCGCTTGGACTGATGCAGCCTCAGTCCCCGCCAGGGGTCCCCAGTGGCCGCGGAATTAGACCCCCCCCCCACCCCGTCCGCCGCTTCTCTACCGCTCACGCGCTATGACCACTGGGAGTTGTGGTCCTGGCCGCCCCTTTGTCCTTGATTTCTCCAACGTATCACCCCAGTGCTAGGTGAACTACAACTCCCGGGGGCCCACGCGCTGGGCCTGACAGGGCGGAGGTGTGAAGGGGCAGTTTGAGGGACAGTCTGGAGAAACTGGGGCGCAGGAATCGGGGCGAAGTGAAGAACGGGGAGTACTGGCGGGGGGCCAAGGAGAAGAGGGGGACGCCCAGAAGGGGGCCGCGAGCTGAGTTGGGGAGGGGAAGCCCGAGAAGCGGAAGGGCCGGGGCGGGCTTGGGGCGGGGCCGGTTGCGTCACCCGGCGTGGGCGGGGCCGCAGGGGGTTGTCCGCCCGCGGCACGCACAGCAGTCGCAGCCGCCTCGCGCCCGGTCCCGCGGTCGCAGCTCGAGCCATATCCTCCGCGCCGCCGCCGTCGTCGCCTCAGCTGCTCGCTTCGTGGGTCGGCCCCTCCGGCACACGGGCTCCAGCCGCGCCGCAGCCGCCCTCCGAGCCCTTCAGGCCGCCCCGGTCTCCTCACCCGCCCCGACCCAGCCCGCGAAGATGGTGGACCGCGAGCAACTGGTGCAGAAAGCCCGGCTGGCCGAGCAGGCGGAGCGCTACGACGACATGGCCGCGGCCATGAAGAACGTGAGTTTCTCCTCCCCTCCCCCCGCCTCGCCCCAGTCCCTTCGCAGACGCGGGTCTTCGCGCGGACGGTGCGGGGACTAGTCGCCAGTCGCGATTGCAGCGTTGACCACCCCTCCCCACCCACTCGCGAGGCTGGGGAGGGCCCCGACAGCGATAGGGACCCGGGCTGTGACGCGGCCTCTCCTCGAGCGTCCCCCAGGGCCGGCGGCGCTGCCTCCTAGGCCCTCCCCGTGCTCGGGCTGGGGCGGGATCTTGCAGGGCTGGTTTTGGGAGCGGGGTCTCTGGCTCCGTGTCTCTGGGTCCGCCGGAGACCTGAGCGGGGGCCGTGAACATCCTTTGTGCCCCACTTCCCCTCCTCCCAGCCTGGGCGTGGGGGCGGGGGACCGCATGGATGCGGTTCCTCTTTCTCTCCCCGGTGTCTGGGCGGCGCCTTTCCCATTCACTCATCAGGTCTCCTGGTTTTCTAATACTGCCCCCCCCCGCCCCCCAGATCTTCCTCACTGCCTCTGCTGATGGATCCTTTAGAATCTACCCAGGAGAAATGTGGGCTCTCCTGAAACCCTGGGCTCAGTGGTGCAAAACCGAAACCTCCTTGCTGCTCTCACGTTTTTCTTAACAAAAGGCTCCTCTTTCTCTATACCCCAAAGCAAGTCCTTTTGCTTTTAGGCAAGGGGAACGTATGTCTCGCTAGCTTTTTCATTGATGGTTCACAACATGTCCTCTCCATTTTTTCCTAATGTTTTTTTTTTTGTATTGAAAAGGATAGGTATTGTCTTTAAAATAAAGGTTATGCGTTTAGCTGACTCGTTCAATTTGTGACACATGCTGTTTCTTTTTTAAATATAGGCACACATCTGTTGAAATTCCTATAAGTCGAAAAAATATTCTCTCTGATATTGCAAACAAAGCAGTGGTGGGAGGCAGTATCAAGTCATTCTAGAAGATTCTGCATTTGTCATATTGCAGAGAGCCTAGACTGGGTGGAGGCTGGGAGGAGTTATTTTAAAGGAGAAAAAGTCTTTTTTTTTTAATTCGTTGTAGGTATATCTGAGGTGCTTTCTTTCTTTTTTTTTTTTAATAAGAAAAGCTAGCGCATCCTCATACTGATGAAAAGAAAATGCTGATCGCCAGTTGTCGCATTTTGTCTGGGATGCAGATTCCTGCCTGTATTGCACCATTTTGTCAGTAACACTACATTTATTTAATAGGCTATCGAGGAGTTTGATATTAGAGGAGGGTACAAGTATTGAGCATTATTAAATGAAATTTGGAGAATTATCTAATGAGTGATTTAGGTTTCCCACTATCTTAACATTTAACTTCCTGCCTTATGTAACAAAGGTTTTGAAAATGCATCTCCAGCATGAAGGGGATTCATAAGTGTATCTTTTTTGCATGTTAAATCTTTTTAATGAAGCAGCGTAGGTATCACAGATTAATTCTTGAATAACTTTGTTATTTCATAAAAGATAACAGTGCTGATGCTTTTTTATTTAAGCCAGCTATCTTAACAAAAACGATTTTTTTTCATTAAGGAAGAGCCCTGATTCTGAAATTGGGAGTATTGCTGTATTAATGTGTTGCCACAGATGCTATCTTAAAACACTTTAAAGCTCAAATGATAACTTGTGCTTTTAATAGATAACAGTATTGGAAATATGTTTAGTTCATGTTAGACTCTTCTAATTTTTCCATATTTCTAGTTTCACAGGAAAGTGAGTGACCTCGCACCTATATCCATAGCAACCCAGTGATGTCACACACAATGACACAGAGGCTGCAATGCACCTAAGGGCTGATAGGGAGTATGCAAATGGCATTTGTCCAAGGTAATGCAGAAATTAGCAGATAAGCAGGTGGAATTGAGCACTTCACCTTATTCACCAGATAGTTGGTCCAAAAAAAAGGGATTTCATTTACCTTTAGGCATGCAAATCAGTGACCTCTGGATATGCCTATTCATTTTCCAGTTTCTAGTTTACAAGAGTGTAAGATACATTTGTATTTTAAAACATTTGTCTCATTGTTAGAATTGAACAATAATGGGATAAAAATAGCAATTTTAAACAAGGATCTGTCTTCTGATCATAGCGCTGGGTGGGCTGTATGCTTGGGTTTATTGCAAATTATTAACTTGGCAGGTTTTAATAAAAGCCTTAAAAAATTATGACTTCTGGGTCATTTTCAGTAATGTCAGAGAGTGAGAATTCGTTAAAAAACACTTTACATTGAGATTTGGAAAAGTTCTTTTTTGCCATATCTATAGTTTGCTTCTTGTCGTAGTATGGAGGAAAGAACAGTTTATAAAATAAAGCAGACCTTTTTTCAAACCTGTTTACTGTGACTGAGGAAGTATGCTTACCTCTAACCCTCATTTTCCTCAACTGTAAAATAGGTTAATATCTACTTGAAAAACTTGTGAGGATTAAATAAGGAATGTGGTAGGTGCTCAAAAATAGTAACTATTTGTAAAACTTTGTTTCTTCCTGTGTTTATAAAAGTCATCTCATCCTGGAGAATTTGTAAAGTACAGAAAGATACAAATAAAATACTTAGTCCTGTCACTTAAGTGAGTACCCTTCTAAGGGTGAAATCATCCTGATGATAGGGGGATTAAGTTTATTTGCATTTAAAGTTTATTTGCATTTAGTGAAATTAACCTAGTAATAATACTGTTGGGACCTGTGCAGAGTGGTAGTTGTGTGTAGGTGACCAGGATGGGGAATAGCATGCAGTGTTTTGAGGAAGGAAGGGGGAAGTTTAGAGTTTAGTTTTCTTTTTAAGTTAAATTTTTTTTAAAGTAATCTCTACACACAGTGCGGGGCTTTAACTAGCCTAACTTTAACACTGAGAGATCAAGAGTCACAATCTCTTCCAGCGGAGCCAGTCACACCCCCAAGTTTAGTTTTTTAGGAGAAACCTGTAGTCTTTTCATTTAAGGGGGGGAATGAACACCTAGATGTTTCTTTTTTTTTTTTTTTTTCACCTAGATGTTTCTTGTTAGACAATTCTATCTTGTCCTTTGGATTCTCATTGCCTCTCCAGAAGCTAATATGCTAAGTAGGGTACTGGTACTTGCCTCAGGAGGGAGAAAAGGTTCTGGGCTACTCATCTTGTTAAAGTGACTGGATTGGGGGGCACTGGCTGCAAGAGGCTATCTTAATTATATGAAAAAGTCTTCTTGGAATCGATACAGTTTAAAATTCTTGCTATCTTAAATATTCTCTTTCTCCTACTAGCTCTTCCAGGAGGCTAGATCAATAGCCATTATCACTAATGGAGTAATGACACCTCTGCAGACTTAAAGGAGGAGTTCTGCCAGCCATTATTCTAAGTCACGTGGTTTCAATTGTTCTCTTTGGGGTGGAAAGAATACAGATAACAGTTGGCTTTTTATGCAGTATTGTTTCAGTAACTGAAATGACATATTAAGTGCTTTTTGTAATAAAAAAAACACAAACCTTCTTATGTATCTTCTGAATTACATCAAGATAAAAGGTGTTGCTAAGTGTATATTCTTATTACAGAGCTTTGGGTTAGTAGCCGACCATGGGGAGATTTTCATCCCCTAGTACTTTTGGGAATCCTTATTTATTAAGCCAAACTCTAAATTATTAAAAAGTAGAGAAAATGATTTTGTTTTTATCGAGGTAAAAGTCACGTAATAAAACTAACCGTTTTCCAAGTGTACAATTCAGTAACATTTAGCACGTTCACAATGTTGTGCAACTGTCCTCTCTAGTTGGAAAAATGAGAAAATGATATTTCTAAAAAGGGATGATGGTTTGGCTGTAGCTGGCTGGATTTCAAAACATTACTGATTCAGGAATGTGTCAATAATGAAGTAACCACAGCAGCTCACAGCCAATGGTAATTGGCACCCTTTTGTCTTTGTTTTCTGATATCTGAATCTTTTCAGCATAAATTGGAAAGAAGAGTCTATTTTAGGCTTATACTCCCATTTAAGAAGTTATAGAGCTTACCGAGCTTTAAAGCCATATGATGTTCCCCCAAATTAATAGGAGCCATTTATCTGAAATCAGAACAAACTATTAACTATCTGGAGATTATGGAAATGTTGCTGGGTTCTTACCATGACTCATTTTCCACCCCAATGCTGACTTCGTTAGAAATGCTTTCCTTGCTGTGTGGCAGCGGTCCCCTAATGAACACTGTACAGCCTGGAGAGGGTGAGCTATTCAAACACGGATGCTACACTGATGGGCATCCCCTGTGTATGATCTAGCCATAGTTTGGGGGCTTCTGAGGCTTCTAAGAGCGTCTCACTTCCATTATCACCAGCCTTCACCCTTTCATCTGGCAGGGCATCTGATTATTTCTGTATTACTATCTGATTTCCATGGGATGTGGAAGAAAAACACAGACCACTTTATAGGTTTAATAGTCAAAAGGGGAAAAATCACACATAGATCACTGTCTTTTGTCTTTTAACAGCTTAAGTAAACTCTGTGCGCAATGTGGGGGTTGACCTCAGGACCCCAGGACCAAGATTCGGATGCCCTGTCATCTGAGCCAGCCAGATCCCTCTTTTGTCTTGTTATCTAAGTTGTATTTCTTAGTGCTTGGTCAGATATTTACTACTCGTGGGAGGCTCTGCTTGTTTTTGTAGGTTGAAAAGGCTACCCAGTGTCAGCTGCCTTATAGTCTTTACTTTCATAATCATTTTCCTGCTGTCTTCCCCAAATTCTATTTCAGGTATCAAATATGATTTTGGTTCACTACCACCATATCATCTTACTTTAAATTGGCGTTTGGTAGAGATCCTTGAATTTTGATTTTACCCATTTATTAATTTGAGTAAAAAGAAAAAAAAAAAGAAAACAGTTCCATGAAACGTGATCAGTGGAAGTTCCCAAAAGAGAGCTTCAGTTTTAAGGTAAATGGTTAAAGAATTGGTTTGGTCCCATGATTTTGCAGCAACAATAAAAATTAAATCTTAAGGACTAAAAGTTCTAAAGAACTAGTGAAGTCTAAGCCAAATTGTCATCAGCTTTTCACCTGTAAGGGCGTGTCCCACGGGGGGGGGGGTGGATTTTTCTTCACCTAAGCTGAATACTGCTCAGGTGCTGTGTAGCGATAGTTGGGTTGTGAGTAGGTGAATGGGAACGAGAGTGTTTTCACATACGTAGATTTTTTTTAAAGATGAGGTTTAGAAAGTAAATTTCCAGGTAAACTTCCTCGGTCTCATCCTCTTAATCTTTGGAGCAAGGTCTTATTTTTGGAGAGATCGGAAGCCCAGCTGAGTAGGACTGAGGTGTAGCATCAGCTTTCTCCTGTTAATTCTGCTGCTAGAACAGGGGTGTCACAGCTGGGAATAGGACAGTGACAGCAGTGGGCAGCTGCACAAGTAATGACAGGAGCTCAAGAGGAATCTCGTAGCTCCCCTCCCCCACAGCCGGGTGTGCAGAGCAGCTGCAGCGGCGAAGAGAAGGGTAAGAGGTAACAAGAGGAAGGCTTTAAAAGATGCAGGTTTGTTCTGAAGAGATAGGTCATTTAAATTTCTTGGGCTTTCTGAAAGAAATTAATGTGACCCTTGAGCCTACCATATTTAAATAACCCGGATCTAGGCAACAGTGGTCTCTGGTGCCAAGTACTTCAAGGATGCGGAAATAAGCTTAAACTTCTTCTTCTTTTTTTTTTTTAAACTGAATTGTTTCAATTCAGTGCCATTCAGATCAGTACAGTGCTCTTCTTGTAGCAGTCTAACATGAAAAAGCGGACGAATAGGCCTCTGCCCTGGTGGGCAGGCGTGGATATTGTAGACGGGCACATACTGGGTCCCCGTGCCAGCACAGTCTTACAGGAGGGCCTGCTGACAGCCTGGTGGGTAGGTGCCATTTTCAAATGATACTCCACTCTCCACATATGACCCATAGCTAGTGTTTTTGAACTACGTTTGTGTAATAGAAACGGACTTCAGGCACTAAATTTTTTCTGCTAAATTGAAAATGACCCAGTCCGGAAAGGCAAGGAGAGAATAAGATAGGCTAAGAACGGCAGGAAAGGACATCCCAGGGAAAGGAAAAGGTAGTGGGAACAAGGGGGTAGAAGATAAGGCATATTTAAAACTTTTTTTTTTAAGTTTTTTTTATTAGACAGTGAGAGAGGGAACACAAGCAGGGGGAGTGGGAGTGGGAGAAGCAGGCTTCCTGCTGAGAAGGGAGCCAAAGAGGGGCTCAATCCCAGGATCCTGGGATCATGACCTGAGTGGAAGGAATATGCTAATGACTGAGCCACCCAGGTGCCCCTAAAGATTTTATTTTTAAGTTATTTCTGCACCCAATGTGGGGCTCTTAACTTACAACGCCGAGATCAACGGTCAAGAGTCCCATGCTCCACTGACTGAGCCAGGCAGGCACCCCTAATTTTTTGTTTTGAGAAGGAATATTCAGGAATATTTTGAGTTTTGGGATGTTATTTTCTAAGGGAGTCTGGTTTTTGGAAGACTGTCATCAGTGGGACAGATTACTGATGACAAAAATCTCTGGCCTTTAGGATGTTAGGAAATTTGGGGGAAAAATTAAAACTATCACCCTAACAATTCCCCATGCAGGGATATTTCCATCATGTCTTTTTCTGTAGGGTTTAGACTTGCTTTTGTACCTTGCCTTCTCCCTTGCCATTACTTCAAGGATCTTTTTTACCTGTTACTAGTATGTTCAGTGGCTGAATAATTCCGTGGATGTGTCCTAATTATGTTTTTATTTAATATTTGTACTGTTCCCAAATTTGTAAGTACTGTTGCCATGAATACCTTTGTGGCTAAATCTCGTAGCATAATTTATACATTAGGACAGAGACCCAGAAGTGAAATTGCTGAAAGACTAGCTAAGGATAATTTTTAAGGTTCTTAAAATCATGAGTAAGTATTTTTTCTTTTTTTTTTTTTAAAGTTTTTTTTTTTTTTAAAGACTTTATTTATTTGATAGAGTGGAGAGAGATCACGAATAGGCAGAGAGGCAGGCAGAGAGGGGGGGGGAAGCAGGCTCCCCGCCGAGCGGAGAGCCCGATGTGGGGCTCGATCCCAGGACCCCGAGATCATGACCTGAGCCGAAGGCAGAGGCTTTAACCCACTTAGCCACCCAGGCGCCCCAAGTATTTTTTCTTTTTAAAGATTTTATTTATTTGACAGAGAGATCACAAGTAGGCAGAGGCAGGCAGAGAGAGAAGAGGAAGCAGGCTCCCTGCTGAGCAAAGAGCCCGATGCGGGGCTTGATCCCAGGACCCTGGGATCATGACCTGAGCCGAAGGCAGAGGCTTTAACCCACTGAGCCACCCAGGTGCCCCCTCTTTTTTTTTTTTTGGGTGTTGAGTTTTCTTAAAAATAGTGAAAGATGTAGTTGAATAAGCATTACATACACATGGTTCAAAATTCAAGGATACCCTATTGCACTTTTACTACATGAGGAAAAATGAAGTCAAGGGGAGAGCTCGACTGTTAACAGCAAATCTCCCTTTTGTTACTTTCTGGTGATTGGAATGATTGCCTTTAAAAAGAAAACACTTGGGTGCCTGGCTGGCTCAATCGCAAGAGTGTATTGCTCTTGACTCTGGGTCGTGAGTGCAAGGCCCACATTGGGTGTAGAGGTGATTTAAATAAATAAACTTTAAGAAAATAAAACACTAATATGGAAATTTGCAAGCACTTGTAGAGATGAATAGTAGAATAAGTCCATACGACCAGCTTCACCACTTGCCAGCATAGCCGTCAGTCTTGTATCTATGTATTTTTCCTACTGGTCGGCCCCCTTGGGATTTACCATCTTGGAAGATAGCTTCTTACCACCTAAAATTATCCCTTATTTGCCACAAATGCACAAGTTACCAGCAAGATCTCTACATTCAAATTTGGCAACCTCAGAGGTATGCTTAAAGCATTTAATCCAGGTGGCAGATGATTTTCATTTTTTCCCTTGATTTTAGGAGAGGTGCTTCTCTTCAACTGTTACTCAAGTGCTGCCTGCCATCAGCCTTTTCTCCTGAGGGGGATGAAAGCCTGGATAGGTACTAGGGGGCAGGGGATGGGTGATGTTAAGAGTTCGATCTTTACAGGACTGTGATTCCTCTTTTACTGCCTTAGTTTTTGTTTTGTTTTTGGAAAGGTAGATTCTTCCATCAGTTCTGGCTTTTATCCCTAATCTTAAAGAAGAGCTAAAACACAATTGATTTGTTGAAGATGATGTGAGTAAACAACTTTGCTTTTGTTTGGCTTTGTTGCTTGCCAAACATTTTTTTAAAAATCATTTTTGCCTTAAGGTCAGTATACTGCTGGGTGTTGGGATGGATGAATGGGTAGATGGTGGGTAGGTAATAAGCATATATTCTAGCTGCCTGTCCCCAGACAGCCTGGCTTTGAATCCATGCCCACAGGTATGGGGCTGACCAATTTAATGATGTTATAGTAATAATTTAGGTGGGTATGTTGCCATTTTATTTATATATTTTTTTTGCCTTTTGAAGGTCCTGTAGGAAAACTTGAGATTTTTGGAAGGGGATCCATTTATTGAGGAAAAGCAAATAAAGTGGCAGATTTCAAGCAGCTATAATAACAGGAATAGAATAACAGGACATTGAAGTCACACTGGACTTCAGAGGATATTTGGAGTAGGGTCTTGGGCTAGGAGGGAGGGGGAGAGCAAGGAGGAAGGAGTATCATGGCGGGGTGCAGTTTGAGAGCGTCCAGGAGCAGAGTGTGCTGCAGGAGTGTATTTGGGGGACCGCTAGCTAGAGTCCACAGAGGTGAGCGGGGGGCCAGTTCACAAAGGACCTTGTGAGGTCTGAGTTCTTCCTTAAGCTGTGGAGAGTCCTGGAAGGATTGTATCGCAGAAGAGGATCACAATCCGGGTTTTGGTCTGAAAAGATTTGGAAATTGAAAAGGACAATGAAGCGGAGGAAGGAGACTAATCAGATTGTTAGGGGGTTGAGTCTGAGGGATGAGAACCTGGACAAGTACAATGAAGGCAGGTTGGAGGGGGAATTTGTTGGCTGGAGACAGAAGAAGAAAGAGGAGGGAGGAAAAATGAGGGATGAGATGAATTCCATCGTGGTCGAGCTGGATTTGGGGCGCCATGTAAGTGGAGGCAGCTGCACCTTAACACATGCAAAGCACTTAGAAGAGCGCCGTGCACAGGGCAAGCACTATTGCATAGTATTTGTTCATTGAATAAACAGATGTTTTGTAGGACCAATTAATGACCGGGCTCTGGTCTGAGAGGTGGAGAATACATGGCCCACTTCGTGGCCTTCATGGAATGGACCTTGTAGTGGGGGTCACTGTCCCTGATGGTTAAAACTAGGCTTAGTAAGGTCACCTAGGGAAAGTGGAGAGTTGGAGTCACATTAAGGAAGCCGAGCCTGTGAGTTGGCAGTGATGAAGGCAGGAAACCAGGAGAGAATGCTAACGAAAGGCAGCAGGGTCAGGAAAGGGGGAGTAGTCAGCAGTGTTGGACTCCTTTAGGAATAGAGATTTAAGTTGAAGACATAGGGAACGTTGGTTGGGGACTGGAAATGGGGCAGGGATGGTGGTGTGAGGGGTGAATGAAAGGTAAGGAGGTGCTGAGAAGCGTAGGCATATTTTCAGGAGCTTGGTTTTTGCAGGAAATAAGAAATGAGATTAAGAGGCCTCACTCGTTTTCATCCTGAACTTGGGTGATGTGTTAATGGGAAAGGGCAGGAGAGGAGGAGGGAAGATCCAGGGGAGAGTGACTGCGGGGCATGTAGTGAGGGGAAATAAACACTAGGTTGGCACACAGGGAGGAGGCAATGATAGCGCCAGTTGTTTGCTAAGAAAAGGCTCGGCTTCTCTCATGGTTACTCTCTTCTGAAGAGGCCGGGAGGAAGCAAGGCTCTCGAGGCAGTAAGTACAAAGGGGGTCCACTGAGGTTAGAAAAACCTTAATGTGCAGGGCCTAGTCTTGTGTCTCTCCCTCTTTGTCTCCTCTCACCTCAGTAGGAAGTTTACATTCATACAAAAATAATTGAATTGATGGATCTTAGAAGAAAGGAATAAAGCCGGAAAGGAAAGAGAGAAAGGATGGGGTTCAGGAGCACGAGCTAGTTATAGTTAGGTAGGAGTGAGGACTGGTATTGGGTGGAGGTTGTAAGAGTTTTATCTTAAAGGTGAGTGATTTTGAACAAGGATGTCAGGGGTGTGTTTTGGGGGTTGTCAGACTGGGTGAGATAACTGAACTGTTGTTTATAATTAATTTGGGGGAATAGTCCTGCATAATGGAAGTAGAACCAGCGCTCGGACACAAATCTGGACATAGGTGAGCAATCCTAATGAAAGTGAACAGGGCATTGATTCCAGGGGAAGTCATGGAAGCCAAGAAAAGGCCTTAAAGGAAATTATTACAAAGGGGAATCAGTATGGGTTTGTATAAGAAGCTATTTAAATTTTTTTTTTTTTTTTTTTTGAGAGAGGATGAGCAAGGGGAAGAGGGAGCCCAGCCACAGAGCT
>CM053621.1:24786940-24813867 GCA_028646535.1 Procyon lotor | reverse complement strand
GGAGTTCCAGTTCTTAAACTGCCCTTTTACTATCTGAGAATAACAAATTTATCGGGTCCTTTTACTTTGAACTTGGGCTAGTATCCTAGTCCTTGAGAAGAGAGAAACCTTAATTTTGTTTTTAAGCAGAACATGTGATGTGCTAGAGGACACAGACTTTCTACATTTTACAACAGCCTTGACAGTATATTATAGGGAACATACTTACAGGTGTTGCATTCTTAGAAACAATTCAGTGACTATTTGGAAAAATAATTACTTCCCTTCCCAGATGATACATATCTCTCATCTTACCACATTGGTAAGTGTCTTGGTTAAACCTTCTCTTGGACACTATGAACATAATTTTTTTCGTTTTAAAAGTTATCTTTTATTTAAAGGATTTTATTCATTTGAAAGAGTGACAGCACAAGCAGGGGAGAGGGAGAGGCAGATTTCCCACCGAGCTGGGAGCCTGATAAGGGGTTCCATCCCAGGACCTGGGGAGATCATGACCCGAGCCTCCCAGGCACCCCATCTTTTAACTTTTAAAGCTAGTATGATTGGGATCTCTATTTTAAAGTAAAAATCATAGATTCATTCTCACACAGGTCCTTTTGAGCTTAAGGATTTTTAAAAATTCTGATTTGGGGTGCCTGGGCGGCTCAATGGGTCTCTGCCTTTGGCTCAGGTCATGATCTCAGTGTTCTGGGATCGAGCCCCGCATCGGGCTCTCTGCTCAGCAGGGAGCCTGCTTCCCCCTCTCTTCTGCCTGCCTCTCTGCCTAGTTGTGATCTCTCTTTCTCTGTCAAATAAATAAATAAAATCTTTAAAAAAAAAAAAAGTTAAAAAAATAAAATAAAAATTCTAATTTAAGGCTTTTAGAGAAACTTTGGGCAGACTTTTTAAGAGTTAAAGGTTTTTCCCTCTAACTTAGTTTTTCAGTGGCAGAAAACATCTGGTATGTTCCAAATGTGGTTGAGTTTACTGTATCTAAAGGTGATATTGCCACTTCCTAATCTTGTTTCTGTTGGTCTCAGGCAACTCTGCAGACTTCACATAAGCACACAGTGCTGCCTTTGGGCTCTGCAGCCAGTACTTCATTTGCAGCAGGAGACCCAGCAGTATAGAGTGCTGGTGAGGTCATGTGAGCTTTAAATAGTTGCTGGCTCTGGAAATAAGGACAGCATGATTTAGGGGAAAGCCCAGAACTCGATCTCAGTGGCCTTAGGCACTCTGCTTCGCTCTGCGCTGGAGACAGTGATCAGGTTGCACTAGAGGCGGCCAGCCTTTGGTATTCAGTGAATATAGGCCGGAGTCCTATGGTCTGCGTGCCTGAGGCTTACAAAGGCCTCAGCTTGTTTGAAAGCCGGTCTGGGGAGTGTTTTCAGGCTATATGATAGTAAAGTTTATGGAAAGGAAGTGATGTAAGGTAGCTAAGGAAATTTCAACTTAGAAAACAGAGGATGATCTTTTAAAAAAAAAAAAAAAAGAAAAAGAAAGGGGCGCCTGGGTGGCTCAGTCGTTAAGCGGCTGCCTTCGGCTCCGGTCATGATCCTGGGGTCCTGGGATCGAGCCCCGCATTGGGCTCTCTGCTCGGCAGGAAGCCTGCTTCTCCCGCTACCGTTCCCTCTGCTTGTGTTCCCTCTCTCACTGTGTTTCTCTCTGTCAAATAAATAAAAAATCTTTTAAAAAAAAAAGAAAACAGAGTATGAAATGGAGATGCGATACTTGGTACAGGGATATAAGCTGGTAGATGGTTATGTAAGAAATTTAGAGGCTTCTTATGCTGAGAATTAAAATGGAAAATTATTCAGGGTATTCTCAAAAGTAATTGCTCACGTCTCTGTTGCTTTACTAGGTCAAGAGTACTTTATCTTGTCTGATGCACTCTTATAATAACTTTATGAAAAAGGCAGAAATCTAAGTTTAAGAGAGAAGAAAAGAGATTTTCTTGAAAATGAAAGATGAGAGAGATGAAATGTTTGCCCTCAAGGTCACAAGTGGGCACAATGTTTGCCCACTTCCTGGGCCTGGGAAAACTGGGAAGACAGGTCTTCTGGGTTAGCTGAATGCACGTCAGAAACCAGGAAGGGACAGTGTGGTCTGTGGGTTGGGCAGAGGGTCTCCAGAGCCTAGAACATGTAAGGAATTGGATGTGGGGAGAAAAAAAAAAAGAATATAAGATGTTATGAGCTGTTTTATTCCAGAGAAGTGATGTTTCCACTTGGGAATGGGGGTTGGGGGTCATAGAACAGAAAGCGCCTCTGTCCTGGTTTCCTTGTGCTCTGAAGTCCAGCCTTACAGAAGGCCACGTCTGCCAGAGGTCTTGTTCTTTAGTATAACTAAAAAATGCATAGTAAAAGGGTAACATGAGAGAAGCTGCTAATCAATATAAGAAATATCTCTGAGTATAGGCCACCTGGATGGCTCAGTTGGTTAAGCGTCTGCCTTTGGCTCAGGTCATGATCCCGGGGTCCTGGGATGGAGCCCCACATCAGGGCTCCCTGCTCAGCGTGGTGTGTGCTTCTCCCTCTGCCTCTCCTCCCCACTCGTGTGCGCTTTCATTCTCTCTCTCAAATACATAAAATCTTTAAAAAAATATTGAGTGTGTCATTTGCTAGATATTTGGGGAATTAGCAAAGCATAATTCTTTAAGAATGAATTGCTTGCAGTAAACTAATAAGTATGATTTGGTTTGTGTTCTGATTTAATTATCTTCTGAGAGATATAATTTACACAACCAGTTGCACTAAGCATAACCTTCCCTACCTCCCGGTTTGTGAAAGTGCCATACATACTAAATGTGAATGATTCACATGTAGGAAAAAGTCTCTTGGTGTCCCAACGCCCCCAAAATAATTTTGGTCTTTCACTTTGGATTATGTCCCGTCCCCCCCAATCTGTAATTAATACAAATGGAACGTAGGTGCTGTGGTTGGTGCACACAGGGATCAGTGAGAGTTCAAGAGAGTGGCCAGTTTTAACTGAGCGGAAGGAGAGATGGGGAAGATTTCATGGTGTGAATATTAATTAACTGTTGGTTCTTGACACTTGTGTAAGTACTTCGGGCAGGGGGAGAAAAACAAAGGGCAGAAGTATGAAGTTTTTGTTGCACTTACAATGTTATGACTGGAGCCACAGGTAGGAGAGGACAGGCGAGAGAGTACAGTACCTCCTTCTGAAAATAGTGAAAGACCTGGGATTCTTGTTGGTGGGGCCTAGCCACTGACGTAGTACAGTGGCTAGTTTAGATCCAATTGCCAGACAAATACAAATGTGCTGTCTGATTAGGAATACAAAATAAGAGCTCTTTCCTCCTTGTAAAAAGTTCCTGTTTCATGTGGTAGACGGTAGTATATGGCTCTGATACGACAGGCACGAGATGACCTAAATTAAGTAAATGTAGTGTTATTGACTCAGTTTAATTTTTTTTTTGTTCCAAGCAGGTCATAAAAATACAGATCATTGGTGTGTTGTTGCTTTCGTTTCCTCAGGGTGATTAATCATTGGGTTGATAAAGTTCAAAACTTAGAAATGCCCATATTGAAAGAAGCATTAATTGCTGTTGGCCACTTCAGCTTAGAAGTACCTTGCTGGTCTCTTCTTTCGTTTGCGTTGCTGATAGCGTTGAGCCCGCAACAAGTGTGTTCTCGCAGTTGCTGACATTTCTCAGTGTTCAGACTCAGTCCCGTGCCCCTACTTTTGACTTCCCTTCCTGAGGTTTGTAATTCATATAGTCGTTTTTTTTTTTTTTTAAGATTTTATTCATTTATTTGACAGAGAGAGATCACAAGTAGGCAGAGAGGCAGGCAGAGAGATGGGGGGGAAGCAGGCTCCCCACTGAGCAGAGAGCCCGATGCGGGGCTCGATCCCAGGACCCTCAGATCATGACCTGAGTTGAAGGCAGAGGCCCTAACCCACTGAGCCACCCAGGCGCCCCGTGTAATTCATATAGTCTTAACCCGAGAGCAAAAAAGCCACCTTGTTTCTCAAAAGGCAACTTGAATTTGACTTCAGAATATTCTCACTGAAAAGAGATGGAACCGAGTAGACAGGACAAGGTTAGAAGGAAAGTGTCAGTCTGGTTGCCTAAAAAACGGTTGAGGTATATAATAGCCATCTGTGCTTAAAATGCCTAGGATTGGTAGGTATGTAACGTTAAAGGAGAGAACTACTAACCGTGTACAATTTAGATCAAAATTTGGTTTATCACCTGCGAGCTCAACTTGATAGGTCTTCAGTGGGTCACCTACGTGAAAAGCATGTGTCCTTTTCTAGGGAGGAAGCAGGGGCTCAGGCCCCACTGATCCAGCTGCAGTGTTTGCCGCCTTTGTCGTTCGTTCCACCTCTGCCCCCCTTCCGCGCACCTACACAGTCTCACCGCTCTTTCTGTCCATCGCTTTAGTCAGCTGGTGAATCTGTTAGTGTTGTGGTGGCATAAAGATGTGATCAGCCCAAGCGACATCATCCGGACCATAACTACTCTTCATTCTCTCCTCCTCTTAGGTGACAGAGCTGAATGAGCCACTGTCCAATGAAGAGAGAAACCTCCTGTCTGTGGCCTACAAGAATGTCGTTGGGGCACGCCGTTCTTCCTGGAGGGTCATTAGTAGCATTGAGCAGAAGACATCCGCAGATGGCAATGAGAAGAAGATTGAGATGGTCCGTGCTTACCGTGAGAAAATCGAGAAGGAGCTGGAAGCGGTATGTCAGGATGTGCTGAGCCTGCTGGATAACTACCTGATCAAGAATTGCAGTGAGACCCAGTACGAGAGCAAAGTGTTTTACCTGAAGATGAAAGGGGACTATTACCGCTACCTGGCTGAAGTCGCCACTGGAGAGAAGAGGGCGACCGTCGTGGAGTCCTCTGAGAAGGCCTATAGTGAAGCCCACGAGATCAGCAAGGAGCACATGCAGCCTACTCACCCCATTAGATTAGGCCTGGCTCTTAACTACTCCGTTTTCTACTACGAGATCCAGAATGCCCCTGAGCAAGCCTGCCACTTGGCCAAGACCGCCTTCGATGACGCCATCGCCGAGCTCGACACTCTGAACGAGGACTCCTACAAGGACTCCACTCTCATCATGCAGCTTCTCCGCGACAACCTAACGCTCTGGACAAGCGATCAGCAAGACGACGACGGCGGCGAAGGCAACAATTAAGGCCCCCAGGTGGACTGGCAGCACCCGCTGATGCTACTACTGCAGTCTTTATTTTTTCCCATGAGCTGGGGGTCGGGTGGGGGAGGGAAAGGGAGGGATGACCTTCCTAGGGAGAAGCCCACGACCTGTCCTGTCTTTGATCGCCTCTTTGACATTTTTGCCAAAATACCACTAGTGGAAAGTCAGGCTAGCTGTGCTGGTATTGGAATAGCAGCCTCACACTGGCGTCTGGACTGTTCTGTAGGTGAATGCAGGTGGAGCTGTCTGTCTTTAACTTATTGCTAGAGAATAGGGTTTTAAGATGAAAAGAAAACTGAAACGGGATGGCCCTCATTCAGTAAGTTCTGTGGTTCCAGTAAGGATTTGTATGTACATACGCTCTTGTCTTACGTTTTGGGTACTTTCTATCTCATCTGTTTTAGCTGTGCGTTTTTTTGGCAGGGTGTACTCGACCAGCCATGGACTAGTTAAAATCCCAAACTGACAGACTTGGAACATAAGGTGCGTTTATCCTTATGGTTTAGGCCTTGCCAGTTCCCTAAAGTCTCGGATTAGCTGACAGTATTAACACTAAATTGCAGTTTACAGTATTTCTACATTACAGCCATATGTAACATCAAGCCATCGATTATGTATTTTTCTTTGCTAGTTATTTTGGCTTTACATCCTTAGTCAGTCTTATCCAGGTTGGTTTTGCTGTTCACTGTCTCCTAGGCCACAAGGCTTGCTTGAGGGGAATCACAGCTACTTTAGGTTTTGGTTATTAGGTGCTTGGCAGGTGGCTGTGGGATTTTTGTCCTTTCCTCTTAACTCAGATCCACCACAAAAATGATTAATCACTTTAATAGAAACGTTAAACACCACAAAAATAGAGAAAATTCAGGTCTGTATGTCATTTATTGTGTTGATATTTTCAGAGAACTCCTGATTTTTAAGCTGCCACAGCTCCTTCCTCAGGGATCACGCTGCCGTCACTCTTCACTTGAGTGTTCCCCACTGGGCCTTCTTCTGGTGGCTCTCGGGAGGGTGGAGACGCTGTTGAGCTGGAGAAGCCGGGCAGTCCTCTTGAGGAAGTTTGTGGTGCAGTGTGTGGAAATTCAGGTGCTAGAAGCTTACTGGTAGAAAAATCCAAAAGGAAGAGCTCTTCTATTCATAAGCATCCTGTCCAGGTTCGAGAGCCTCGTAAGCACATCCGTTTTTCCTCCCGAAAAACACTCCTTCCCTAAGCAGTTGTTGTAGGAAGATGAACTAAAGTCATCATCAGATAATAAAGCACTCCTATTCGACCAAGACTTTTTCTACATTTTTTTTTTCTTTTTTAATGAAAGCATCGAAGCGGGAGAGTCCTTTCTCTTGTGCAGTTGACGCACGCTCTGGAAATCGAAGGAAACTACATTGCTTTTTCCACAGATCTCTTCTCAGTTAGCCTTAGGTCCTTCATTCTCATTTTGGAAAAATGAGAGTTTTTCATCTGTCTGAAAACGTGACCTGTTGAGTGTGTGTTCAGCCTTTTTTTTTTTTTTTTAAACAAGATCAGAAACGGTGTGAACTCCTGAGATCTAGGTAATGACTCTAGACTTGCTTTGTCTGTTCCTTTGGTTTAGTCAAGGGAGAGGTATGAGTAATAATTGAGGAAACACAGTTGCTTTCACTGTTTACCAAAATTCAACTTACAGTTGGGAAATGAATATGTTTGACAGGATCCAGGTGACAGTGAAGAGTAGAACGGTGATGCCCTGTAGCATGGCACAGTTTACCCAGCGTGACTTTCCTTAGAAGGTTCCCTCCATACGCTAGAGCAAAAGTCCCAATTAACTGAACCCTAGCAGAACTAGAAGAGAGCTGTCCAGCTTTTGTGCCATCACCGGGGCCTAAAGTCAACGCCATGGATGGGGAATGATTGGGGGTGGGGGGTAGGTGGGGCTTTCCTTAACTTATCTTCATGTCCAGTGAGCAGTGTTGTGTCCTTCCTTGTAGCCTTTGGAAATGATTTACTGGAATTACAAAACCTATTTTTTCTTTTAAATTTCAGCTTTGGCTCTGGCTGCTTTTTAGAATAACGCAAGATACAATTATACCTGAGGGCTAAAAATGAAGAGGGAACGGGAGACTTGATATTTAAGCAGCTTGAATGGTTTCTTTTCTTTTCTTTATTTTTAAAGAAATGCACTTGCCTCTGATACTGTCTCTCCAGTGAAATGATTACTCCTCCATTACTCTATTGATACAATATTGTGCATGCTAGTGTTGTATTTCTATACAGTAGCTTGAAATTTATTAACTTATACTGTAGGTGTTATGTATTCCTATGACAAAAAAAAAATTAAGTCTTCAAATTTTTTAAAGTTTTTTTAATTTAATTTTTCCTTTGGGGGTACAGTTTGCTCTACCAAATAGTGATCGTAACAAATTGATCTGTTTTGGATGTTGCTATAGTGACATGCAGTTATATATTTTGTTTTTAAGGGGGGGGGAAGCAAAAGAAACACCAGTGTTAGCTTAATCTTAATGTCTGGTGTTTGTCATGGTGAAATTATAACTATTACAGTGTAGGAGAACAACGACTATGTTCTCTGAATGAGCCTTTGTGCTTTTTGTCATGTTATGCAGTGAACTATTTTTAAGGTCTAATCAGTGATTATTTTTCCAACTCCGTGTTTCTCTAAGGAATTATTTCACACACGGACCATTCTTAGCAGTTTTCCTCAGTGATGGAATATCATGAATGTGAGTCATTATGTAGCTGTCGTACATTGAGCAAATAAACTTACAGATCTGATGTCAGTGCTACTTAGTTTTATTTAAATGACTTTAATTTCTTTTTGCTTTCCAAGGGTTGGTTGGACTGGGGGCAAGGGACAGCACTGTCTTGGAGAGTGCCTATAACTGGGAGTCAGACCTGGGTTTACTGACCTTAAAAAATCATTGTAGCTTTTGGGCCTCCATTGTTTCTCCTGCAGAATGAGCACGTTCAGGTAGATGTCTAAAGGCCTTTCTGGGGGTATGATATGTGAGAAGCACAGGCCTGAGTTTGAATTATGGCTCCTTTTTGGTCCTTGGGCAAATTCTGAAACTTCTGAGCTTTGGGGTGTAAGTCTAAATGGAAACCGGGCAACGTACCTGGTTCGGTCTCCCAGTGAGGTGCCCAGTATTGTTGGAGATCTCATTAAGTCTTAGTTGAGGTGGTTCTCTGCGTTGAAAGATGTTCATGAAGAAATGGACTTACATCTAGTCCCTCCGAGGTGGTTGGCAGCCTCAGTTGGTGAGCCTGAGCTCTCAGCAGCGTTCCTGTTGCTGGTGGCAGCTGTCAGAATGGCCCCACCAAGGAATCACGTCCCTGGTTTGGGGGTGTTCCGCCTTGGTCACTGTGGGGAGGGATACTTGTCTATAGGAAGGAAGAATGCCAAGGCAAAAAAGCTCTCCTCCCATCAGCCTGGGTGCTCCAGCAAAGGGGTCGGGGGGTATTTGAAAAAGGTGGCTTTTTAATTTTTTGGGTAATCAGAATTTACTTTGTAGGAATAATGATTTGTGCAAACCAAGTTTTTTGCCACGTACTGGATGAATGCACCTGTGTTGGCTCATTTGTCACTCGGAACCACCCTGAGAGTGCCACCACGGGCACAGCTGCGGATAGAGAAGCAGCAGATGTGCCCAAGTTCTCACGATGTCAGAGCCCCAGTCCTGGGCCCTCCTGAGCCTTGCCTGCAAACTCCAGGCTGCTTCTGCTCAGCTAGGAGACTAAGAAACTAAGCGGCAGCCACCATTCAGCACGTGGTGACAGCTCATTGAGTGTGGGAGTTACTGAGGGCAGAGAGATGATCGGACATCTTACCAACAGGACAGTACGCAGGTGGGCCACACCGCAGCAGTCTCGTCACAGGCTTGCCAAAGCTCGGCAGAGAGAAGGCTGGCCCCTGGAAGTTGTTGCTGTTAACACTCCGGCTTCTTCCACATTATCTTCCCATTATTTATGAGTGCGTGGAATTTAACCGACTGGAAATTGCCCAGAGTACTTCCATGTACACTTAAATTTCTCTTAAGATAAAATGCTCTGTTGCTGCATTTCTATCCAGTTGGAAAGAATTCCACTTAACTGCAGTGGTTCCCAAACTTTGCAGGACCCCTTTACAAAACTCCTAAGAGCTTTTGCTTATGGTGGGGGGTATCAAAAACCAGAAATTAAAAATACTTGTTTGTTTAAAAATAATAGAAACCCATTACATGTTGAGATAAGTAATAGTTTTGGAGCGTTTGTGTGGCTTAATATGTTAAACATTCCAATTCTTGATTTCGGCTCAGGGTTGTGACCCCTGCATCAGGCTCCACACTGGGCGTGGAGCCTGCTTAGGATTTTCTCTCCCTCTGCCCCTCCCTACTCTTCCTCCCCAATAAAGGGAAGAGGAACATTGTTTTACAGTTTTGCTGATCTCTTGCTAGAGGTCAGCGGGACTTGAAGTACCCGCTGTTGCACTCAATCCGTTACAACGTTTTTTTGAGCTGAAGAATTTGGAAAGAAAAAGCTGGCGGGGCGCCTGGGTGGTTCCGTCGTTAAGTGTCTGCCTTCGTCTCAGGTCATGATTCCAGGGTCTTGGGATCGAGCCCCGCATTGGGCTTTCTGCTGAGCAGGAAGCCTGCTTCTCCCGCTATCACTCCATCTGCTTGTGTTCCCTCTCTCGCTGTGTTTCTCTCTGTCAAATAAATAAAATCTTAAAAAAAAAAAAAAAAAAAAAAGCTGGCATCACAGGGATAGGTAGTCGGAGATGGGTGGCCCTAAAGAGTTAAAGTTCTAATTTAGAAACTACAGGATGCCCCATGTTAGGCACCAGTGATGGCGGTCCTCAGTGCGCTCCAGAACGCTCCAGAATGTAAAGCTAACTGGTAGTGGGAAGCAGTTAAACAGTGGGCGATGGGGGAGGAGAGCAATTAGAGAGGACTGGATCCACTCGTCTTGGGCAATCCATAGAGCAGAGTTCTCCACTCCGAGAACACTGAGGGTGGGGTGGAAGGGCTGTCCAATGAGATTCAGCGGCAGGGGACTTTCAGTGCAGCAAATAAATGGCTGTTCGGTGCCAGTAGTTTCCCTCCACTCTATTTATGTGTGATTACCACATGCATTGGCCTCCGTGCCGGTCAGCTGAAACTGCATGCTGACTCACACGGGCTCATCGGAGTGGCTAAGAATGGCAGCTACTGCCTCCTGTGTGTACAGTTGTCAAAGCAAGCTTGGAGGGAAAGCCTGCTGGAAACTAGCTGCGTAATGCTTCTCTGATTCTAGGAGGGACATTAAGTGGGAACCCGGCCTAATCAGAACATTGAAATGTGGTCTACCAGCTTGCCGGTTAGCTTGCCAGTTAGCCTGCTGGTTTGAATTTTCCAGTTCTGGTATGGATCAGGATAAGTGGTTGAATCTGAATGGCCACAGCTCTAATTAACCAGATACCTGTGGTCGGTAGGGGGTGGGACAAGAGTCGTTGGTACGGGGTCAACTTTGTTGGTATTTCACGTTCATGCTTTATCCATACCTGGCAAGACAAATGGGTCAGATTTCCCAACTTAAGTAACACTCGAAGATGGCACTCAGTTAATCCCCCTGTGTGAGAGGAAAGTCAGGAATTTGGGGACCATGATCCGACTTTTTTGGTTTATATTTCAGTAGGTAATGCAGACACATTAGAAATACACAAGTGCGAGAACAGGTTTTCGTACTGCCTTCGAGCTAAGAATGTTTTTCACACTTTGAAAGGGTTGTGAAGGGGGGAAAAGTGCAGAGGGACAGTATGTTGCCTATGAAACATAAAGTGTTTACTATCTGGCCAGCAGTTTGGTGAGCGCCCCCCCACCCCCCGCCCCATTTGTCAGTAACTCATTCTCCCAAACCTGTTTTCCAGCCGCCCACTTCCTCTTCTCGGAGGTAACCACTCTCTCTTCTCTATCTGGCTCATTTCGAGAGAGTAGACTAGACCGGCTTTGAGATGGAAGGATTTCTGTTGCTTTTGAGCAATAAGTGACCTTTGGTCCATAAAAGGTTTTGCCTTGGTTAGCTTAAACATGGCTAAGTGAAATTTGATGATTCTAGAAAAGTAACTTTTCTAGAATTATTATTTAACCCTATTTAAAGCGTAGCTAGGTGGTGGTGGGTGGGGGGCATTTTACCCCCAACATTTTGAGAAATTTCAAACAGAAAAGCCGAAAAGAATGGTACAGCGATAACCAAATACTATTCATATGGCAGCTAACATTTTGACATATTTGCTTTATATTTCTCTGTGTCTTGTGGAACCTTGAAAGTAACGACACTCTCTGTATTTACATTTCTCTTAAAAATAAGGATATTCCCTCACATAACCCCCATTACCATCACACCTAAGGTCATCAACAATAATTCCCTAATGTCAGCCCATATTCAAATGTCCCCAAGTTGCCCCCAGAAAGCCTTTGATAGCTCTAACCACCCCTCCCCACCACCGACTTAATTAACTTGTTCAATAATTTCATTATTAGGTTTCTTTAGCCTCTAGTCCCACTTATGATAATGACTTTTTCAAGAAACCAGGCATCTGTAAGAAATGGCCTTTTAAAAAAAAAAATTTTTTTTTTTAAATTTTAAAAGACTTTTTTAAGTAATCTACACCCAACGTGGGGCTTGAATTTACAACTCTGAGCTCAAGAGTTGCATACTCTACCAGCTGAGCCAGCGAGGCACCACAGGGACGGTCTTAGAGAAAATCCCACATTCTGGGTTTGTCCAGTTGTTTCCTCTCGTGTCAATTTGTTCCCATCTTTGTTTTTTTCTTGGGTAAGACTTACACTTTTGCCCCTCCATCCAGTGTTTTCAGTGGTTTATGTGGAATTGAATTTGAATTGAATGGCAGTGTCCTGGTGCTGTACCGAGAATCATGTGATTTTTTTTTTTTTAAAGATTTTGTTTATTTGACAGAAACACAGCGAGAGAGGGAACACAAGCAGAGGGAATGGTAGCGGGAGAAGCAGTCCTCCTGCCGAGCAGGGAGCCCGATGCGGGGCTCGATCCCAGGACCCCGGGATCATGACCTGAGCCGAAGGCAGCTGCTTAACAACTGAGCCACCCAGGCGCCCCGAATCATGTGATCTTAAGGAGTAGTCAGCACCGGGGCCTGTTACATGAGCCCATGAGGACTAAGCTGAAGGACAGGCTAGAGAGAGTGCCTGCCACCCATGGGGACCAAGTGTTTTCTGAGTCTTCTCAGCTAGGATGTTTTGCCTCCTTACAACCCTCTCTTGCCCCCACCGCCCCCTGCCCCCCATGGAGAAGGTGTTAGGTGCCCAGTCATCACTTGCTTTGACTTAGCAAGCCAACACATGCACCCCACGTGGTGAGTCCTGGTCTGCAGCAGTTCTGCCCCTATGCGTGGGGAAGGTGGTGACACCGTATAGCCTGCCATGTTCCCAGGAGTTCTCAGGAACAGGCAGGCATGTGTGAGAGGCTGTCTTCATGTTGAATCTACATCAGGAGAATCTCTCGGCTTGCCTTAACACAATCTTGGTGTTAACTGGTTCTCACAATGATGGACAAGCTTCTCCTGCTTACTCTTGGGGACCAAAAGAGTAATCAAACCCTTCTACCTCTTTTTCACTTAGCCTGAAGCTAGATTTTAGGAATGGGGTTTTGATGGTCTGTGGGTTCCTTAAAGCCTGGTGGAAAATTCATTTTGGGTTCCACTGAGTTTGTTACCAAAGCCTTCTGAAAGTCCTTGCCTCCCCAGATATGGAGGTACAATGTTATTATGGCTTACAGGTGTTTTTGCCTTCTCCATTAGTAACCCGCTCAGGTTTTTATTTGTTTTGTTAAAGATTTTATTTATTTATTTGACAGAGACAGTGAGAGTGGGAAGGAACACAAGCAGGGAGAGCGGGAGAGGGAGAAGCAGGCTCCCCCCTCCCCCAGCAGAGAGCCCAATGTGGGGCTCAATCTCAGGACTCTGGGTTCATGACCCAACCTAAGGCAGACGCTAAACGACTGAGCCACCCAGGCGCCCCAAACCTGCTCAGTTTTAAAAATACTTCTTTTGGGGAATGTTGTAGTCCCTTGGTGGCGGAATTCTAGATTGCAGAGGATTGCGTATTGGGCAGACCAGGAGTGAAACCTATTCTCTTGCCCTAAATTAGGAGATTGCCTTAGAAATGAAGACAAGATAGATTTAGGGAATAATGGCTAGGTAACCGGTATAAAGGATGAGCAGCTTGTGGCTGACTGCAAACATTCTGGGGCGAGTCCCTTTCCATGTAATCTTCCCAAATTCTGTCCAAAATCAAGCAGCTGCTGCAAAAGGGGCGATAATAATTGCTCCCCACAGTGTGTTAGGTAAGACTTAATGTTTCTTTAGCCTAGTGGTGACAGGGCCAAAATGAGCCTGGAGGGCAGAACCCCAAACAGCCTTTGTCCATCCCTCACGACTCCCACCCACGCCCCAAATGCACCAGCGAGGACTGGTCAGGCCTCTCCTGTACCATTTACCAGGGGTACCAAATGGTTTGCTGAGCCCTGGAGTTGGGAGGGGGGGTTTCCGCCGGGTTCTGCTCCCTGCCAGCCTCCGGGCACCCTCGGCGCCAACCCACGTGGGATTCCCCGCGCACGGGCTTCTCTCAGGTCACCTCCCATCCCAAACACCTGGGCCCTGCAGGCCTCAGTTGGGCGCGGGCACACCCACGGACTACGGACGAGCCCGCGCTCCGAAGAACGGGGGCGGGGGGCTCACACTCCGCAATCGCGAAGGTTCCAGGACCGGTCAGACACCCGGATGTGAGCTGGGCGGGACACGGCCCGCCTTCCAAGCTGGGCAGTGGCGAGAACCAATCACAGGCCAGTCTGTCCCGCTCTTCCAATGGTCGGCCTGTTGCTAACCCTGCGCCGGGATCTGCCTGCGCAAGTGCGCAGGTCCGATACGCTCCCACCGCGGGGCTTGGTCCTCCCTTTCCGCCCTCCCCCAGCCCGCCTCCGCTCTTCTCGTGCGAGGTGGTCACACGAGGAGCTTGGTCTGGCCTCAGGGGGGTATCATAACGCCGTGTAGGCGGTTGGCCACATCTCTGGGCGCCGTCCATCGCCGTGGTCGGTGGATGGAGCGCGCGGCTGGGGAAGGGGAAGGTGGGAACAGGGCTTCAGGCGTCAGCTTTTCCCCGACTCCGTGCCTGCCCCTCAGTTTTTGAACAGCCGGCCCAGCCGCAGATGCCCTGAGCGGGTTTGCTGTGCTCTCTCACCTGCGCAGCCGTCGCCCGGGCACCAGCCACAGGGGGCTACGTCTCCCACATTGCAGAGGAGGAAGCCGGGGCTCAGCACAGCCTGCCCGACCCTAACAGCAGTCGAAGGGGCTCAGGGAGGGAGGCGACTTGGGTCTGTCACACCCAGGCCCTGTGGCCCCATAACCTGGCGTCGGGATGCGCTAAAGCCGCCCCCTGCCTCTCTGGCATTCCGGGCTTCTGCAGCCTCATCGGCTGTGGCGTGGCATAGCCCCGTCCTCCTGAAGGAGGGCTGGTTCCACCCGGGGCGCCCGTCACAGCCCCGTCCTTCTGAAGGAGGGTTGGTTCCACCCCCTCGGCCCTCTCTTACCCCACACCCCTGGAGAAACGCTCCCAACTTGGAACTGATGGTGGCCACCCAGGGCCGGCTCCAGAATCAGATGACAAGAGCGCGTGCACCCCAATTTCTGCCCTAAAAAGCTCCCCACATAAAGCTAGTACAACCTGAGGCGGGGTGGGGGGCGGCGGGAGGAGATGAGTAGGTCAGCTTCAGCGTGGCAAGTTACTATTTACACAGGTGAAATTTCTGCCCCTTAGCCATGTGTGTCGTCTTCCAAATGAAAAAGCTGTCTGTAGCAGCCCTGTGGCAGAAAGCTCGGATTTGAATTCCCACCCTACCAAGTCCTAGTTGTGTGGTATAACCTCTCAAGTTCCTTAGCCTTTCAGACGGACAGTCGCCCGGGTTCCCTATCTGTAAAATGGGAATAATACAGTCTACCTCATAAAAATGCCTAGCAGTGACTGGGTGTTTAGTGTGTGGCTCAGGCTCTTTTCCAGAGACTTTACTTGTGTTAATTCATATAATCAGCTTCACTCTGAAGAGGAAAAAACCAAGACTTAGTAACTTGCCCAAGGTCCCACAGTTAGGAAGTGACCTGATGAGGATTTGAACCCAGGCAGTTTTGACCAGTGGCAGAAAGCATAACCATAAGCCTCTGCTGCCTCTCAGTGGCATAGGGTTGCTGTGAGGATTTCAGAAGCTAAGGAGTGATTGGCAGCTAGCAGGTGCCCAGTACATACCAGTTGTGATAAGTGACAGAAAAGGTGGTGAATACCTATGCAGCAGGGCAGAGCGAGGCTTTGGCTCTGAGCCTTGGCTGCCAGACCCTGCAAAGGCAGAGGCGGGGGTGGCAGTGGAGGGAGTGAGCTGGGGACTCCAGATGGAACCTTCTGGGAGGCTTGAGAGTTCTCAGAGAGTGAGCCCCAGCACAGAGAAGAGGGCCAAAGGTATGGAAGGTGTGTTGCTGAGGGTGTCAGTATTTTCCAAGACTGGGTCTCCTGCCCCATTTCTGCTCAGGGCCTGGTAGGACCTAGAACCTGGGCAGAGATTCCTAAAGGTTCTGGGGTAGGCAGTTAGATATCTGAGTGTCTCTGGGAGAGCACCAGGGGGCAGTCATTTGCTCTCCTGTCTGGGCCTGGGAGAGGAGAGGGGAAAATGGGGACATCCAGCCCCAAGGGGTCCTGCAGGGGGCAGTCAGGGCCTGCCTTGGCACCTCTCCATCCCCTTTGCAGGTGGGGCCTAGGCTAGGCTTCCTTTCTGAATTTGACCAGTACTGCCCGAGGCCTGAGCTGGCAGAGTCTGCAGCCTTCTTGGTGGGGATTGGTTTCTCCTCCTCCAGAACCTCCCTGAAGGAGGGCCTTGGGCCCCTGCTGAAGGATTGGCTTGTGGGGACACACCCAGGGTTCAAGGCTTTCAGGATGGTCAGGCCTAGGGAAGGGGTTCTTCAGGATCTTCAGCAGGCTCAAGGAGGGGATTATAAAAGGATGGTTCACCCACCGGGGCTCACAGAGAGGTGGGGGTGGATTTTGGAGGGAGAGGGGGGCTCAACCAAGGGAGGGCGGTGGGCTTGGTGAAGTGAGAAAGTTCAGTGATGGGTGGAGGTTCAGTGAAAATGGGAGAGCCCTGGGGTGCTGGGTGGCTCAGTCGGTTGAGTGTCTGACTCTTGGTTTCCGCTCAGGTCATAATCTCATGGATGGTGGGATCAAGCCACGTGTTGGGCTCTGCACTCAGCGCAGAGTCTGCTTGGGTTTCTCTCCCTTTGCCCCTCCCTCCTCTCTCTCTCAAATAAATAAAATCTTAAAAAAAAAAAAAAGGAAAGAAAGAAAATGGGAGAACTCTGAGAAAGGGGGATGTCCTTTGAAGAGGCTTAGGGTTGGGGAGGGATGCAGTGAGGGGTGGGTCTGAGTAGGGGGATGCAGTCAGAAACAGGGAAGACCGACCAGGGCCCAGGGCAGTGGGAGATCAGAAGGGAGAGGGCTGAAAGAGGGTGGGAGAACTCAGAGAGGGGGGAGGCTTGGGGATGAAGGCTCAGTGACCTCTCTGGTCATTCATTCACCTAAATAAGTCCTCAATTACCCTGTCCCATTGTCCTGCCAGCCTGAGCACCCAGACTCAGCAGCCATCCTGGAGGGACTTTCAGAGAAACTTTCAATCCATCTTGGGGAGGCGGGGTGGGGGCAAGGGGGGCAGTGGAATGATGTGAGAAGGAAAGGGTTACCCAGACCTGCCCTGGGATCAGGGCCAAGACTGAAGGCCTTCCCCATGCCAGGCCTTTGTTGGCCTTGCAGAGAGCTGTCCTTATATCCTTGGACACCCTTGGGACTTTGGCCTTCCTAGCATTGTTAGGAGACCCTGGGCAGCTTCCAGGCTTCATGATTCCTTTAATTCCCATCCTGCAGAGGGCTGACAACACAGACAGCCAAGGTAGGAGAGGGGCCTCAGGTCATCCAGACCCCAAAATGGAAACTGAGCCCAGAGCAGGGTGGACCCCGGACCATGCCACCAACAGGGACAGAGCTGGCCTCAGCCCAGTGCTTTTTCCTGAGCCCAGCTGCTTCTGCCACCTCAATCCTTTCTTTAACCCAAGCCTTTCTGGAAGGTTCTGCCCTGTTCAGCCCAGGGGAGGGAAGGGGGTAGACGTTCTTCCTTTGAGGCAGCCCCTGGACCACTGGTGCCACATCTTGATCCAACCGCCACCACCATAGTTTGGACAGAGTGGTGTACCAGGCTGGGAGGATAGAGGGGGTCATTACACTGCCAAGACCCCTCGCAGGGCGGATGGGTTTTCCCCAAGGTCCCCAGACATGACCTTTTCTGTCTGGATGTTGGGAGCCCTGGTGGGGCACTTGACTTTCCCTTGCCCTCAAAAGAGATGGAGGTGACTGGCTGGCCAGTGAGGCTCTTCCACCCTCCATGATCCTATGCGAAACCATCCAGCGCTTCTGTTATTGATCTGGAGCTGTTCCTTCTTCGCCATGCCTGGGATTCCTGGCATTTTCCATGCTGCCACTTCTCCCACCACAAGAAGTGGTGGGCAGAGCTGTTTCATAAGAAGCCCATGAAAACATGGCTCATCCTTGGGATAGAGAGTGATAGAGAGGTGCTCATCCTTGGGATAGAGAGGTGCACACAATGAGGTCCAAAGGCACCTGGCCAGGTGGAAAAGGTGGGGAGGACCCAGAGCCCTGAGCTAAGAGGATTGTGGTGGGGATGGAGATAGTTTCCACTCATGTGTGGGTCTCCCGCCCCCCCAACCCCACGGAACCCTGTGCTCCTCAGAGCTGGCACACAGGGGCATGGTTTGGTGGACAGACAGGACATATTTTGGGGTGGGGGGCACATGCTTGGCTTCTTCCATATTCCCTGGGACCACTTCCCTGTTCCTGGGGGGGGCAGGATGAGGGTGGGGCTTAGCCCCCATTTCACTGGGTCTGAGCTGCCAGGCCCACTGCCAGATCCTGGCTAAGACCAGCCTAGGCTAGTCCTCACCTGTTCAGCTTCCTCCCTACTTTGGTCATTAGCTGGCAGCTCATTGCTGCTATGCAAGTCTGGGCCAGAGGCCAAGCCCTGAGCTCGAGGGTTGTCCCAAATACCCGGGTCCCACTGTGTGCATCGGGGGGTGGGGTGCAAGGGGGGAGGTGTAGGGGAATCCAGGGTAAAGCAAGCAGATAGGACCCTCACTAGCCTGATCCCTGCCCAGTCTCAGGCTCTGCCAGCATGGAATAGTGCTTGGGTGGCTGCCAACAGACCAGGAGGTCGGGGGTGTCTGTTGACCTCATGGCCAGTCCCTGGGCAGGGCTCCAGTCCTGCCTGACCCTCCTCTCCTTTCTTTGCTTGGTTGCCCCTGCCTCCATCACAAAGGCGCGCTGACCATGTCATTTGGACCCAGCACTAGGGTCCTCTGCAGCCACTATCCGGGCAGCTTTTGCTTCCCACCCCACCCTCTCTGTGGGGCAGTCTGTGCCTGGCAACCCGTGGGTGGATTCTGTAGCAGGGAGGATGAGGCTACCAGGGAACAATTCACTCCCCCAGCGGCAGAGGCGTGGGGTCTGCCCGACCTTGCAGAGATGGAAGTCGGCAAGCCCTGGGCGGGGAGCCATGAGAGTCCAGGGCTCAGGGCCTCAGCAGATCCCTTTCTTCCCCTGCCCCCTGCACCCCCACATCCCAGTCTGTCACCCCACACCACAGAGCCTGCTGCTGCTACATCCGGGCCCCCTATCCCCCTCCCCCTGGCAGGACCCCCGCCCACTACACCACAGCAGCACATTGTCCCCTCCTCTTGACTGGTTCCTCCCAGCCACTATCCTCTAAGATCTGGACCCTTGTTTCTGAAGCAGGGGTGCTTAAACCTGCACTTAGTGTGGCCTTCAGTGCTCCTCCCCCACAGATGCCCCCACCCCCGCCCCCACCCTCACTGGCCCACTTACTCTCCTTCCTCCAGCCTGACTGGTCCAGCGTTCTAGCCCTGGCCTATGCGATTGCCACTTGCCTATCCAAGGTCACTTCTGGAACTCCCTTTTTCCCATTCCGCTAAGACTCCGCAGGATGTCCCGCCCCTTTGCTAATGGCAGAATGCTGCTTGTCACTGAGCTCTTTCCTCCATTTGGCCCCGTGAGCAGGAACTTGGACTGACTGGCTGGATGCTGGGCCCAGAGGAAGTGCCAACAGGGAGGGCGGACTTCGCAACTGGGAGGGAGAGAGAAAAGGGGAGACCCAGGGATGGGCCTGGAACTGAGGATGACTTGTGCACCCCACAGATCCTTAGGGAAGCTGCAGCTGGTGAGGGGTGACCAGCAGCCACAGGGGCTTGAGGCCTCAGTCATTAGCCTGGAGCACAGGGCATTGCCCCTCAGACACCCTTCAGCTGAGCATTCACTGGCTCAAGGCCAATGTCCTGAGTCTGCAGACTTGAAGGACATCAGAGGCTTTAGACAGGGACCCACGGAAAACCAGGGAAAGGCCCGGAGAAGCTTGGAACTGTTCCTGCCCTGCAGCAGCAGTGCAGGGACTCACTAGGTGTCTCTGTGCCCAGTGCCAGCCTGTCCCAGGGGAGCCAGCCCTGTTCACTCTGCCCAGAGGCGCTGCCCCAGACCCCACATCTGAGTGGAGCTCTGGGCATACGGCCGGCCCAGCCTCAGGCTCTCCTCCTGTCTCTGCCCCCACCGTGGCCTGGGCAGGCTATAGTTCCTCGTCTCCTACTTTAGTTTTCCGTGGAAACTGGGCTCTGTTTCCTTTGCAGGGACTGAATTCCTCCCCTCCCACCTACCCTGTGCCCAGCTGTGTCCCAAATAATGGCCTGAGCTCCCAAGACCTCAAAGCTGTTGTCCTTGGACTCACTCCTGTAATAGGCACCCCCTGAGCGCTGACTCCTACCTGCCTCAGGCTGTGGCCCTGGACTGTAGGACTGAGACCCATGGCAGCTCCCGCCAGGTCATTTGCAACCAGACCCCCTTAAGTGGCCCTGGACCCTCTGCAGCCTTCCCGTGTGAGCTAACTTGCGTGCCCCGCCCCCCATGGCCACACTATGTCCCTCCGCCCCTCCAGGACTAGCTGTGTGCCCAGGTGTTCGGCAGGAGTAACCCCACCTCTTCGCAGAGTTAATACGAGGATTACCTTGTCAGAGGCTTGGCACCAGCTTTCCCACACTTCCAGGGCGCTGGCAAAGGACCTGGCAGCCTTGCTCTCGCTCTCCCTGACAAGACTGACAAGTTGGGAGGAGGCGGTCACAGCCGTGAAGGCCGGGGCCATCCTGTTGCCAGTCAGAAGGGAGCTGGCGTGCAGAGCAAGGGTGAGCCCTGGACAGGCTGATTCAGTTGTGACCACAGGAATGTGGACGTGTCCAGGAGACACCTGAGATGTGGCATGTCTGTTGTCAGGGAGGAGGATGGCAGATTTAGGAGATTGGGCTCGGGCAATGAATGGTGGTAGGGGTGGCGTAGACCGAGCCGTGCCCTGGCCAACAGGCCCAGACCCGTGCTGCCAGCTGTTCATGTGTTTATTTCCCTGGCTGGCCTCCCTCCAGGCCCGGCCAGGCCTCTGAGGTCTGGGACCTGCTTTGGCTTCCTGCCTGCTCCAGATTGTGGTATCCCAACAGGGAGCCCACACCACGGAGTGGAAATTAAGAAGCCGAGCAGTGGTGAGGGTAGTGAGCGTGTATGTGTGCTCCTGGCCCTTCCCCTGCAGGGTGCTGCTCCTTTCAGAGACCCTGGGAAAGTAGGGCTGTGGGCTTAGAAAAGAATGTCACAGTGTCTTGCCGCATCTTCAGGCTCTGTGACCTTCATAGGTGGCGATGGTGGGGGATCTCTCAAGTTCCTGGGGACCTGGTGGGGCGCCTGGGTGGCTCAGTGGGTTAAGCCTCTGCCTTCGGCTCAGGTCATGATCTCAGGGTCCTGGGATCGAGCCCCGCATCGGGCTCCGTGCTCGGCAGGGAGCCTGCTTCCTCCTCTCTCTCTGCCTGCCTCTCTGCCTACTTGTGATCTCTGTGAAATAAATAAATAAAATTGTTAAAAAAAAAAAAAAAAGTTCCTGGGGACCTGAGACTGGGCTCCAAAACCCCTATCTGCTCTATCCTTCCCCCAGGTCCCTCCAAACCCTTCTTGGGCCAGGTGAGAGGGTGGTGGGTAGGATGAAAGCAAAGGAGAGGACCCAGGTAGGTGAGACTCTTCCTACCTGGGCTAGTCTTCCCTCTCAGGGTCTTTGCTTCTCTTCCACCAAAACCTGGCCACTCGGCCCTTATTCTCTGCCGGGTGTCCTTGACCCGAGAGCCCAGGCCTTATCCTACGTGCACGGGCATCAGGAGATGAAACCTTTGACAGGGCCAACCCCCTCTCGGAAAGTCACCTGGAGTGCCACACCTCCCATGCCTTCTCTGAGGTCCTGCCCCTCTCTGGGAGAATAGCGGAGGTCTCAATGAAGTGATCAAGGGACTCTGAGCTCCTAAGAAGCTCCCCTCCCGGGGCCCTGCTCTGTCCACCTGACTCCAGCCTAGGTGTCCCCGAGGGCCCAAGGCTGAACCAGTTGCCTCTCCCGGTTTCCCCCATCACTGCTGGTTCTGATCATTACTTCTTTCTTACTGGACTCAGGGGTGGAGGACAGGGGTATGCCCCTGCTGTACCCCCCTGTACCCACAGGGCCTAGCACAGGGCTTGGCACACAGCAGGCCCTCAGCAAATGTGATCCATGTGTGAGCCAGCAAATGGCACGAACCCCCAGGCCTCCACACAGAATCGGAGGCAGTGGTGGGCAGTCGCTTCGAACTTTATTTGAGAAAAACAGAAGGTAAACGTATCAAAAAAGCATACAGGCTGGAGGGCGGGGATGGTCAGTGATGGCTACAGAGGTGGGGGTGTGGACAGCACGGCTAAGGCCTTTACTTGGCTCCAGGCTGCTCCGACTTTCCAGCTTCTGGGCCCCCAATCTGGGCACGTGCCTCGAAGGTGACCGGGATAGTGATTTCTGCGGACTGGGTGGCTGGCTTGGGCAGCGGGGCCTCCACGGTGAGCGTGCCCTCAGGGGACAAGGAGGAGGAGACCAGGGTGGGGTCCACACCAGGGGGCAGCCTAGACAGGCAGAGAGGAAGGACAAGAGTTACAAACCTGGGCCTCACTGCCCCCCACTCCCTGCATCCCTCCTCGGGTGCCCCTGGATCTGGGGCCAAGACTCACGTGTATTTTCGAGTGAAGCATCGGGAAATGTAGCCATGCTCGTCCTGCCTCTCTTCGTGCTTGCCTGGGGAAAGAAGGGGGTCAGAAGCTGCGGGGAGGGGCCCGCCCAAATCCACACACGCCCCCATGGGTAGTCGGACTGTCCCAGGGCCCCTCAAAAACTTCTGGAAAATTGGGTTCAGTGCTTTGGAGGGTGGGGAGGGGCTTGGCGCGGCGCCAAGGAAGGGCACACGCCCCCTCCGCGGAACCGGGCTTAGGGGCAGGGAACGGGGACAGCGCCAGCGGCCTGTGGGTGGCCCCAGGGAGACCTGGTCATTTGGGGGCGGGGCTGAGGGGGGGGGTTCTGCGCCGGAAGGCGGATTTCTTCTCTCCATAGAGCGTTTTTCAGGCCGGAGGGGCCCTGAGGAACTACGCAGTCCCGCTCTAGAGTCGGGGACACAGCCCCGGGGGCATAGCCCCGGGGCAGGGTGAGTCCCAAGTCTTCCGGGTCCCAGGTGGAGTTTCCCTGCCCTCTTCCCGCCCCGCCAGCCGGGTCCCCGCAGGGCCGGGGTCTCACCGGTGATCTCCACCACGCCGTCCTTCGTCTTGACCGTCAGCTCTTCGGGAGCGAAGTGGTTGACGTCCAGGGACACGCGCCAGCGGTCGGCCGTCTGCCGGATCTCGGAGATGCCGCTGCTGAGCTGCCGGCTGAGCGCGCGGCTGTAGGCGGGCGCGGCCACCGCGGCGGGGCCCTCGACCGCGGCCGGGGGCAGCGGGCGCACGTAGCCAGGCCAGCCGCTGTGGCCGAACCACTGCGCCCACTCCTCGGGCAGCCGGGGCAGCCCGAAGGCCTGGTCGAAGAGGCGGCTGTGGGCCGGGTACCAGTCGCGGAAAGGGTCCCAGCTGGGGCTCCGCAGGAGCGAGAAGGGCACTCGGCGCTCGGTCATGCTGGCTTGGCTCCGCGCGTCAGGCTGAGGCTTGGAAAAGTGTGGGGCGTCGGACCCGCTGCGCTTTTATGCGGCTCCAGCCGGGTATTTTTAGCAGGCGGTGTTTCAGGTCTCTATTAAAGGCAATGACGGGCTGGGGGCAGCCCCTCCCCCTGCATTCCTCCCCCGGCACACGGGGCGGGGGCGGGCCGAAGAAGGCCCTGCCCACATCTGGAACCTTCTCTTGTTCAAGAAAACAAATGGAGCACCGCTCCTGGTGCAGGGCCCGCTGCCGGACACTGGCGGGCCTGGGCGCTGAAGCTCTGGGCCGCGGCTGGTGGGACAGTCAGCTTTGTCCGGGAGGACAAAGCCCAGAGAGGCAGGGCTACTTGTCCCGGACCACATGGATCTAGAAGGGGCAGAGCCAGGATTTGAACCACCAGGCGTGGGTGAAATAATGTCTTAAAAAGCAGCCTGGCCTCGCAGATAAGAGTGTGGGCTCTGGAGCCAGACTGTCTGACTTCACATCCTGTTCTGCCACTAATGGGATGAACTTGTGCAAGTTAGACTCTGGGCCTCAGTTTCCCCATCTAGAAAACGGACGTGATGGTGATGATAGTAATAGAAATTACAGCATTGGGTTGATCTGAGGGTTCAACAACTTAATGCAAGTAAGCACTTTAGTTCAGGGCCTAGTACCTGATAATTGTTCACTATTGTTATGTTATCTATCTGCAATTAAAAGGGGTGAGAGAGGACAGAGGAGAGTGTAGGTATCCCTGTTACAGAGGCAGTGACCCAGGTGTGGAACCCAGTGCTGAGCGGGGGTCAAGAGGAAGATTGTTGTCAAATCCCCCCATGTATCTACTGTTCCCTTGAGGAGCCCTGGACAGGGAACTTGAAAGGCAGTAACCTTGAATCTAGGCTGAGCTTTGCTGTTGACTTACTGTGATTGGGGGCAGGGCCCCTCTCTAGACCTTTCTCTAGACCTCAGTTTCCCATTTTGCAGATTATGACCTCAAAGACCCTTCTGTGTATGATTTGCAAGGGAACAAGGCGAGGAGAGCTCTAGTACAGTTCACTTGAATTTGCTTGGAGTCCAAGGCCTGCCCCGTGACCGCCACCTCCTGTCTGATCACCTATGGGATCCAGCCCCCCATCTCCCACCTCTGAGAGAGGGTGCTGCACCTAGGCTGTCTCTGACATTCCCTCTCTGACTCTCCCCCTCTCCTGCCTTCGCAGGCATGAGCCCCCTCCAGTCTTCTTTCTCCTGATTTATACCCTGTTATCCCTCCTTTTTAGATGAGGAAACAAGTTCAAAGAGATACAGTGATTGGCGCCCTGTCTCCGTAAGACACTAGCAGAGTAATCCTCTTGCCTGTCTAGTGCCCATGGCTCTACCCTTGAGGGACTCCCACCTTGGAGTCCTCCACTTCCTCTCTTTCTGAGGCCCACTCTGCTTGCTGCCCCTTTCCCAGGGCTGGGCTGAGGCTGAACCCCCCACCAGTTGTACTGAGGTCCTTGCCCTGCCCAGGATACCTGAAAAACCAGAACCCAGACTCCAGGTACTTGCTTTGATGAGCTGGGGGTAGCAACAAATCTCATGTCTTCTCTGTGTCTGCTTCCTCTTCAAGAGGGAGCTCCTGGAGGCCTTTCTTTCTTATCCACCTGTTCCCCACTGGGGAAGACCTGGGGCTGGGTCATGAGTCTGGGGTTGTTCCAGTTACTTCTGAGTTCCTGGGGCTTTCATGGGCTAAGGGTGCGAGGCAGACAGGACCCCATCTCTGTTCCACCTCCCTTGCTGGATCAGGTCATGGGTCCAGTAGGTCTCCTTTGGGAGCTACTGGCTACTCACCCTCCCCCCCACCCCCACAAGGGTCTCAGCTTCAGCAAGCCCCAGGCCTTGGCTCCCTGGCACTTCCGGCCCCACCCATTCCCAGCTCTATAAAGTCGAGGTGAGGTCAGGAGCCCGGGAGGGCCCCCATCCGCCTCTGCTTGCCCACCTTGGCCCAGACTGGAGTCCAGGAGCCCCACCCTATAGGAGCTGTCAGGTGTGGCCAGGAATGCTTTCAAGTGTGGTCCTGCCAGGCCCAGCCACGCTTTGGGTGGGGGCTGCCGGGCTGCCTTACCTGCCAACCCTTTGTAGACAGAGGCTCCCTTAGTAGCGCCCTGCATCTTGCCTGAAGCCAAGGCAGGGAGGGTCCATTCCTGCTGCCCAGCCAGGAAGTTGTGCCAACCAGGGCCTAGATCCCGGCACCCCGCCCATGGTGGGTGGGGAAGACAGGACCAAGACTTCATATCCACCTTTGACGGTTCGGTTCTTGAGGGACCTTGTCAGTCACAAGGGAGGGGACATGGGTGGCTCTGAGTAGTGGCAACACGGGGTGGGGTTGCAGGAAAAACTGGGTTTTGGGGTCAGATGGGCTGGGCTTGAACTTGGGTGCTGCTGTTCACCGGCCCGGTGACCTCCTCGAGCCCGCCGTCCCCATCTGCAAAACGTGGGTAGTAAAAACACACCCATCCTTTAGGGTTGTGGTGAATCTCAAATGCAATAACGTGTGGGAAGTGTTTGGTGCTCAGTAGGTGTTCACCTTTATTAAGGAGAGAGGGCCTTTAATTTTGGATACTGAGACTTAGGCTAATCAGAATTCTGCAGCTGTATGCACTTTGTGGCAGAGTCCCATTTCTGAGATGAGAAAACTGAGCTGGAACTGCCCCAAGGTCACAAAGTTGGTGAGGGCATAGAGGGATCGGGACTCAAACATCCTGACTCTCTGTGACCAGGGGAGAGACTTCCTAAGCAGTCCAGGGAGGGCTGTGGGCTCTGGGCCGGTGGGCGCTGGGGGAGGTGTGCAGCCAAGGGGTGGGGAAGATTGGGCCAGCCTCTCTGGAGTCCCTTCCGGTCCTCACCAGGGACCCTCCCCCAAGGTCGCAGCCAGGTTCCCCCGGCACAGGGCAAGAGGAACAAGGACTGATGTCAGCCCCCATCTGCCCACCTGCCGAAGTGTTCTTTGACAATCTTCCACTCTGTCATTCTGGGCATTGAGCTGCCAGGGCTAGTTTTTCTGGGATTAAGAGGCCAACTGCACCCTCAGGGATTTCCCAGTAGCCACAGGGGCAGTGGTGGGGGAGGCAAGCTTGGGTCTGGGATTCCTTAATCAGAGGGGACCCTCCCCTCCCCTCGCCCCTAGCCCCAGAGTCTGCGGTACTCTGCAGCAGCCTGAGACCAGCCTCCCAGCCTCCTTGCCTGGCACTGAGCCCAAGGCCTCAGCCACACTGGCCACACCTTTGACAGGCCTTTGCCAACTGCGGCTGAGCCAGCCCCTCCCTCCCTGGCTCAGCCTCAGAGAAAGCGCGAGAGTCTTCAGGCAGCTGCTCCAGCTCCCTGGAGAGACCTGACAGCTGATGGATTGCGCCAGTCACTGGGCTTACTGGGAATTAAAAATGTGGGCAACAGTAATTAGAACACATGGGGGTGGGGGGCACCAGATCTTTCTGGAAGCATCTAGATACTGCCTCTCTGGGAGTCCCTCTCCAGCCTGCCTATCTCTAGGCTTCTGGCTAGCCCTGGGTGTCACCTTACCCCCTCACCACTGAAGGGGGGCCAAGGAGGGGCTGTGTGGGGAGGGCTGGTGATCCATCGTCTGGCCCCTCCCACCC